>WBMW01005104.1:967298-997387 GCA_013396635.1 Penelope pileata | reverse complement strand
TTTTTTTTTTTTTTTTAAGGAAATGTTCAGAAACTACTGCACATGAAGAATATCTCTGGGGAAGAAATATATGGTTATGAATGTTAAGGGAGAGAATCAACTCGTATATGCTCCAAGCTGCTTGCCTTGGCTATTCTCTCATTGGATTTGTCTTTTTTCCTTATGTTTTGCGTTTTCACAGATGGTTTGGGGTGACTCAGAGGCATATCTTTTCTTTCTTTCTTTTTTTTTTTTTTTTAGCAGCCATCAAACATTACTTTACAAGAGCTTTTAGATCTGTATTGCTTCCTTTTGTTTTTTGCCCTTGCCACTATTTTGAAGTTTATATATATATATTCTCTATTAAAGAAGTAGAAGGTGCAGGTGTTGTAGACAATAATTTAACCGTGTCATTTTAGGCCACAGTCTAACAATGTGTAATGCTAGTTTTAATAAGGATTTCTGTGGAAGACATCTATTTCTAGTGTAGAACATGAATCTCAGAAGAGATATACCTGTACAGTCCTATTAGGATGTCCTTGTTTAAAAATCTGGAAAGTAAAGCACAATGCAAATGAAATCAGTTATGTTATGAATAATGTAGGCAATCCATTATTCTTTGTAAAAAGTTGCACGTGCTTCCCAAACCTATCTAGATACATTCCTGTTATGTGATCCCCATTGCAATGAGTACTATGGAAGACCACATTATGTAGCAGAAGGAGAGACTAGAGGAGATTATGTTCGGCTGGAGCGTTGAGCCAAAAAGACATCTAAATTACACCAAAGTGCCTCCGTGTCTTCACACTGATAACTCCTTCATGAAATATAGCTGCAGGTGAGGGGCACAGGGCTTTTGTGTGTCCCTGCTCTGCTTCCCATGGCTGGGCGTGCTCCTGGAGGGTCTTGCAACTGCTTGCCCCTGAGGAGAACCGAGCTTGTGTCTCTGAGGACAGAGCTGGCTCATGGAGTTGCCATAAGCCTATGCCTCTTTATTGTTTCCTAATAAAACAGTCTCTTTGGCTGAGATCCTGCAAAGATTTATGCACATGCTTAATTCTGTATGCTGGGAATAATCTCGCCGGACCACGAGCAATGTGTAAATGTAAGATATTGCAGACTTTGCTTGTGAAAATTAGTGTAAAGATAAAATAGATTTAAATGTATAGCTTATTATGCAGCCCTTCTTATGTGGGGGCTGGGGCAAGGGGAAAAGAAACATTTTCTCCTTCTAAAAGGGAGCTTGAAAGTCCTTCTGCAATTAGTCAGCATTTCCAAACTGGTGTCGGGACCTGGTTTTAAATAAATTTCACTGCAAAATAGAGTTGATCAGAAAAATTTATTGGTCTTAGCTTCTCAGTAGCTAGATGTTGAAACCTCAAAAACCAACCAAACAAAAAAACCATCAAAAACCCAAACAAACAAACAAACAAAACAAGCAAACCAACAAACAATAAAAAAACTCAACACGTTATTTCTGTGACAATTATTGACTTCTTTCTTTACCACTCACCCTGGTCCAATTTCACTACTACCACGGATGTCTTATGTTGCAGGATCGGATCTTCTGGATCCTGATCCAGAAGTGATCTTTGGAGTAATCTAGGAACCAAGAGAGGGTAACATGGGGTTAGAGATAGCATGCTGTGGCATGGCTAGCACTTGTTTTTGCAGTATGCGCTTTACTGCCCGTAGTGATGCCTTCTACTGATGTCCTCTCCAGCTTGGGATGATTTCTGGACACCTTAGCCATTCACTTACATAAATGAACATATTTTTTTAATTCTCTTTTTTTTTTTCTCTTTTAGTTTCTTCAATAAGTAAGTGATTTCCCCCAAGTTTCTGCATCTTGCAAATATTTAGATGCTGGAGCTTTGCAAAAGTGGGCACACCAGGTTTCAGCAGGTTGCGTGTGACTGGGAGGCTGCACAGGATTTCAGAGAGGTGTTTGTGAGTACACTTGGATTATGCTTCAGACTGGACCTCAGTCCTGTTACTTTCTAGTTCCCGGGGTGAGGGATTTTTGTTGTGCATGTACAAGTAGTAAAATTGGGATAATGAGTTTGAAAAAGCAAACGCCCCGCAGTCCTTTTTGGCTGCATCCCTGCTTTTCTCAGCATCACTTCATTCACATACACTCTGCCTTTAAAACCTCTTGTTCAGAGGGACTGGTGGAGGTGGAGAGAGCGGACGGGAGATCCCCAGCCTGCTAAAAGAGGGTGCTAACTTCAGTCTTGAGCGCTGAAGGGCTTCTGCCTTTGGGCTGTAATCTTTTGCTTAAATGAGACAGACTGTCTGTCACGTAATTGAGCAAAGCTCCCATTGAGTTATGCTTGGTTAACAACTCCGGAATCTGTCTCTGTGCAGTTGTGATGAGCATTTCAGCTCAGCCCAGCCAACACTGATTGCCCCAGCTGCTGGTTCCCAGAATTTCCCAGCTACTGTTGTTGCACACTATTTGGGAAGGGAAATTTCTCTTTGAGCAGCTGCAAAATGTACTAGGCATACTGAAAGGCACAGCCATCAGCTGGCAAGTGGGAATGAGCGTTAGGCAGAAAGCAGAGCACAACCCTCTCTCCTTTCCAGCCCATCTGCAGCATCATTGTCAAGAAAGTTTCTGTTTTGGATTCTTTTTTTTCCCTTTCTTTAATGAGTTTGAGTTGGTTTTGCGGTTACCTTTGGGTATTTGTGCCACACAAATGCCACTGGTGTTTGGCATGAGGTAAGGCCTTGCATGGGTCTTCCTTGATGGTGACAGAAGGTTTGGTGTTTGGGTTTGTTTTTTGCTGGTTTTTAATGCAGCCCACAGACCTGATTTCAAATGGTTTTTAGCATCTTGGGAAGTTAGAGGTGGAGATGGGTGACACTGCATCGTGGGCTTCTGTGGTGAAGTATGCTCTCCTCTAAGCCGCAGCGGGGTTAGGAGAGCATTGAGCTGTGTGTGTGCTATGGAAAAGAGACTGCCTAAAACTAGATTCACAGACAGGCTGTGAGGTTTCACCTGACGCCCACTGTGCATGGCTTTCTAATTGATGCATGCAGTTTGCAAATTTGCACGTCAGCTGTGCAGCTATGCTGTACTGCTGCTACGCTGTTACCATATGCAAGAGTCATTTTATGCAGACAACAGGCTTTGGTCAGTATGGTCTTTTTAAAAACGAATATTCCGCTCTGCTTGTCTAATGAGCACTGGCCATTTATTATTACATCTGAACTCAAAGAGCACTATCATTTCAAAAACCATGGTAGTCGAGCTGTATAGACTGGAAAAATTAGATACGGCACAGGGCTGTTATTAAAACACCTTAAATGTCATCTTTAGCCTTTGAAATAAAAGAAACAAACAAACAAAACAACAAGCAAAAGGCCTGCAGGCTTCTTGGTGGTAAACTAGATGGAGGCAATTAATGAATTAGGTGTGAAGATGCACTGTGATTTTTATGAAATACAGATTATGAAAGGGGCATTAAAATTACAGAATCTGTAATACCTGGCAGAGAGTTATAAACTCTCTTTACATCCTCACTGTATATCTCCTTCATGGTAATTCCTTTTAAGTTGAGTGATAGCTTGGCTTGAGTGAGGATCTCAGGGTTTAGCACGGGCTTGGGATTCAGAGGAGCTGACGTTCCGTCAGCTCTTCTATGTTGATAGTGACGTGCTCTTGTCACTATCCATGCCTGAGAATTGCCTTTTGAGAAGCATCAGCCTCACGCTAGTTGAAATTACTCTGGGGTCAATATCTCCATTGTTCTTCAGGGAAGGAACCTGGATCCTGCTATCCTCTCTGTGGACCACAGTGTGTTTCCGTTCTTCTTTAAAGATTCTGATTCCCACCGTTGCTTCAGCTGCTTTCAACTCCACAAAGGTGTAATGGCAAGGTATGCTAAACATGTATGAATGGTAAAAGGCTGGACAATATTTTAGGGGACAGAAGGTGATGCAAATGAATGGATTTCTACAGGGCACATATCTACTTGATTTGCTGGGTATAGGGGGGATATTGCTAAGGAAACAATGCTCTCTGGAGTTCTTGGTTTTTTTTTTTTTTTTTTTAAAGCTGTTATTTTGGCCTAATTATCTGAATTTCAAGAGTTATATGCCACCTGAAGAGTAACTTATTAGAAAAAGAAGGAATACTTTTCCTTTGTTTGAAATCAGTCTCCCCAAATATCCAGCTGTTTTGTACATAGAGCCAAAAAGAGCAGATGTGAGAAGAAACTGGAGAACATATCATAAAATATATTATCCCACACTCAGAAACATATATTTCTCACATCTGCTTTTGTCTGCTTGCATGTAGCTGTCACCAGTGTAGATTATAGTTCCTGATACTCTGAGTAGATAGAAGTAAGTTTAGGTATGCTGTGGAATGGTCCGATCTCATCTCTGATACCTTTATTTTTACATACACACTGATGCCTTTATTTTTATACTCACATGCCTCTGAAGCTGCCCCCCTCTGCGATGCCCTGAAATGTTAACTCAGGCAAAGCAGGATTGCTTTAGCGCAGAAACTGCCACCTCACCTCAGAGACTGCGTGGCTCTGCTCTGTCTGTTCTGTAAGGTACAGTATCGCTTTTACTTGGTAGTATAAGAAGAAAGGGAGGGGCAAGCAAATTACAGCAGTGCAGCCTCTGGTGCTTTGTAGCTTTTATGGGGCTGCTGTGCCTGACTGCAAAGGGACTCGACTCTGCTGCATTTCATTTTACAGCATCCACTTTGTGTCCCACTTTACTGCAAAATTTTAAGGAGTGTTATTTTGTTATCGATGTTGTTCATGAATTACAGTTTTAATTGACATAGACCTCATGTGGGGAAAAGAGCTTTTGATGTGTGTGTACATCGTTGTAATAATTTTTTGGTGCTTCTCTGTAGTAAATCTACTCTTATACTTCTGACAGTGCAGTTGGAGCAACTGAACGGGCTGACTATGTTGTAGATTCATGCTGGCCTTTCAAAAAGCAAATACATGTACATTTCCCAGGGAACATTCTAATATTTTTTAACTTTTACTGGTAGCTGAAATAGCTCTAAATTTTAATGATATTAATTCTGTTTTATGTATTGAGTCTTGTCTTTGATACCCAGGACATCCCTGGCAGCTAATGGTAGCTCAGATGATTCAGTATGTGTCCCTGTATAATTAACTCCTCTACTTCCCAAAAATGAAAAGAAATAATTGGTTTTACCTTATTTACCCTCTTGGAACACTTAAACAAACAAACATGCAAAAAACCAACCCCCCCCTAAAGCCCTCCTACAACTCAGTAGGAGGCATAATACAGATTTGCTTCACGTAGCAGCCCCTTTGATTTCTTTTTCTTTCATGTGTGGTACTATCATTTATAATTCTGGTATTTGTTTGCATGTCTCTAACTACAGTGTTTACTCCCAGGAATTGTTTTGTGATGGCTGATTGCCCCAAATCAAGGATGGCTAGATAACCTTGCCTTTAGCTAAAATAGCTTGGTGTTTTTTCAGCAGACAAAGTATACTTATTGATAGAATACAAAAATTAAATGCATTTTTCTTTACCCAGCAACCTGCATAGGAAATAAAATGAAGTCTGACCTTCGATAATAATTTGTAACATAATATTCACAAGCTTGCTGAGAAATCTGATTCTGTGGTTGAAATGGAACCTAAAAATTCATTTGCTTCTGCTTGTTTTTCCATACTTAGAGTGTATTTATTTGGAGACCTAGTAGAATAATGTTTATTTGGAGGACAAAGGACTAATAAAAACCTTGGCTTCTGTTTTACTCACCAACATAAAAAAAATTGGAAGGATTTTCCCAAGCATGTTGGTAACTTAAAAGTGACACCTGTCAGAGATGTGACCACTGTCATCATTGTGACATACATTATCATTCTCTGTGATATCCTACACTTATACCAAAGACTGTTCTAAGCCAAATGCCTGAATAAAAGCATTCATAGAGCCACTGGAGATCATAAAAACCAGAGGGAGATTTTGTTGTTGGATCCTTCTGTAATTTCATCATGCACATATGCTTTCATTGCAGATGTGCTAAATTATTGCATCAGCCTGGTTACTTCTATATTCTACAATTGTTATTTTATATAAAAAGATAGTGCTGATGCATTGCAAAATACAACTTTCTGTTCAGCTAGTTTTTATGCTGTTTAGAAGTCTAACAAATGTAGGAAAAATGTAGTGCCATAAACAGTAATAGCTGATCTCCTATAGGTTTGTGCTGGATATGCGCATTGTCTTGTCTAATAAATTAACATTGTAAGTTTTCCTCTTGTCTCTCTTCTTCCCTACCATCTATAAAAGTACAAAAATTTGATCAGACACAATATCAGAAACAGCTGTTTCTGTCCATTTGTGTGAAAAACTGGCTTCCTTAGGAAGCTGGACTGATAATAAAAACTGCCTTGCTAAGTCAGCTTCCTTCAGCTATGTGCCAGACTAGGTACCCTGTGCCCCCATTGGTCGTGGGGGGGAAGAAGCAATAACACCCCTATTATTGCCAAATTGTATTTGATTAAACTCAGAATGATTGCTCTAGGTCCAGGAGATCCTGAATGAATTTCAGTCAGAAATAGTGTCACCTGGACAGTACTTGATTTGGTTGTGGGTTTTTTTCTTCCCTGTTGTGTAAAAATCTTGAAGAATTCAAACAAATGCTTTTTGATACCATTAGCTACAAGGCTGGAAGCAAAAAGAACTAATGTATCAACAGCGTGTCCTCTTTCAAGCCTTCTTTTCCACCGACGAGTAAAACTCAGGGCATTTGAGTTGCCCTGTTTCAGTTTTGACTGTATGTTTTTTTTCAAATTGTTAAACTTTCCCTGTAGTCAATATCACTGTAGAAATGGGAAATGCAGTGTTTCATTTTGAAACCTCAAAACATGTATACTGTTGAAATTCTGAGTACTTCAAAATATACCACAGCCAGAAATGTGGTCATAATGCTGCCATTCCAGGCAGAAGTCTTGGGATCCATATTTTTCTAATGACTGTTGGGGAAGTGTGGATTAAGAAAAAATATATATATATGTATATCTTGGCTGTTCTAGTATTCAGGGTATGTCAGTGCCTCTCTGAGGCGTATCTCATGGGAAGTCTAAGAAGAACTGTGTCCACTGAGTGGTTTTCCCTTCCCCTCCTTTTTCCCTTTTGACTTCATTTCTCTTCCTGGAAGGAGCTATCTGGCAGCTCTCTCGGGCTGGAGGGGCTGGGGATTTGAGTTTTTTCCTCTTTTTCTTCTCTTTGGTATTTTCCTTCTGTGTCTGTCAACTGATTTTTCTTCCTGCTCAAATTATTCCTGCTTGAAAACTGGAAAGCTGGCTCTGAGAATATTCTGGTTTGAATTTTCATCTCTCGTATTTGAGCTTCCTTCCAGGTAGCTGGTCCTGGTTGTCCTGAACCCTGGGCCTTTGGAGCGTGCTTGTCTCTGCTCTTCAGGCACAGGGAACAGCCGGCAACTGCTCTCAGGCTCCCTGGGAGCTCTCTGAAATGTGCCATGATGAATAGTCTGCATTTCTGCTTGTGGTGACCTGAGGCAACTCCAGGTGCTTCTGGGTTTTAGAGCTGCTTAGAGAGCCTCTGGGTCCTGCATTAGGCAGTAGCTCATCCATCGCAAAGTTGCCATTAGTTCAGACCTGTGGAACTGCATATGTGTGACAGACTTGAGCAGGCCTATCTTGCTCAGGGTGTAGGGACCCATGTTGTCTGACCAGCAGATGCCTTGCACAGGTGCAGCTGAAACTTCTTGCTGCAGCAGTTTGCTGGTAACTGTCCATTGACAGGGGCAAACCAAGAGGGCGGGGGGCACAATGGGAAGGATTGGTTCTGGCTTGTTCCTCTACTGAATGAAGATGGTAGGTCAGTATTCAGCAAGGGGCTGTGCTGATGTCAGTTTAGACTACAGACCACTTGCTGAAAGGATATGTCTGAAGGACAGGTGTTGTTACTGGGACAGTCAGAGCAGTCCGGATGAACTTTCCGCACAACAAACAGATGCCTATTCTAGGGGCTGCTTAGCGCCACGACTCCGCTTCTCCTCACGTGCAAGAGCACGCCAAGCCCTCAGTGGATTGGCAGCTTTAATCAGCACCAGTTAACCCTGCAGGATGAGGTACCACCCAAGTTTTCATCTGATTGGTTTTGTTTATCCCCAGTGCTTGAGTGCTGGAGATGCGTAACACATGGAGCTTCCCAAAGGATCTCCTGGAATATCTTCCTCACTAGACCTAAGCCTTGTAAATGTTTCCCACTACATTCCTGTCTTCTGTTCATTCCTGTGAAAGCTTCATCCCTCAGCCAGTCAAAACCATTTCCTAGCCTCACGTGTGCTTAACCTCAAACATGTCATGGCCTAGTGCAGGCTACAGTACATGTGTATCAGCTTACAGCTGCATGTGTACCTTTCCCTTTGGATATGCCTAGGCAGCTGGGGAAAGTAAGTCCTCTGAAATGGGGATCTTGATGAGGAAAAAAAAATAAAAAACAACAGGAAACTTTAGTGAGGAGGATAACTAACTGTCCTAGTTAATGACCTCTCTGAGAAGCTTATCAAGCAAATACTGAATAGTCTTTGAACTTGCCCTTAACACAGGAATTGATATTGGGCTCATCAGTGCTGCAGAATTACAGTATACTTCAGGGAATTGTTTATCACTGTGATCCTCAAAAATAGCATGACTGGAATGGTTAGAGGCAAATACCAGCCATTTTGTCCTGGCATGGACTGGGTTTTCAAACACTTTTGAGAAGATGAAAGCTATATTCTGTTTTGTTTCATGGATGTTATTCTTCCTGCTATTATCTTTAAGCATCTGGGAGATAATATTGCATTTAGATGGACTAACTCAGATTTTTATAAAAAGCATTCTCTGAATTTTCTTCTCTCCTTTTTTTTTTTTTTTTGGTCTGCCTAGATGAGGTAGATCCAAAGTGATGTACCTCATGACTCGGTTGAAGCCTTGAGGCCTCCTTGGCCCTAGGTTTTTGTGTGTGCGTTACTGAAGTGATGACTTCAGTAGAGTAAGTTCTTAACTTTGGTCTCGGGCTTCTTGGAAACAGACCTCAACTTTATATTCTGCATGTAAGTGAACAGCAGTAAAAAGAATATTTTACTGTTATAACTTGACTTTGCTTTCAAAGAATCTCAGAAGTCAATCTGCTGATTGCTGAATCCTTCCACACCTGGAGTGACACTGCTGTTAAACGATTTTTGGAGGCAACATACTGCTATGCCTGAGGTTCACACTTAGATGTGTGAGACACGTCATCACTTTATGCATCATGGCTAGACCATTCCAGCATAAAAATAGAAGAAACTAGGAGAAAAAAGGAGAAACTAATTGCAAGAGGTGGCCTCAGGAGAAGCACTGTCCTCCTGAAAATGGAGAATTTTATGTTCTACCTCCTCCTGTGTGATTACTCATTTAGAGAACAGGTGTTTGCCATGGACTGGGCAGCGATCCAGCTGTGTGACATTACTGACATGCCCTAATCATCACCCAGTTCTGCCTACACTTTCTGCCTACATGCTTGAAATGCTCATTTTGTCAGCTTTTGGATCAACAGGGGGCTGGAGTCTGTGTGAAAGCGAGATGAGTACACTGCTGTAACAAACAAGGCTTGCAATTTTCTTCATTCTGAAGGCTTTCAGTTGAATTAGCAAAGCCAACAAGGGGCTCCCTCGACTCAGGGATCAAGTTGCAACATGGAAGTTTTTTTTATTGAGCAGTCCTGGGTTAAATCATCTTCAGCAGCTAAAATAAGACCCATATCTTTTTTCAAAAAGGTGAGTTTCTGAGTGCTTGAGTTCTGGTGAGTGACTCATGGAGAGATTCCACAGATAATCTTAACATTTCTGTGTGGTCTTGTGAAATTATATCTGTAACCCCTTCCACCTCCAAGGGGTCAGTACATCATCATGTCTTAGTCCAAGGGTTTTTGGAAGGGTTACAAAAATAACTGCATTACACTCACTGAATCGTGACTGACTCACTTGGAAATAAAACCTATGCTAAGAAACCATAAGAAACAGATGAGCTATGGCTGTCCCAGATTTTGGATGTGCTTTTTGGACTCCCTTTGCACTTCAAAAGCATTATGTAATTGTCAGAATGAATCAATGAGTTACGCGTATATGGAGAAAGCTAAGACAGAAAGGTTAGTAGCTTGAGAGCAAAACTAAAAGATGAATAGAACTTTTTTTTTTTCTGTTAGTCCTGCAGTAGACATACTCGACAGCTTTATGCCTTGTTCTCTTCCCTCTTGTTCCAAAGGAGGGGGAGTCCCTCGATCCCCAGCACTACACCATGAGCTGGGGCAGGCTCTCCTCGTAGCAAGGGTGCTGCTGTCAGAGTCTAAATGATCCCCACAGGCCTTGGACCTGTGGCACGAGAGGGGCAAGGTACAATAGTGCGGGGAAAAATGGCGACAAATGTTCCACTCTAGCGTTTGGTTGTGCTTTCAGCGTTCCCTTGAAAAACAGGGATTAAAAGAGTAGCTGAAGACTGACACATTTAGGTTTTGTTTCCTTCATTTTTAAGTATCTCGGTGGCTCAGGAGCTGCTTCTGAAAGCCCAAATATCGCTTGGACGATCAGTGCTCACAGAAAAGGGGCTTTATATTTCCTTCAGTGTTAAAGGACAACAAGAGCTACCTGCCTAGATGGGGAACGTGATTGATTGTTGCTTGTCTGTAGGTGTGGAGTTATGGCCGGCTGGCTTTTCATATTGGCTCCTCTGTCTTGCCTCTCCTACAAGGCCATGAATGTGAGAGGAGGGAAGGATACTGTAGAGTTTGTCACTATGATGCTGATACACAGTGAAATGCATGTTTATAAATATACTTCTCCTTTTTAAACTGGTCTGCATCCACAAATAAGCAGATTACAGTATAGCATGGGATAAATCTCTTCATTTTTTCATAGATAACAGTAGTCTTGAAAAACAGATCAGTTTCCAAAACAACTGCTTTGCCAAATGTGACATTTCTATATATACGCCAGTGTGAATCCAGTGCTGACATCCTAACAGTGATGGAACAAAATCTTTGTTGTCTAATGGTAGTGTTTATACTTTGTTCCCTCAGTAGCTGCTCAAGATGTGACTCTGCTGATAGGCATTCATCAAGTTCTCTTTATTTGCTGTATTCTCCCTATGACACAGGATGAGGAAAGAGCTTTTTAAAAACAGTAAGGCTGCCGTGTTCCTGAAAATCTTTAGGTTTTGACACTTCATATAAAACTCGCATAAGATGATCATGTTTTAAAAGAAAAAGATAAGAACGCTATTGCATTACTATTAATTATCTGAAAAGAAAAAGAAGACTCTTTAGAAGAATCTGGTCCTCTTCTTCTTTCTATGCAAGTCCTATTTTCGCTGCTTACTTTTTCTAACACAGAAAAGTCTCCTCTCTTTTATTTATTTAGTATCTGGGTTATTCCCCACAAAGGCTAGGCCATGGTCCTGGTTGTGCTGTAAGGCAACATCCAGATGATGATCCCACTACAGAGTTCAACATTCCTCACCTCCCAGATATTCTCGGGGACTGTCTCTCTCAGTGCTTTGTTTGAAGAGGCTGCTGGTGAAGGCTATGGGAGCAGAGTGGAGAACTGTCCTCCTCCCCTCACAGCTTGCTGGCAGCTTCCTATGAAGGAAAGCCTCAGTGCCATTCTTGTGCAGCAGGGCAGACTGATGGAAATGCATGGAGATCCTGCATGGGAAATGCCATTCTGCAGGCTGCTCCCTCAGGCAGATTTGAGACTAAAGGAGAAACAGGGCCAAAGAGAGAGCGAAGACAGCAGGGCAGGGACGCAGGAAGCTCTTCCACCATGCTTTTCTGCCTGGGCACATGTGGCAACTCTGTACCCTCGTGAGCAGAACCTGGAAGTAGATGTGGACATCTCATTCTCATTCTTCAGCTGGGAGTGGGCAAGGTTTATTTCCAGCTTGACATGGGGGCAGGTTTACCCAGAAGGGGGTAGTGAGCTGAAATTAACTTCCAGCTCCCTCTGAGCCTCCATACTTTAGCTCTGCAGATACATTCACGAGGCCAGGAGGACAGGTGTGGGTCAGCAACCTTTCCCTGTCAGGTGAAAGTTATGTCTGCTCTTAAACCAGGCTCCCTTTTTAATTCTTCTTCTTCTTCTTCTATTTATTTTATTTATTTATTTATTTATTTATTTATTGATTTTGGAGGGGTGGAGTAGGGTGGGAATAGGACTGTAGTGAAGCATATTAAATCCAGACCTGGGATTCCAGTCTGGTGTCCCCCACTCTAAACCTGTCTCTTGCCCTTTATATCAATATTTTCTTCTTCTGCGTGTCCTTCTTAGCATGCTTTCCTTACAGCCCAGCTGGTACTACTCATAATTGGCAGGCCATTCAGAGCTTAGGCAAAAATAGATAGAAATTAAAACATGACTGACTGACCACTCTCTCCCCTGCTTTGCACCTTCTGTAGGTCATTCCACGTGTGGAAAATGAGTAGGAAATTAAATCATTTTGATCTGGTAAGGTTTTATGTATGCTTTGCAGGGACATAAATGCGTACAGAGTATGTGGCTGGAACTCTACGGAAACAGAACCAATAGTTTGTATCAAGGTTTGTGTGATAGTTTAAAGCTTTCCACTTTCTGTATATTTTGTACATTTAAATTATTTATAATATTAGTAATGCATCAATCTTCTATTCTGTCCCACTGGGAGACTGTCATAAAAGTTAAAAATTAGGTATGTTATTATTCTATATGCTAACAAAAGGGGACTGATTATTTCAGATAGTGATATCTGGAAAGTATACTAATAATTTTAGATAGTGACTCACCCAGATAGATAGTGAATTGGATTTGAAAAAGTGCTGTGGGTGTCAAGCTATTACGAGCTCTATAGCAGCAGTTGTGGAAACCTCAACAGTAATTTAGTAATGGAGAGGACTCTAAAACCATACAATAAACAGCTTACAACAGTCTCTACCTGTAACATGACTAATAAAATGCTTTTGAAATGCTGATTATTATGATGAAAGAATAATAATTAGTCTGTATAATTACCAGGCATCTTTTAGAACTGACCATACTGCCTTTGACTCTGTTTTGGAAGAGATGATGGGCAGAGAGAAGACTGCCGTAGCAATCCACCCATCCTTACTGCACAGATGAATACTGTGAGGGATAAACCCCACAACTGGTACTGTACCCAAGAGAGACAGAGTCTGACAGGTTCCTACTGAATGAATGGAAGATGTGCTTCGGTTTGACTTGATCTTACTTCTCTCCTCTGAAAATGGAAAGTTCTGGGATAGATTTGGCATGATTTTTTACCTGTTGTCTTTACTGTGTGATGTTCAGACATCTGTACCTAGCTAAAGGAGCAAGCAATTCTTTTTCTAGCAGAAAGTTGACAAAGGAGTCTGCATTAAATATTCTACCTCCCCTAAGTCTACATTTTAATAGCAGTTCTGCACCAATAGCTTTTCTTAGAACTGGCAGCCAGTTTCTCATAATTCTCTTTGGGTCCAGCTGACCCAGGAGAAGGAAGTCTTAAAAGTTCATCCTGCATCCAACCGTTGCAAAAAAAAAGTGAAGAACTCAGCCCCTGGGAGTAAATTACTGGGTTCAGTATAAATGTCTGCCGACTTCACACTCAAAAAGCAACTGAAAGATGTGTGGCCAGACTTGTTCTGTTTCTCTCCTCCCTTCTCCCGAGAATTATGGCTCAGAAAGGCATCTGTGGGATGGGCTCTGCATGGCTGTTATCAGAGCTTTCTGTCCTTACATATACACTTCTTCATACATGCTTGCTGGCACATTTGTTATACTCACTGTGTAATTGCTGTTCTGTACTGCATGAGAACCCTGATCTGCCACTGAAGCAACTACAGTTCCTGTGTTGAAAGTAGAAGCTTCTTTTTGAAGACTGACATAATGCTCATATTTTGCAGAAGGTAATGGATTTCAAAGCCGTAAGGAAAGCTGTCAGTGGGACCAGGCTGAATATTGCTGTAAGGCATGCAGATATCTTTTTCTTTTCTTTTTAACTAATTAATACAGACTAAAGCTTCTCAAGACTTGGAATGTTAGGAATATCCTCGAAGTGGATTTATGGTAGAGGATGGTGTAAAGGATCAAAGATGCGTAATAGATTCATTACTGCATGGACCAGCATCAAAGAACTGAGAGTCATGGCACGATGCAGGAGTCGGCTACAATGTTTTGATTTGTTGTATAATCTATTTTGAATGCCTGTCAGAGCTCTGCTGTGACTGGTTTTGTTGAGCAGTGCTTACTGCAATGTTGACTTGCTTATCATGAAGGTATATATTCGACATTTGGCTTATTTTGAACTGAAATCCCATTTTAACATGGAGTTAGCTTCACACTTTATTGCCAAGGACAGAAGTTTGAAGATGTGTGCACTTTAGATGGAAAAAGAGGGTTCAGTGTGTTTGTCAGTAACTCTTTTTTCTTGTTTGAAGAGTGTACTGACTATGATAGATTATTGGACTGAAACAAAGGATAAAGAAGGAATTAGTGTCTGGTGGTGCTCTGTTGTTGATGACTGACTTGTTTTGGGACTTGGCTTCCTTTCAGCGTTTCTGATGCTGGGGAAACAGTCTTAAAGAGGTTCTCTCTAGGTTTGTACTTGGTGTTCAAGCATGCCGCAACGTTTTGAAAGGCAGCTGCAATCCAAGCACTTAATAGGATAAACCGGATTGGAGACTGCACAACCTGAAGAACTGTCACAAAGGAGCAAGGGAGGAATGTGAGGAAATTGATGGATGAGAGAAATTGGAATTAAATGGTTCCTACGTGTTCCTCATCACCATGTTTTTCTGCCTTTTCTACCTTTTTAATTGGTTGCTCTTGGTTCCTGGTAAGCCTGCTGTCTTGGTTCCTGCTCTTCCTGCACACTAAGATGCTTGCAGAAACTATGTTAAGAGCATGAGAGATGGGGAAAATATGTTCATATTTTTTGATGGTGGGTCAATACCTGAAGTGACTCCAAGTGAACCACCTTCTAGACTCATCAACCTGCTGCCACACCTGAACTAATTAGCCTCATTCAGATTGTTCTATTTAATGTGAGCAAGTCCCCAGAAACTTTACTCGCTGTGTGAGAAAATGTTTAAGTTATTCAAGCAACCCCTTTCTCGGAATTATTGTCATCATTATTCTGCATGTAATGTTGAGAACAAAGTGATTGTTTTAACTTCTGTAAATTGTTAGTACCATCGCTTTTTCTATATTAAATGATTTATGATGTTTTACCACAGTCTTATAAACAGGAAATGCCAGCCTAAAGACAGAAGAGAGACGCTAATTAGAGAATGATAGAAAGACAAATTTAAAACAGCCACAGTAGGGCAGAAAATTTAAACACAAAAAAGCGCGTCCCTTTTATTACAACCTAAGTCTTAATTACATATCCTAAGTCTTCTATTATATCCCCAGTTTAATTGCAGAAAACAGGGGATGGGAAAACTAAGCCTTCACAGCCATATTTGGCAGAAGCTCTGGAATGAGATTCCTGTTAGAGGAGAAAGTAGGAAGTAAGCTCTCATGAGGATCGTGTAAGAGAGATCAGGACATTCTACCTTGGCTGAGGAGAGAAGAGAGGAACCTGGAGCTCCTGCCAGACAGGACCAGACAGAAGCACATCAGTGAGTGCAGGCCAGAGCTGGATGCCCCTTGAAGTAGCTGATGGAGAAGCTGATTGTTAAGTATGACCTGGTGAAGTGTTTTGCTGTTATCTTATTTTGTTGATTTCTTTACTTTCGTCAAATACCAAGTATGATTTAGTTTTCTATAATTCTGTCTGATAAACAAAGTCTTCAAGTAATCTGGCCAAATTATGGAAGACAATTTCTTTAGGATGGAGCCCACTAAACTGTGAATAGTATTTTTTATTTTTTCTAATCATATTTTTTATTTTTGGGGTGCATTGGTAGCATTGGATGCTGCAGAAGGAATTGGAGTTTACAGAAGGAATGCTTTTCGTAGATGCCACAGTGCAGAGGGAGAATAGTCATGAATGTGAGTTGTAACACACTTGAGTGCCTACAGCATTTGAGGCAAACAACTCTTCTGTTTTTGGTTGAATTTTGCTACCAATTTGTGGGCCCTGTGAAGTCTTACCTTTTTGGCTTCAGAGATCTTTATTCCACCCCCTACCCTACTCTGGCTCTGAGTACACCTACAAGCAGTGTCCTTCTGTGAGTGGGAATTCATGGTCGAGCAGCCTTAGGCCTTGAGAACTAAGGAGTCCTAGTAATTAAAACACCCAGGTTTTCAAAGCTTTAATCATGTAGGTTTTTGAATTTACAGGGTGTGGGATTACGAAAGGATACGGAATACAACTCCTCAGTACTTCTGAATGTTCTTAAATAATATCAAGATTTCTCTGCTACGTGTGGGGTCTCTTTCCTGCACAAGGCTTTGCTCCACAAACTGTCTTCTGCAAACAGCACCTTTTTGCTATCATTTCAACCCATTCTCCCCACTCTGGCCATTGAAGGACACGTCCTGTCTCGGCTAATGTGTAAGGCTTGTGACTAGCCCTGCTAGGTGTTCTTTAGACTGAATCCTGGCCTTTACCTGTTTTCCAAGTTTATTTCTTTGTCTCTAAATCCACTGGATTGCTCAGCTAGTATAAATTGAATCTATACTTGTGTGTTCACTAATTCTGAATAATGAAAGCATCCCTTTTCCCTCTCAACTTAATAGGAAGAATAACAAGAGGGATTAAATGCACACAGTTCATTATCTGAAAGCAGATTCCTCAAAATTTCATGAATAAGGTTGTTCTGTCTGTTTTAGCTTTTGTGCATGTGTGAGTTATCGATTTTTCCCTTTAACAGTCTTTGTTTTGTTTTGAATTTTTGCTTCAAACTGTAAGAATCCCATAGAATTTCTGAATAAAATTATGAAGCATTTTGATTGGCAATATTTTCTACTTACATTCTTCAAAATCCTTGGCTGTTTTATTGGAAGTTAAAAGTCGTCTCTCTCTCACAAAAAGAAGTGGGATATGTAGATGATTAGACTTAGCTCTTCAAACTTCTTTTAAAAAGCATCAGGGCTCATGGTCATGCAAGAGTAGTAGGGCTGAGTCAGGAGGTAGACTTCTGACTGGGCCTAGTTGAGTGGACCACAGTCCTCTTCCCTAAGCTGAAGTATCTCTGAACTGGGTTTGGAAAACTTCACAGAACCAGAATGGTTGGCTTTGGAAGGGACCTTTGGAGGCCGTCTAGTCCAGCCTCCTTGTTCAAGCAGGGACACCCAATGCAGGCTGCTCAGAACTATGCCCAGGCAGCTTTTGAATATCTCCAAGGAGGAGACTCTACATCCTCTCTGGGCCACCTCTGCCAGTGCTCCATCACACGATCTGTAAGGAAGTGTTTTCTGATGTTCAGAAGGAACATCCTGTTCCGGTTTGTGCCTGTTGCCTCTTGTCCTGGCACTGGGCACCACTGAAAAGAGTCTTCTTTGCACCCTCCCTTCAGACTTCATTCCATAAGCCAAAGCTTCCAGTGGATGCTTTCCCTCTGCTGCTTCCAATGCAGTTTTTATAGAGGTTACTTGTGGTCTCCTTTTGTAGCAGCTTGTATAAAGACGTCTGAAAGGTTACAGGGAGAGACCATTGAGTGACTCAGAGAAACTGTACATGGAAATGGGAGATCTCTGCTTCCACATTAAGTACTGTGGCTTGTCATGGACTCAGTTTCCAACTGACAGGAGCATTAGATGACTGTTCATGCAACTCCATTCCCAGCTGAGCTAATGGGGCCAGAAGCTTGTTTTCTTTATTTCTTTATTCCCAGCTGCCAGTCAAGAAAAGAGTTTGTCTCCATCACTGCCATCTGTTCAGAGGCATTCAGAGAGTATGACTGGATTCTCTACCTATACAGTACTAAAATTAGGATTTTGGTTTATTACCAAGAAAATGACAAATCCTTCTATGTTCATATTACATAATTTCCACTCCTGCATTGTAAAATGTATCTGCTGCTGCTGCAACACGGCGAACCCTGGCGTGTTCTCTCAAATTCGAAGGCTTCTGCCTTCTAATTTTTTTCTGCCTTTTTTTTTTTTTTTTGAATGTATCATCTTGCTCTCAGCAGCACAATGTCTATTTACCAAAAATACTGGGGTAAAGAGCCACCCAGTACTTACCTTGTGAAACAGGTATGGAAAGAGCTGCTGTGGTGTCCTCCCAGACTGGGACACAAAGCAAAGACTGGCTGACGTGTTTGAGAAACAAGAGAGTGTTTCCATGTCTCTATCTCCTTTGCATAATCTGTGATATCTGAATTAAGTTTCATGACATATTAACACTTTGAAGCTGAGTTAATGTACTGTGTTGTATAATACATTATGTATGACTTGGGCATCAATTGTGCTGGAGCTTCAGCAGCTACAGACTTGAGAATGTCTCTTTCAGTGACAAAAATCTTAAATAATACTGAAACCAAATTCTATTGGCATCATTTCATTTTGTATTCCTTGTCCCATTACATCTCTTACTTGCAAAGCCACTCGTGTTCAAGCCATCTAGCTTCCTCTTCTCTCCTCCATGTACTTGTCACAAAGTACTCGTTCCACATCTTTCATATTACAAATATTCCCATGGTGCTGCATGGTAATTTTAGTTTGTAACATCAGAAGGGTTAGGATTATGTTAGCTTTGCTGAGCCTGAGCACTATGATGTGAAAAAGAACAATAATGAACATTAATACTTACAATAACGATGTGCTACAAAGAAGGGTAAGACACAAAAAGAGGAAAACAAATCCCACCATGTTTTCTTTTTCTTGTATATTCATATTTCATGCTTCTAAGTACAGCTACGATATAGCTGTCTTGTAAACCATACATTAGTCTGACATTGGATACAGTATATACATAGGCAAATATGCAGTCAGAGGTTTATTGGTCTTAATATAACTCCTCCTAAGCCTGATTACTTTGTTTCAAAATTAGAATCTCAGAACATATTAATTATGGATGTATCCCCAGACAACATTGTTGTCTATGGGGGATTTCTGCCCTTAACTCTGATTAGTGTTAATAGGAGCCATCCATGTAAACTCCTAGAGGACCAGAAAGAGAAACCATTTTCTGCTAGTTATATTTTTATTTTAGGGTGTAGAACAATACTGAAGTGTTCTGGGAGTGATTTGTTAGAGGACTTGATAATGTTAGTCTGAAACCTTTCCTGTCTGTTGTGGATTCTGGCTCTGTGAAATGTATTAAAATTCTATATACTACACTGCTTATTTTTAAGATTATATATAAAGAAACACTTTTTTTATTGTTTGTTTTTATTTTTGAACCTGAATTAAGACATTAGGACATACCTTTTTTTCTGGGGAGTAATGGACTGAGGACTGCTAGCATTACATAAATAACGTGTACGTGACCTGGTGTTGTATGCACTAATTATCCACTTGTCATGATTCTTTCAACTCAGATTACTCAGGAAAAGACCATCTACTTTGGAATGAGCAACAGGAACAATTTTCAGAGCGAGAGGGTTGCTTGTACTAGAAGTTAGATAAACTTAAAAATTACTGGGCCTCTGTTGACTGAGACTTCTGGGATCTACTGTAAGCTAAGCATACAATAATTAAAATAGTTTCCTAGTGATGGAGAATTTACTGCATCTTTTGTCAGTTCATATCAGTAGCTAATTATACTTAAAACACTGCTTTTTATCTTGATTGAATTTGCAAATATTGGATTCTGTTGCTTGTCTGCCCACTAATTTACAGTCTTTAGAAATATCTTCTTGTCTAGTCCCTTAAAGATTGTAATCTTCTCTTTGAAGCAAAATACATTTTGTTCCATGTCTTGTTGAAAGGAGACTTCTCTTCTTCCAGAGCTAAATCATTCTTGTTGCCCTTCTCAGTTCTCTTTCCAAGTTTGTTTATTTATTTATTTTAATTAAAGGTATTGTAGTTTCCCAGAGGCCTAGCTGCTTTGTTCACAGGGATGTTATGGTTTGCTCAACTTCAATCAAATTCATGTCTGTGACTGTCCCCAGCCAAGCAAATGGCACAGATCTTTGTTCTTGCGCTCACAAAAGTCCAACGCCCTTGATGAAGGGATGCAAAAACCAGGCAGTTGTTATCCAGAATCAACCAAAGGGCTTTATTGTTTAACACCATTCAGAAACTGTACCCAGAAATCAAGTAGGATCTATTCCAAATGATCATGTCTATTCTTAGCAACAGCTAAACCTCATGATCATCGTGGTAGACCCATGTGATGGGAGGGCAGCATTTCAGGGGTGAGGTAAGAAGGCATACGCAGGTTGAGTGGGGGCACCTTAAAGAGAGGAGGTCATGGCTTACTGGTCCAAAACAGCAAAACAATGAGGTGTAACGTTCTTGTAGTTATGCCAGCTGCTTTGCAGCCACAGAAGGGCTAGCGATGCTGCTACTGAGAAGAATATTAACACAAGAAATGTAATTCTGTCAAATTCTGTCAGTCCTCTCTCTGCAATGTATGCAAATCAAACTCTAGGATTAGATGAGTGATGAAGCTTTCAAAGTGGTGAACTGAAGTTTGTGAGTAAACAAAGAGATCTAAAAAGACAGTCATGGGCTTTTCGCAAGGAAGCTTGGAAACTGCACAACCTCAGTGCCAACTTCACGAAAGGGAATTGTTCAAAATCTCATGACTCAGTTTATTCTTTTCCCTACCATCTTTCTACAGTAGTTGACAGGTTTGTTGTTGTTGGTTGTTTGTTTGTTTTGTTTTGTTTTGTTTTTGTTTTTTTACTGTTCTATTAACAAAAAGGAAGGAAAGCTGAGTGGGGTGGGAGAGTTCTCCCCTCTCATATGAAAGAGTAAAAAAGGGGAAGAGAAGCTGACCACAGAGGCATGGAAAGTAATTCATGTTGAAAATATGGTGGTGATGAAAAATAGGGAAAGAGTAACTATGCTACCTCTGTCTGTGGATAAATTTTTTCAAACAGGATGTGAAAAATGTTTGCCTGCAGCCAAAGGCAATATACTTCTAGTATTTGTTTTATTCTAGTTGTATTTGAAAAATTGTTCAGGAAATCTATACTTTCTTAATCTTCTTTGTCATGTCATATTGTTATGACAGAAAAGATACAGCATTTCATTGACAGTATCTTCCAGTACATTTCTGTTTCTAGGTGTCATTGCGAGAAATGCACATGTACACCTTCATCTTTTACTCATGTTACAAAAGCAACTTAAGTATCATGCTTGGCCCCCCTGTTGAGGTCTTCACTTCTGCTTCTGTTCCTGATCAAAGTTTCATGTCAGTGAGGGCTAACAAAAGGATGGCACAACAACAAGTGGATCTAGGCCTTGAATATCTTCTCTATAGATGTGTGTCCATGTTAGCATACGTTATGATGACAGACACAGATGCCAAGCATAGACACTGCTCCAAAGTGAAAGAAATAGCAAAAAGCTGTACAACTTTAAACCAGCTGCAGCAGGCCTTTGAGATCCCCTAGCACTTTCTGAAAGTAAGGCTAGTCACTGTGAGTGGACAGACACCATCCTACTATTATTTTATTTTTGATCTGATTTGTTAAATGAAGTTGAATGTTGCTGCAGGCTGAATTACTGTGGGTATCATCTCAAGAAGAGATTTCTGTAAAGGCAGGCCCCAGAATATTGCCTGTGTCCTGTAACTAGCTCTGCTTATTGCAACTGAGTCATTCAGAAGAGCGTGCACAACAAATATCCATGGTATTCAGAAGGTGCACAAAGTCTAACGTTTGTTGTTTGTATTTTTTAATAGTTAATGTAACCCTGTTAAGCTGGGTGGTGGGCTTTCGGTGGGGAGGGTGGCAGGAACCCCACACCATGCTTTAAAGCTTCACTAACAAAGAACTTTACTCAAGGAGGAGATGTTAATAAGTAATGAAACAAAGGCTCTGTTATAGAGATTAAATGTGCATGTGTCCAAGTACAAAGTTCGTGTGGCAAAGTGCAGCTGTTGCTCTGCTCATGGCCCTCCACAGCCTCCAGACCCCGGGTTCAGAGTCTGCCTGCTTTCCTGTCACAGGGCTGGCCGGGACAAGGCCCGGCCAAGGTTCGAAGTTCAGTGTCTGGAGGCCTGCTGGCTGTCTGCTTGGCTGTCTGGCAGGGCTGGGATGAGCAATAGTTGTTTTAAGATTATAAGTACAACCAACAAAAGCTTCCCGTTCCGTGTTCAGATGTGTCAGATTTCATTAAAGAAGGAACATTTTGGGAAGGAGTCTCTGAATTGTTTAAAAATAACATGCTGTATAATGGACTGACATAAACAAAATCCACTGAAGGAACACCAGTAAAATGAGGCATACAGGAAATAGTGCCTATTTTCATTCCTCTTCCTCCTGAGATTTCTTTAAACGAGGGGAAAATGAAGCAAAACGACTAATTCTCTGTACACAAAGAGGCAAAACTAAACTTTTTTTAAAAAAAAAAAAGAAAAAAAAGTGAATCCATCAATCCATGAGTTTCCTTTGTGTCATGGTAACCATGTTGCACACTGTGGGGGTGAAGAGAACTTAGTATCTGTGGATATCTTGCTTTCAAGTCCTCCTTTTTTCTCCTTCAAAGCCTCTTTATGAAGTTAACCCAACTTTCTCATTCAGAAGGACTAGATACTCCTTCCTGCAAAACACACCTGTGCGGTGTTTTTGATTAGCCATGGTCATATCAAAGGCTGTTCTACCCAAGCACATCCTGAGTGAGAATGGAAACCTCAGCGTTGACACCTGAGAGCAAAGGTTGATACAAATCCCCACGGAGAAATTTATATTTCAGGCAATGCTGTAGCTGTATTGCAGATGAAGAAAAGTTTTCTATCATCTGCTGCCATATCCTTTCTCAATGAAAGGATGGGAAACCGTGGGTGGTAAACTATGTCATCAGTGCTCAGTGCCCACAGCATGCCACAGGTCTGAGCAGACTGCTGCCATGTCACTGCTCTAAAAGGAACATGGATATTCAGAAAACTTCCTCAGACTGCAGAGGTTAGCCCTGTTTGTATCATAGCTTCTGTTTCTCTGGGTTCAGTACATGTAACCACTGAGAGCCACAATAAAAAGCGCGACACAAGGAAGGACTAGAGTAGCCAAAAATATTATTTCTGGACTATAAGACTTGTGTTTAGATAATGATGAATTTTTCCCTTCCTGTGAACATTCAGGAGTCCATCCAACACCAGAGGACAGAGGAGCCTTCCTGATGACTAACTCCTATCCTTCTATTGTTACTCCACATTTAAGCTTCCACTTCTGAGGAATTTACTTGAGAGGCTAATCAGAGACAAAACATCTGATGATTAGGAGCCCGTGGTGCTACTCCACTCAAGACTGAGTGCTGCAAAGTTCAGATGAGTATATGAGCTTAGTGGTGATATTAGCTCCTTTTCTAGACCTTCCCCCAACATTTGGCAGTATTTTTGGCAGAGCCCTTCCTGGGAGGATGTGTAGAAGAAGAAATAATAGGAGCTGCACCTCTGCTGTTCCATTCCTGTCCTGGGAAGAGGAAACTTGGCAGTACTCAGTTTTTTTTTTTTTTCTATTATTCTGTTGTCTCCATACAACCACAAGTTGAACACTGAGACTAGTAGTAAGTTGTGACTCTGGTGGTGCATATCCACAATGTAGTTTGGTCTGCACTGATGCAGCACTTTTAAGTAATAATTTCTGCGTCTTCTGCTTCCAAATTTGAACCCTAGTCCACATGTCACATCTTTGGCATCTGTTTGCTAGACTTATTATACCTGGCCTTGAAATCTCTGTTTCCTAAGACTCTGACTAGCATCACTATTCTTCTCAGCTCTGTAGACTACTGCAAACATGAAAGGCAAGGAAAATATGATGAAATTAACAGGCGTAAAGCATGTATATTTCTCACTGTGCTATTAGAAGTCCCTTAGATTACACAGTTCTGCTACATGGTAACTGCAGATTTGAGCCTTGGCTTGCCTCCTCCAAAAGGTGGCCCTATCAGGCTATTACCTGCTGTGGAGTGGGTTTCTTTTGTTCTTTTCTCTTGGCATTGCCCACATTTTATCAAAAACATATTTATAGGGGAAGGTATAATGGGAGGAAGGTGAAGAGTTTCTACAACCCTGCAGTTAGTAGGGCTGTGTTGGCTAGGGCAGTAGGCTGAAGTTCAGGTACATAATCCAGATCGGGCAAAGGAGGAACTTGGACCAGGTTTGTAAGGTAGCAACTATGCTGGTTGTTGGCTCTGCTGAAGTAGATGGGCGAATGTTTGTGCCTTCTCCTCCCACCACCCCACCCCAAAGGTTTCATGACAGTGTCCATGTCAGCTTGGCGTGAGAGAGCAATTATAACAGTAATGAGGAAAATGTTTTGCAGCTGGTTTGTTTTTTGGCCTGGATGTATCTGCTTTTGTCTAAAATTACTTATTTACCTTTTCAGCAGATACCTAGTTTGAGAACCATCCCACCTGTTGCTGATCTGAACCAGGAACCAGACCCTGGAGTAAGACTGTGCTGGTAGTGGCTGGCTGCAGATCTACTGGGATCTGAACACTGACAGAGCTAGTAGGTAAGTAGAAATCAGAATTTATTTAAGGGGCAGAGGCCCTTTTGACACCTGCCCATCTCCAAAGAAAAAATTCCATGTAAAGAGTGTGTGCACGCAGATGCGATTTGCATTTTTTTCCATCTTGAAGCTAAGTTGCAGTGAGAACATGTACCTGTGAATTGCTTTATTTACAGTTTATGCACTCTCCTTTCTTATCCCTCCAAGTAAGACTATCAGAAAAGCCCTCCTTCAATCTAGCTTCCCTCTTCTCATTGAAATTCAGATATCTTAACAAAATACAAAGGAATTTCCTTTGGCATTAATACTGGTCGAAAATAAACAAGATTAGTGCAAAATAGGATTGGCACAGCTGCCCTTGAGGTGTCATGTTCTATTTGTTTTGAAGTTGTTGTCGTTGTTGTTCTTGTTCTCTTCTTCAGAAATACTCTTTTCTGCATGCCTTCTGCTATCAGTCCTGTCCATACTCTACAGTGGAGTGGTGGAGCGAGAAGGCTTTTAAACCTTCTTTTAAAAAAAGAAATTTTACTGCTTTATTTTGCTGGTGTAGTGAAGGCAAACCCTCCCCCCCTCCTTGCTCCTTCCCAGTGCAGGTTGTGTCCTATCAGGAAGAAAGTGCTTGTACAGATACTTATGATGCTCTGCAAAGCAAATAGACATCTCTTATTTGATGCCATGTTTGTGCAGCAGAACTGTTGGTGCATTAAGACTTTGAGTGATATAACTGCTTGATTTAATATCAATATATATAATGGATTTTTAAAAAGACACACTGGGTAACTGTTAAGAAAAATGTTTGAGTAGTTCACTACTTTATAAGTTGGTAATAATGAAATTAATACTTAGAGAACCGATAATTACAAAAATAAAAGGAAAAAGGAAATTAAAATGAAGCGATTTTTATAAATATACATGCATTTACTATGTAAGAAAATGGACAAACATCTTCAAAAGAGATGTTTGAACAGAAATATTTTTCTCTTCCATTCAGGCTAAACATTTCACTGTTCAAAACCTCATGTTTTTGTGCTTCAGTCCTATTGCACAGCCTACTCTACGTAAAATAATGATTGAAATATTTCCTTAAAAAAAAACGCAATTGTAAGCAAAATAATCAAATTTGCCTACAACCTGTTAGTTAAAGCATAATATTGGCAAGAGTTTCAAATCTTTACAATGAAAGCACCTTCTTGCTTTTGATATTCCTGACTGATGGAGATTCCCACAAAAACACAGATCTATGTTGCTTCTGTGTTAAGTGGAAGGTTCTGTATGAACTTGTCTCTTGTCAGGGTCTGGGCTCTTGTTTGCCGTAATTACTGATGTGACATATTTAAGAGGACAGAGCTCTGTAGTTTGCTGTGGAGACGCTGGCTTTCATTTCAGAGTTCAGACTTCAGTGGAAGCTTTTGGTTTACTGGGATCTCAATTTTCAAAAATACTCTGTAAAACATAACCTAAGTGACTTAAACATTGAATGATATTTTGATGGAAAACTAATAGAAATAGGAGCTAAAGCAGAATTTATCTTTTGCTAATGTTTCTTTCACTTATTCTTCCTTTCTTTGTCACGTTTACACTCTGGGATTGGTCATTTGCACCCCGGACTGCTCACTGCCTGGCTGTCAGTGTGGATGTGTAGTCTTGATCCGTGGAGAATTTTCTAACTTTTTAGTCATAACTGAAAATTTATGTGCTAAGTTCAACTCAATATATTACATGACAAATCCGCAGAAGTGCAGACGCCATCATGGAGACAGAGAGACTGGCTGTCTGTCTTGCCAAATATCTCAGCAGTCCTAGGACAGAATAAGCTTCCTGATGCACAGAGTATGTGACAATGAGACATGCTGACTTCTTGATTTATGTGTGCAAAGTTCCTACTAAAACTTTGTCTGAGAATGAAAGTTTGCTACAGCTGGGCATATGCTGTGCTTCTGACAGCTGTTGTAGATGGAATGGAGAGCATTAGGACACGTCTGTGTGTTACCAGCCTGCTGACGGGCACTGGGGAGAACAAAACGAGTGAGCAGGTGTACTCCTTGCAGCTTTTAAGGCGTCTGCTTGCATGTGTAGGGTGCATTTCAGAATGCAACTTGAACAATCACTAGCTAGTTAGCCTTTGCTTATTTACCTGAGTTGAACTTAGATCTAGATACTATCTTGATATATGAGGGCTGCTGTGAAAGTAGTGCCTCCTATTTCATTATGTTGGCCCACAATATCAGAGGCGGATGTTGGTGGTAAGGCAGCAGAGGTTGAACCTTCCCACCAATATTCTGTTCCATTTTGTTGCCGTGGGACAGATGGCAGCAGAGGGGCAGTCTGACAAAATGGTGTCTGACATGGGAGTGTGGATGGAGCAAAGCTGTGGAACTGAATTCCTCATGGGGAAAAAACCACACCTGTTGACATTCATTGATGCTTTTCTGAACATTTGTGGAGGACCAAACAGTGGATGTGAGCACAGTGGGGTGGTGGGTGGTGCGTTTCAGCAGTGGTGACAGTGACAGCGGTCACCTCCACTGGCGCAGATTGTTACGAGTGTTGCATGTAGGCGGTTGTTCATGGCTGGTGAAAATGCACAGCTAATGGCGGTATCTACATAGAAAAATACTGTTTTGTGGCTGAGAATATGCTCTATGAACTAGTGTTCTTGTGCTCTTTGTATCTGTTGTAGTTTCCATGGAAATAAATAGGAAGCATTACTTTAGGAGCATCCCACATATTTATTGTATTTCAAAACTTTGTGCTGTTTCTTATGCTGAATGTTAACCTTCACTGTATTTTTATTTCCTGTGTTCAAAACCAAACTTGTTGCCTTGTAAGCAGATGAATTGTTTACTTTTCAGAAAAAAATAAGAAAATACTCTTCGGAAACAAGCCATAGCATGATTTGATCTGGCTGAGAGTCTGATACGTACGCATCACACAAGCAGTGGGTGTTCAAATTTATTGCTATGGCTAAAGTAGTATTTGCTGAAACATACATAAAAATCTTTGAGAATGCATTACAGATTTTACAATGTATCTCGGTTTTTTATTCATATCCCTTTTATATAACACATTCAAATAGTAGTTAAATTTGTTTGGGTTTTTTGGTTTCAGTTATTGGCTGAAGAAGTAGAATGAGGATAAAATAATGGGTTAATTTTAGTGTTAAGCTCTATCTCTTTCTTTTTAGTTGAAAACCAAACAAAAAAAGCAATGCCTTGAATTAGATATAAGCCACTTGATTTTTCATGGATTTCATCCGAATCACAAGCTTTAGGTCAATGAGACTTTGATTTCTTTTTCAAAATGGCAGATCAACTTATGTGAAGGATACCGTGTAGGTTTGAACTTTAGTTTCATTTCTCTGTATTTAGTATGCTTTCTGAGTGGATTATTGTAGCCTGGAACGTTAGTGATGCAGGGCTCGCTTACCTTGGCCAGTATCAGCAGTCACTGGCTGTGTATGACTGGCACAGTAAAATGAAACAGGCCCGGGGCACACCTGTGGAACAGAGCAAAAAACCTGGAACGACAACTTATCAAATTAGCCAATCATCTCCCTCGTCATAAAGTGATGCAGGCAAAAAGGCTTTCACTCCCACATTTCTTCATGTTTCCTTCTCCCATGGAATGCAGCAGGTGTTTCTGGGTACAGTGGGTTTGGCTCATATGAAATGGCTGTACAAAATTAATTTTGCACAAAATAAAGCAGAAATCAACCCCTGAAACACTCCGTGTGTGCAACAGGGGTAAGTGTATTCTAACTTCATTCCCTCCCTTTCTATGTAATAAAAGTAGTTTTCACATAAAGAAGATAAAAACAATGCACCTTAAGCATCTTATCTCTAATTGTCGTTAGATTTTGCTTTTCTATATTTACATACCTCTTTTTCTCCCCGATCTGCAATTGACTGTAGTGGCAAGGAGACAATGTGAAGAATGTGGCTCTGGAAAACCCATGCAATATTTCTTACGCATCAGTTCAGCTTCTGAGCTGCAAAGCCATTCCAAGATTCAGATTTCCGCCAAGACAATAGAGCAAAACTCCTTCTGTTGAGAGAAGGGGGGGAAAAAAAAAAAGGCAAGCCATGGGACTTCTAATGATCAAGTAGAGATGATAGGACCTTGGCATATGAAAAACCCTGATGTAGTAAATCAAAGCAGGCTGTCCTGAGTGCAGTAATATTTTTGTGCTAATAAATTAGTGTCATAAGTGATTTGTCAATAAGATGTAGAATATGCTATGAAGAAAGTCAGACAATATTTTTCTTTCACGTAGAAAAATAGTGAGGTCATAGCAAAATCCTCAACGATATTTTTTTGAAGCTAGATGCTGTTGGTCTGGCTGACAGCACAGTATTTGCATATTTAAATTCTGGTTCCTTATATATGCAAGCTCTCCTGAAGCAGTGGCTCCAAAGCTCATGAGAAGCTCATGGCTCATTCTACCCTTTCTTCTCAGAGGGATGTGCTTCCTAGCTGCCACTTTTGATTTTTCAGTCAGAAGTGCTTGAACTTTAGAGCCAGGGCAGGAAGGAATTTGAACTCAGGCCTAGGATGTTACGCTACAGCTCTCAGGACAGTCCTGGATCACTCTGCTGCTGGGCTGGTTGGTTGGGGCCATGATGGCCACCCCATCCCTCAGCCCCACCTGTGTGTACAGGCCATAGTCCTTCACGCTGGTGTCTACGCCAGGTCTCAGGAAAGCCTGGTGTAACCTGTACTCCTGGACACCAGCCCCTCCAACTCCAGTCACAGCAAAGTCCTTCTTCACTTGCCTTTTTCATCTGTAGCCATACTCCAACCACCTAAATCTAGAAAACGCTACGTGCTGCCCAGGAGCAGATGTAGCACTTGCTCTTTCCCCATAACCTGATGCAGTCCAACATGACAGAGACTTGTTTCTTTTTCAAATTACTTTTGTTTCCCAAACCACTTTGTTCCACAAAGAATCTGCTGCTTCCCTTTAGACAACTGCTGTCTTAAGGAGTCAGAGACGCATGCAGGGCCTGGATTTTTCCAGCTCCTTGCATGAACAGCGCAAGGATGGAGGACTGCCCTCTCTCATGTGCTAGCAGTCCAGTAGTGTGAAGGCCTCTGACTTGGCAGGATGAAAATATTACCCCAAGGTAAAGTAAACTTTTCACTGGGGAAATCCAAAGGGATGGGATTTATTCTTTATCTTTTAATCTGCACTTTCCATGCTGGATCCTATTGTGCACAACTTTTGTCTACTGCTGCTTCAAGAACACAAAATGGTGGAAGTCCAGTCTGACAATCTGGCACCACACTCTGCGGTGACAGTCAGCCTTAGGAGAGTCAAAGACTTGTCAAAACATGGTTTTAATTCATTCCTGCTTTTAACAGATTATAAAGCTGCATATTAATAACTAATTTAAAAGTGGTATGTGGATGTAACACTTGTGAAGCTTGCTGGATCAGCAGTAGCAGAAAATGGTGGCCTTCTATTAATCTGTCCAACAGGTATAATACTGAGAAAAATGTTTCCATCTCTCTCAACACTCAGTCAGTTTGGAAGGGCAGAAAGCTGGCTCATTTGCTGTG
>WBMW01005104.1:949806-967253 GCA_013396635.1 Penelope pileata | reverse complement strand
AGAAATCTGCAGCTGCAAGTATCTCGATGCAGCAAGAAGAAGAGTTTTTGTATGGACTCAGCCTCTACAAGAGAATGTCCACTGCAGCTGGCTGTCAGGTTTGTAAGAACCAAGGGGGAACGCTCTCACTAGCTTGCTGTGCCTGTTGGCTCATGCGGACTGCGCATCCATCAGCACTGGGCTGGTAGATGGCTGGCCCGTTTGCAGCATGATTAATGCAGATACATACTGCATGTGCCGTTTACACAGATACATTGGCTGCCTCATCTTCACATTATCCTCTGTATTGCTAATCTGGGATAAAACCTTTTTCTGTAGCAGCAAACCAGGTCCTCAGCAATTTAGACTTTTTTTAAGGGGTTAGCTGGGGCATGACCACCAGTGACTCAGAAGTGGGTCTGTGGGGCAGAACCTGAGCACATCCTTTCATGCATCATATCGTACATTTTCAGAACCACCTCTGCATTGTGCCCTGTGATTGTACTTCTTCTCGTAGGTTTCCAATTACAGTTTGTGATTCCTAGGCTAATGCTTATTCCTGTCTCTGGCTGCTGACCCTTGGTTTGAGTTTCTGGTTTTTGGCCATGAATGTTCGGCTCCTTTCCCAGTTCTGGACATAGGCCCTAACCTTTGGGCTGAATAGCCCATGCTCTAGTCTGTAATCCTAGAAGGCCACCAGGTCATCTGTAGTAGACTGTACTCTATTCAATAACAAATGAAATCTAAAATAGTAGACACGTTAACTTTTTAGGCCAGCTTTTTTTTTTTTTTTTTTTAACAACTTCAGCTATTTATTTGTAACCTGGTCTTCCATTAATATTTGGTAGATTGCTAAATGTGAAATAAAATCCTTTCTCACATGTTGTGCTTAATGGCCATTCTTTCTTTGGGGAGAATATAATCGTATCTCAGCCAGCAGAGTGAGTGAACAGAACTGTCAGCAAGTATACAGATTTCAGATTGGTGGCTACAGGTCTGATAAGATACAGAAGGAAAGTCAATAGTGTCAGAATATTGTGAACTTCACTTTTGTTTTGTATATGAAATATAAACCTTATAGATATACTGTACGCTTAGTCTCCTTTTTCTTCTGAAAGCTCACAATGTCATTTCACACACTTAACGTGTGAACATACACTCAACTGCAGAAACTAATGTTTGTTGCAGTCTTGTGGTTGAAAATCAGTGAAAAAAATGAGATAGAAAGTTGACCAAGTATGAGGGAGAAATTCAAGACAAAAGAGGAAGGACTGAAGTCTGTAATATATTTCAGTGTTCGCGTGGGAGAAGGGTCAAGTTGTTCTGACAAGAGAATTAATGGATCATGAATGCAAAGCTGAGTTCTGAAATGAACTTAAGGTTACTACTTAACCAGCTAGAAGGTAGCATGGATTAGGCAGTAAGATGGATTTGAGTAAAAATGCAACTGCTTTTATATATACTAAATATGTTATGTATATTGCCTACATGCAAGGATTGCATAATACAGATATACGTATATATAAACGTGCTCAACAGAAAGTAACAATCACAAGATCTGTGTTGCACATCAGGGATAAAAAAAAAAACAAAAAACACCATGTTGATATAACGTTTTTGCTTTGAAAAGTTTTGATAGGTATCTAAAATCAAAGTATTACATGATCCTTCTGCCCTGCTTCTGTTTCAATGTACGTGACAGTTGTCAGTCTCAGAAAAATATCTGCTATTTTGTTTTAGCTTAAAAGCAAGTTACAGTCCCTTGTTCATCCGTCTCATAGAAATACGGTATTTCCTTAATTTTAGGGCTTAAATCAAGACCTATTGATATGGGGATATTCAGATCAATTTTTTATTAAATTACACAAATGTGCTTGCTAAATACATCTCCTTCTGCCCTTTAACAAGAAGAAATGTACTTTAGTAGGGTAATTTTCATGAGTGTGTGTGTGTATATATATATTTATTTCTCAAAGACGGCTAGCTCAAATAAGGGAGAGGGGGATGTTTGTGGAATTCAGCTAACGGGGACTCACTGAGGCTCTCCTTTGGTTAGTGTAGGAGAAGAGAAGGCTGGAAAAAAGCAAGCTTAGTGTATTGCTTTGGCGTGTTTCTTACAAATCTGTTATGTACATTAATATGATTTCATATGCTTTTGTTAAACTGTCAGTGCAGTTTCTTTCTCTAAAGAAATCTGGTGAAATGAAACAAGTTCTTCAATCTGTTCTTCAGTTAAAATTTGTCACCAGAAAAGCTAGAGCAGAACATTAGGGCATAGCTTTTATTTAAACTGAGAACTTTTACTCAGTGTAAAGATCTTTAATGGAACTGCCTGTGAACTGGCGTGACATCCACCATGTGTAATGACATCAGGTTTTTTTCAAATGAATTAAAAATGGAAAGTACTTCCAGTACTTCTTGGTAAGTACCAAGAAGCCGGGTCCCTTGGTACTGCAGAGGTCCTTCCTTCATTAGTGGCAGGTAATTTCCCTTACTCGTGTCGGATGCCACTTAAAATCCCACCAACTACTTAAAGCAAGATAGTAATACGGGATGCTACTGGAGTGTCAACTCTTAATTTGATAGCATTTGATTCATCTATTTTAAATTTGCAGAGAATTAAGCTGCCATTATCTTACCTCAGAAAAGATTTTTATAGTCAAGAAGATCTTATTCTTGCCTGGTTTCCCTTGGTAGCCAATTGCCTTTCTTAAATCTTCACCATTTTCTTCTAGGTTAGTTCCCTTGCTTCACTTTAAATAATTTCTCTGATTCCTTGATATTCATACTCTGCAGTTAGTTATATATAGACACTTCTCGTACTACCCCCATCCACTTAGCTGGTGAGTAGCCAAGTAATACATATTTAGCACTTTTAATTTTACCTCATAAATCAATCATTTTAGCTCCAAAATCAGCTACTTTTTTTTTCCCTTAAAAGCATCATTCAACACAAAGAGTCCATTATGTGTGTCTGTGAATAATATATTAATTGTGTGGTTTAAATTATAAACAATGTTATATAATTAACTTCATAAAATTGCTCACTTTGAAAACAGTACAACTACGATCTCTATAATAGCAGCTACAAGATGACAGCATTAATCTAAGCTCTGTTGCTCTGAATTGTCGCCAGTAAAGCAAAGAAAGGCCCCTTAGCTGTGCAATTATGATAGAGAGAAAGTGGATTCCTTGTGCAGATTTATTGCTTTAAGTACTTTTTCAGAGGTTTTCACCTTGTTTTCCATTGCCATGCACTAACAGTATAAGGGAAGGTTACTTCAGGGAATAGTTTTATTAATACAAGGGGATACCTCTAATTTTTCTTTTTCTAAAAACAAAACCTAGATTTAAAAAAATTAAAAATTTCTGTGCTATATTCTCTGTCAGTTTTCTTTTTTTTCTTTTTTTTCTTTTTTTTCTTTTTTTTCTTTTTTTTCTTTTTTTTCTTTTTTTTTTCTTTTTTTTTTCTTTTTTTTTCTTTTTTTTCCTTAAATTACTTCCCTACTGATTTTGCTCTTTTGCTCTTGGCAAACACTGTTTCTTTTCTCTTGGGATGAAGATGGAGCTGGAATGAGTAGCAGAACTTATAAGAAAAGAGAATTCAGATCAGAACCAAAAGGGAAATGTGGATACGTTGATAATTTTTTTGCTTCAAACGAGAAGATTTGACTGAGCTCCAGATTCCCTACCTGGTTGTGGTGCCAGCGTGTCTAACAAAGCTTTGAAAGAGTTTAAAAAGGTATTGCTCTAACTTCAGATCTGGAAAAGTGAGGTGCAGACAGACGAAGCGATTTGTCCAATGTTACAGAAGTCTGCAGTAGAAGCAGGAGTTTAAGCTCCTGCCTCCCAGCTGAAGCCGATCTACAACACTGTTTATTCTATAATCTGTTTTTATGCTCTTATCTGTTTAATCTTACTCTCATAGCAATTTTTATAAGTATGTCTCCACAGAGAACTCCAGCATAAGAAACATTTCTGCAGATGAACCCCGATGTTTTATAGTAACGCTGTGTAATCGCTACGTGGGAGGTACTCGGAGTTAAAATGGTGCAAAATCCCATTAGGAGTAGATCACTTCAGCGTAGGGAAGGCAGGTTAGCTCTCTGCTCATTGCTGCCTTTTCATCCTTCACTGTCAACAGCAGTGGCTCTTTCAGCATTACATAACGTTACATATGTTGAGCCAGATTGCCTGCTTCTGCTGGGGGAGCGACAAACGCAGCCCCCCAGGCGGGAGGAGGAGGAAAACCCTCAGGAGTCCCGCTTGGGATTTTCCAATACTGCTTTCTGGGCACAGGAAGCTTTGGCCTGGACTCTGTGCCTAGGTGCACATATGTGCCACCCCACATGCCTCTCCTCCCCATCTTTCCCTGTATTCCTTATTCTGAATGGAGGGGATCTGTTTCGGCTGCTGGCTGGCAGGAGGGGATGCACAGAACAGCGCTGTGCCCTGCAGCCATCCCTAACGTTTGGCGCCTGAAATTACACCGTGGGGGTTGTTATTCCATGGCTTACAGCTGCAGTAAGTAAATACACTAAAATTAAAGCCCTGGCACGGAACTGATGGATTTGGTCCTGTACCACTTGCGCTCTGTTGGTGCAGCGTACCAGTTACTTCACGGGTTATTTGTTTAAGCTGAAGATCCCACTACTGTTTAATTGCACTGTATGTGAAACTCAAAAATGGCTGCAGTTCCAAATTTATAAAATAACATTATGCAGAATATAGGCCTATTAATTTTACAGTCTAATTTCTGATTAGATTTTACAGTACCTCTGACAAACTGCATAGATTTTCCCCATTAAAAATGATGACAATTCAGTTTTGTCATTTTAAGTGGAATTAAATCTGCTATTGCCAAGTATGATAATATCCTATGGAGAAAAAAAAAAAAAACCTAAAAGATAAAAAAACCTCCCAGGACCATGATATTTCAGTAAAGGAAAATTTCACTCACGGAGACAGCGGGACTGTTACCTGTTACTGCCGTCAAGAAACCGTGAGTCTCAGCACCTGATATTGACAGAAATTCTCCATTCAAACCGGGCAAGTTAAATAATGTTTTCTAGCACAGCTGTGTAATGTGCATATTGGCAATCAAAAAGCCTACTAGAGCTGATAAAGGAAATGTTTCAAGTAAACTGCTTTCTATCAGAAAATAGTTGCATTAAATATTAAAATCTTTTATGCTTTGTCTTAGAGGAAACTAAAGTGTTTTATTTTAGAGGGGAAAAAAAAACCCTGCAGACACTGAAGGAGGCTGTTCTTTACTTCTTTTTAAGACGAAAAATTAAAGAAATGCACAAAAAAATGAAATATGGAAATGCTGAAATATCAAAGTAAAATTTCAGTTTTCCTTCCTGTGAATTCTAGATTTTGGGAGAAGGGATGTACTGTGATTTAAAGCAAAGTCAAATTCTGAGAATGGACATAAATCGACATTCCTGCTTGTGGCATGACTTTTTATTCACATTTGTAGATGCAAGGTATATTTTTTTTAGCTTCTGTTTGCCACAATAATCCTGTTGAATTCTCTCGAAAAGAATGGCATGTTTCCCACTGACTTTATTAGTGACAGGATTGGGCCTTGATGCAGTACCTCATGTCATAGCAGCAGAACTTGTTGCCAATAGACTGTCTCAAGGGAGGAGATTTCCAGTAACTGCTCCCTGAGAACTATTCTAAAAATGCATCTTTTTCTGTCCAGCCACCGGGATAATGATATACTCCATCCCTAAAGAGAGGGGCACTGACTGAACTGCATTGATGGCACCAGAGGTCCCTGCTGGCTTGTTCACTAAGCAGAACTGGCAACTGACTCTGAAGATAAAAGTTCTTGACGTTTTTCCAAGCTGGTGGAATGGAGCTGAGTGACACTTAGAAATAAATAAAGGAGGGAATAGAATGATCTTGAATGACAGAGACGCTTTCATGCAAGGCTTTCATGGGGGAGATATCGGATGTGCTGTACCAGACTTGAGTCTAGGGGATTTGTTGGATAATGTGCATTTTTGCTACCAGTAGTAAGAAAAGTAGAGGAAAACAAAGGGAAAATTTCCAAATGACTTCTTTATACTCATTTAAAACATTAAATATATATATATTTATTTTTTCCTAATAAAACTGTCTACAAATTGCCAATCTGTTTGGAAATCTGTTAGAAGAATGTCCTCTCTCCTGATAGGGAAATGTACCTCATGCAAAACATTTGTCAGTTGTCTGTTATTATAATTCATGATCTTCTCTGTCATTCTCACTTCTTTAAGCAAACAGTAATAGTACTTTTAACCTGAGACTTCAAAGGTAAAAATATTGTGAAGGGGTCCACATTCTTTTCCTTCTCGTCTCTGATCTCAGCCAAAGCCTTTGAACATCAAAGCTGCTCAAAGTTTGGGGCAAGTTCTTAAGGATTAGGTTACTAGAGAGAAATTCATTGAATTTTTATGTTCATATTCAACATGGACCAGAACAAATATTAATATTCAAGAATAGTTTAATCACAACAATTAAAACAAGTTGCTGCTTAATCGCTTTGCTCAGTACAATGAAACTCACTCATTCCATTGTATTGTTGTGAAAAATCCTTGACTTGTATCATTCAGAAATTGCTTGAAAATTTTTCTTATCTAGGAACTAAAAAGCAATTTGAAATTTAAAATAAATTCCCCAAATAAAGAATGTTGCCATTTTAATTACAGTGTCACACTGTAATATGAGGTTAACACTTGAAAAAATGGATCTTGTACCTTCAGTCTATTACCTCTAAGCAATTCTCACTTTCACATTAATTTTTGTAGGTTGTCATCTAAATTAAATACTTCTCAGCTCTGTCAGTTTATCTCTATATGTATTCTCATTACAGCAGTCACTAGAGCCAAAGTATTTTAATCTTCAGTACAATCCCTGTAGGACCATATTCTTAGCTACAACTTTAGAGGTTCTACAGTTGGCCTTTTAGAAAAGAGCACTGCTTTGTGCAGCAAACCTTGCCCTTTTAAGGACTTCCTATAAACGAGTAAGTTTTGCAGTCTGTTCTGAATGAAGGAGAAAATGATCTTCATTTTCAGTGGCTGTCATAAATCCTTTCCTTCCCCATTACTCACCTCCAAATTTCTGTGTTCTCAGGAAATGTTCTAATAACACTATTTTGGTAGGTTTATTTTTCTGGCCATTTAAAAGCCAAATCCTGGGGACAGAACTCTTAAAATTTTCATTTAAAAAAGTGATAAAATATTAGTTGTAAAACTAAATCACCAAACGCGTTAGTGCTAGAGCTAGATCCCTCTTCAGAGCAAATGTATTTGAGTGCACAAACCTCAGTGACTACAAGAAACAGCAGTCAACTTTCAGCAGAAATGCATGCCATCAAGAAGGCTAGTAAGGTGGGCTAGCAACTCTGTCATACAACCACGTCTGACTTAGGCTGTGGTATGTTTTCTTATGGAGAATTTTCACTGGCTTCAGTGGCACCATTCAAGAAGTAAGGCTCTTCTTTGAGTACGACTGCCTGAGAAAATAGGCTGCTAGCATACTGTTGGTAGTTTGCTGCAGTGGTCTCTGTGGCTGGTTGTTTTGGCTTTATTTTGATTTATCAGTGAATAGTAGAGAGTGTTTAGTTCAGATTCCTACAAATGACTACCAAAAAAAAAAAAAGAATGAAATGGCTTCTTAATTCTTGGTAGCTGACAGCCAAAACACCTTCACAAGCCAGAAGTCATCAGAATACAACAACACAAATCTGATGCAGTTTGTGGCATATTCATACCACAGATAAACTGCCTCTGTTGGTCCTGGTGCTCTGATTACCCTGATGAAAGGCCCTGTTGGGTTGCATATGTGGGTTTCCTTCAGAAGAAAACCAGAGCCTGCAAAGAAATAATCTATACACCTAAGTTTCATTTCAATATACAGGATATAGACAGAGTGCACAAATACCTGGATCCAGGGGCTGAAAAGGGCTTCTGAATCTGCAAGTTTAGAAAAGCCAACTCTTTCTGAAAAATATACAGAAAGCAGAGGCTTAGGATGCTCTCCTATCAGAGGATATGAGCCCATCACCCAGCATTCGTGTAATAGCTTTAAGAACACAAGTAGAGGCTATGTGTATTTACATCTAATTTGGAGTCGGTGACAAAGCTTCCATTAACTTAGGTTGGTAGGATCAGACCCCTGATGAGTATGTCTTCATCATAAGTCAAATTCATGAGAAACTTGGTAGGAGAACAGCAGAACCTGCTTAAATAGGTTTTGTGGTGTGCTAGTAGCCACTGTGAGACAGCAGCAGATACGAAGGATACATTAATCTGTACAATGCACTGTCTTGGAAACAGAACTTGCTATGCAAGATGATATTTGATAATCGGTCTCATCGACAGATCAATAAGCTGGGCCTTAAAATACTCTAGTCTAGGGAACATAAAAGCATGAATGAGTAGTAAGCAAAGCACGTTTTTTTCGACTAATAATAGGAAGCCTTAATGTTTTGACTGCAATACTGAAAGAAGAGCTTGCAATCAAAACCCACAGAAGGTTTTTAACCAATGAACCCGGGTTGAATTTTAAAGATGGGTTAGAAGTTCAAGTGGGTTTGGGTGGATGGCAAGAGCCAGCCATGAACAGCTCTGTTCTGTTTGATTTTAACTGAAGAAAATTGATGCTCCTAGAAGCTTTTGTAGTCACCAGCTTCTCAATATGATAACAGTGTAGTTTGAAATTGCTGGTTTGGTTGACAAATAGATCTGTGTCTTGTCGGCATAGAAATGAACACCAGCATCAAGCCAATGAATAATCCTGCGTACAGGCAGTTTTGGAATGCTGAATATGAACAGGGCCAAAATGGAGCCCTACAGAGCACAAGAAATAAATGCTCTAGAAGGACACAAATTACCCTTGAAAATATAATGCAGGTAACTGTTGGATAAATATGATTTAAGCCAATTTAGAACTGTGCCAAACAGGAAGATAAAGTCCCTCAGGCATTCAAGAAGAACATTAAGATCTAGCAAAATGAGAATAGCTGTAGAATGAGAACCTGTCTTTAGGAGAAGGTTACGTCTCATTGCTGTGTTTCTGAAAAATTTAAATAGTAAAAAAAACAGCTAAAATAAAGAATTTTAGTCTGTACTCACTAAAGCCAATGGCAAATCTTTTACTTACATTGGTGATGCTCTATTATGGGGATGTAAAATGAGACAGTAATTCACTGAAGGTTTTTATGCTTTGTGTTGTGCATTGACACAGCTCTTTTTACAGTATAGCAAACAATTTGTGTGTGGTGTTGCATTTTTCCCTTAACCACTGAAGAGACAGCAAAAGGCCAATTAATCATAATAATTGGGTGAAACATTCTGCAAAAGTGATTTTTATCAATTTTTAAAAATCTGAGAAAGCATTTGATAGGTTATTTTTAACTTATAGTTTACACATTTTCTTTCTGTTGGAAGCATTCTAGCAGAATTGGAAAATGTTGATGAAAATGTTCACTCGTATTTCAACTTTAAGTGAAGAGGGGAAGGGAAAAGAAGAAAGGGAAACTTTTAACAGAACCTTTAACAGAATAGCTGTACAGTAGGAAAAAAGGTTGAATAACTTCCTCTTTATCATGATATGGACTGAACAAAATTTACCCTTCAATTTAACTTAAAAATAGCTAGAAATTTTTTTTGGATGCAAAAGTGGGAACTGGGAAAAAGCTGGAGAGTCATGGAAAATAATTACATATCTTCATGTCATGAGTTGAACATGTTTTCCTCATAAATCCAAGTACTAGATAGTAATAGTAATTTGTTCCTGCCTTTTGTTCTATCAAAATGAAATGAATAAAATCTGTTTACAGTCGAAGGAATAACTGTGAAAATCACATGAAAGTACTTGCTTCGAAACAAGCAACAATCAAGAATTTGCCTGAATTGTTGCACCATTTACCGAAATGATTTCCTATCTTTCTTAAAGCATCCATATGAGCAACATCAGTCAAGATAGCATGAGTAGCAAATTACAAATAACTGGCACACAAAGTGACTTTGGAGAGCTGAATGTCTACGGATTTAATTAATGTATCCAATATCAACCTAGCAAATTTAACTGTTAAGTATTTGTTAAATAACTGTGAAGTGTTTATGTTTTCAAGAGTTGAAATCTGCCCTAGAAAAACCACACCCATCCACCTTTTTTTCTTTGCAAATGTATTTTTCAACAAACATATTTCTGCTAGGTGGACAATGCCACTGACCAGCAAAACATTTAAAAATTCTTACAGATACAGAATGCAATGTACTTTAGAGGATACCTTACAGGAATCATGCAAGTACTCAGCCTTCTATTAAGGAAATTAGCAATAGTGCTGAAGAACTGATGAACTGAGAGTCTTCATGTTATTAACATTAAAGAAGATATTTTAGGGAACAGAGTAGTTTTAAATAGTGTTTGTCAGAAAAACATGGATCCACTTGTATTTTGTGTGAGAGCATTCTGCTTACACAAAATAATAATTAAAAAAATGAGTCACGACATCAGGTTAGACAAAAACTTGAAAGCATTTCAAGTATTTATTTTTCTTACTGCTTGACCATTTGTTTCCTGGGGGATACATCTAACAGGCGGGGGAGGAAGCGAGGAGCAGGACTCCTTAGGAGTACAGACGCCATGTTCAGGCTTTTTGGAGTATTTTATGAGGAATAGGATTAAGTCTCCCCACATGAATTGTACAGGGGACAATAATTACAATAATATTGGAGGCCTTCAAATGTTGCTTGACGGTCCAAATGAACATGAAACAACACTTCCAAGTGCTTGAAAATTCTTCAAAATATAATTATTTCCACTCAAGATTTTACATTAAAAAAGTTGTTTTGGCCATTGTAACTCAGCAAAATTAATGTTGTTTAACTGAAGAATGTAACCCAGACATTTTCTGTGCTAAGTCATCCAAACTCACAATGAATTTTCTTCTCCATCGAAAACATTTCTGTATCAGCTTTTTTAAAAATTATACATCACACAAGGAAAAAAAAAGATTCAATCATTTCAAAATCAGAATTATTTGTATAGAAACAGTTTATACTATCTGCTATTTATATATGGAAGTATCCCATGATCTTACCTTTTCATTACCATAGAATATCCTCAGTTGGAAGGGACTCATAAGGATCACTGAGTCCAATTCCTGGCTCCACAAAGCAAGAGTAATCTTGAGAAGCCAATTCTTTAAAATGCATACAAAAAGTAGCAAGAGAATTTTCCCACTTCTGTGAAAGGAATGTAACTTATGTGTACATATCTGTTGCTATCTCGTTTATGATGAGTTGAATCACTCCTATGCCTCTGCTAGCTTTACATCACGTGAAATATTGGTAGGATGATCAACAGCAACAAAGCTGGATTTGTTACGTATCTAACATCTAGTGAAGCTAATGTTTCCTGATGAAACCTAGTTATTTGTATGCAAATAAAACTCTGCAAAATTTGATCCATTATAAAAGCATTGCTGTAATTTGATTCTGATAAACTAATCCCATAAAATATACAAAACAAAAGAAACTTACCTATGCTTATATGGCCGAGTGATTTGAGTTTGTTAAGTTTTTGGATACACAATTTAAATGTATTTTCCCATTAGGCACTGGAAAATAAACAGAACCAGTAATCTATTGTCACTAAATCTGTGACATTAGGTAGCTATGCAGCAATTTTCTTGACACTGCTTAATCCTTAGATCTGGGACCATATTTTCCAGTTACCTTTTATGTACCTAAGGCTTTTTTTTTTCAGAATTTCCTAGTCATTACTCTTCTGAAGGCTTTTATGAGTGATATTAGGAAATGCTGGGTAGTCGTCCATGTCCTTTCCCTTTCCATTATGTTTTTGTGCATTTCTGAAAATTAAGTGTATTTCCAATACAATATTTTTACTTTTCATTGTAAAATAAGCATATGACAAAGGCCTTCTGTCTGTACTCTCGAAATCCAGTAATCCTCTGAGGCCTCCTTCCTTTACTTCTCCTTCCAAATCTTACATTAAAAAAAAAAAAAAAGCAACCAGCAACTTAGAACAGAAAAAATATCGCAGACAAATAGAAAAGATGAGATGCTACTTTGGCATTTAAAGCATTGGCACTGTATTATTTCATCAATAAAAGGCCCATTCTCCTGAGGTACGAGGGGTGTGACTGAGCTGGCTGAAGTAACAGCCCGTGTGCCCTTTCAGAGACGTGCTGGTATCCGGCATGTCCACGCGGGGTGGGCAGCTGGGGAAGGCAGGCAGCCCTGGGGAGGCAGCAGGAGGCCAGGCCAGCACAGGGCCTGCAAGATGGTGCCGGCGCTGAGCTCGGGCTGCCATACTGCACCTGTCCTTCCCCGTCTCCAGAGTACAGTGAGAGCAGTCACCCCACCACTACAGCTCTGTTGGAACTGACATCAGATAAAATGAATCTGGACTTGCTTTGTTTTCTTTCTACTTGTAAAATAAAATATTGCTGGTTTTCTTATAAACAAAGAAACAAATTAAAACTTTGAGTTAGCTGCCCAAGTGTTCCAAGTCAGTGGTGAGGCAGAACGACAGCTTCAGTGTATTAAAATAAATTGTATTTTATACTGTTGTTTTCCCATTAAATGTCCTCCTGTTGATAAGCTAATATATGAGCAGGTAAATATGTTTGATAAATGTACACGAGATATGCAGTTTACTTTATTGCAGCACTTCTGCTTGAGTCTGACTGCTTAAAATCATTTGCATTAAAAAATATTAGAATTGTACGATGTAATTAACATGTTCATCTATTAAAAAAAAAAAAATTTGCTCAGTACCTGTACTATCTGTAAGAGCAAACACAGACCACTTTAGCTTCTCTTATTTTTTTTTTTTTTTACTTTTTTGCTTCCTAATGGTCATTTGTAGAATATTATTCCCTTGCAGTGGGGTGCTGGTTGCCAGTTCTCCGTGTGTATAATTTGTACGTACTCTTCATTTTATCTTAGAACACACTGTTTCAACAACATGGTTGTGTCATCATGAGATCCACGACAAAGGGTTATCCAGATTTTACGATAGCTGGCCAGAAAAATGGTGCTATGAAACAATATTGTACTGACAGCAGCTTCTAAACACTGAGCCTAAGAGAGGGCAAGATCCTTCAGTTCTTACTCAATTTGTTACTGCTGACATTAGGAACATCTTTGTCAAGGAAAAGAGAAGAGAAAAGCAGGAAAATATTAAGTCTGAAAGGAGTATGCACACAACCAGAGTGGTTTCAGCTACATGCTTATTTTTTTCAAGTGTTATCTTTGCAATGTCACTGACCCTCAGGTAGTATCAGTATTTTCACTCTGGCTGTTACATCTGCTCTCCTGGTACTTCCTTGTGGCAGTCTGGACATGGTAGCTGGAGGCTACTCGTTTCCTGGACATGCCTTCACGCTATCAGTAATGACAGTGACTCATCAGAGCAACATTCTCAAAAGTGTATTTTTCGTTGTGTGAGTGGGATGAAATTGCAGAAAATTCACAAGTACAGGATGTGTTCTTCTGGCTAAGAACACAAGTCTTTTATTCTGGTAAAATACGAACAATCAGCGTAAAGCAGTCGTACCAACTTAGCATACACCACTTTGATTCTTCCATGTTACATAGGTGTTACAGAGGCTGAAAGTAGTGTTTGTTTCCTGTCAGAACATGTAAGACCCGAAGTGTTAGTTCCTGTTTATGGTCTGAAAATGCACACACACATGAGAAATTCACAGATATAGGAAAGTAAGCCTAACCCTAGTTCTCGCCTCCGAACAGATACTGTACGCTAGAGGCATGGCCGAAACTAGCCAGATGCTGCAAGCATATGATTCCTCCATGAGAGCTTATATGGTACAGCTGTCTTTAAACGTTTTCGTAATTGAAAAGACTCTAGCATCTGGCCCCTTGCTTTTTACTCTTAGACCAAATAGTTGTGATCTGAAGTCTACTCTTAGTAAGTGCAGCAAAGAAAGAACTTGAGGGGCTAAGGATAAGTAAGTCAAGTGACCTGCTTTGAAATACTTGTAAAAATATAACTTAATTGTGTAATTAAAACATAATCACAAAACAACTCGCAGTAGGAAATTATATGAATTACATATGCATGCTAATATCTTTGTAATTTTAAATGTAGACAGGTAAAGTAACTTTTTGATACAAGTGGTACCTACTTTTGATCTATACAGACAGCATATTACTTTTCCCTTTATGTGTAACTCAACTCCACCTCCAACGGTTGCAGATTTGTGGCTGTCATGAACAAAACAGGGTAGGCACTATGGTACACCCCTTAGAAATCATTACTACATAACAGCTTTTCCTCTGATATAGCATCAGAACTGTTCCTGCTGATTTCAGTTTGTCCTAGACAGTACCACTGAAGAAAGGGAGGCTTTTCCACTTTCTTACTGCTCATTTATGTATGAACACTGTTCACACAGAGGAGGAAGTTACAATTACCATTTAATTAGGGAAACCTCCTTTGAATTCAATTAGTGAATAAATAAGAATCATCGCGATTCTTTTATTTTGTGCGCCTACACAAGCTCTGGAATATTAGGTGATTTAATCCTCTGTGAAGGGACCTTCCACAGAGTGGGTAATCTGACATACTACATGAATTGAATTAGGCTGAGTCAAGGATGGAATTTCATTAGTTGTCTGCGTAAGGCTGACACACTATTTTAGAGTAAGACTTGGTCTGTAAATGAATTTCTGTAAAGCTAGCGAGCTTTCCAACCGTGTCCCAAGCCTTTCATATCATGATTGGATGCCATAAAGCAAGGCTTTAATTATTCTGATTGAAAAAGGTAGTCTCAGAGCTGTTAGTTCTTTGAGAGGCTGGGAAAAAGGAAAGCAAAATAAGAGCAACTGTAGTTCACCCAAGCTCTGAAAGCACTTTATGTAATTTAAAAATAGGTTAGCATTAACATAAAAATGTGATGGCATTTTCATTTTCTTTTTGAAAACAATATGTTTCTTATTACTGCATGGCACAGACCTGTATGTTTTATTTTAGCAAAGTACGGTTTCGTTACTGGAACTGTAGCTTTGCTCAGCATTTTAAATGCATTATTGTAACCATCAAAGGGATTGAAGGAAAAGTTGGGGGTAAGTCAACAATTTATTTAACCACTTTTGAAAGTCACATAGATTAATTTTTGTACTGCAAGGATGTAATAATTACAATTTGTTTTGGTTTTGACAGAATTCATAGTAGATCAAAACCATGCATTTCTGTTTTGAGATTTCCAGTTAGTATTCATAACGAGTGTGTGTACTTATGTGTGTGTATTATCATATACCTTTACAAATATAAAAACAATCGGTCTACTGATATTAACAAATGTGAATTTATGCTTCACAAACTATGGTGAGAGATCCACGCTAAATGCTTGCAATTCTGGGAGTGAGTTCTAATATAACGTGTATGTCTTCCAACACCAATCCAAAAGCAGTCTAAGTTTTCCTGTCATAACTGGTCTCACATTATAGAGGATCTTAGAGCGAAGAATTCCACTTGAAGAAAAGAATCCTCTTGTGATGTCTGTAACGAAGTAAAGTTACAGGCACCACCCCCAGCCTGCAGATGGGTAGGTGCATCTGTACATGCACATCTTTTATGCTTGGAGAGTGAGTGGGTGCTTAAGTCTGGATGAAGACTGCACAGGAAGAACCAACAAATACACAGCAGTACTTTGCTACTTCTTGAGAGACCGATTTCACTGCATGCTACAGTTTCTTCTTCTTGTGCAGAGTATTTGTTTCCCAACTTATCTGAATTCTCATAGGTGAGGTAAATATGACCAAGGGGGAAAACTGAGTGTGATACGAATATTAAATGTTGGAAATAACCTGCTGAATCCATATATTATACTATTTGATACAAATACAGTTGATTGTATTGTATAGAAACTTGATTCCTCAGCCACCTATACTTTATCTACCCAAAAGTATCTTAAATATTTCACATGAACGTTTTTCCTGCTGCTTGTTCAAGATTCCTCATTTTGTAGGTCTCTTGTCTACGCAATGTTCCCTAAGGTTAAGAATGAAAGAGGTCTCTACTACAGACATTCTTGATTGAAATAGCAGCTAAATTGCTGCAGTAATGAGAAAATTTCCTTTCCCCTTGACAATTCATGTGCTTAACAGTGAAACATTTTTGAGATAAAGATTTTTAGAAAGATAAAAAATTAAAGATCATTTCTTTCAAATCAGAATTTGCTAATGAGGCTACTATGGAAATGAACAGAAAAACTTATTGTTTTACAGGAAGCACAATCAGGCTATATGGTGAGACGTTCTCTCAGAGAAAAAGGGACTGTTGTATACATAACATGACACGCAGTAGCTCTAGAAAATGTTGCTGCTTTGCTGGAAAAAAGTGGTTAAAAACACAGGATGATGAAGTTAACCTAAATCTTCCATTGGCTTAAAAAAATAGGTCAAGTAATACATTACTAGCTCTGCTGTAAGCCTGTACACAATCCGTACATTCCACAGCAAAAGAGGTTTTGCTCCACATTCCTACATGCACTTTCAGTCATGGTATCTGCGGGCTCAAGTATTTGGCTTTTCCCAAGCAGGACTCACTTCTGCTTTCTTTAAAGTGGAAATTCGTACTCTTTAACAGTGGCAGTCTTCTCCTAAAATAATGCTCGAGTATACCACTTGTAATTATTTTAGATGAGTTTTAGAACTAAAATATTGGCATATGTTGATACAGACATCATCACACAGTTTATAACCAATCTGTAAACAAATTTGGTTCTCCTTTTTCAGCCTGTAACTTCTAAGGAAAGTATCAGGAAGCGTTCTGAACGGTGTTTGAGAAATGCTTTACAAAGCATGACAACACTTTAAACATGGGCACTGCTGTGCCCATGCGCGATATGGCTGAGGTCGTGCACCTTCTGTAGCTCAGCCTACGTGGATGAGTTCAGTGCGTATCCCTGGACTCTTCCACTCTTCCTCGATGGCAATGGAGCCTAAGCCTCCACACATCGCACAGTTTCCCACAACAGCGGTTGCCTTCACACCGCTGTGGCTGCCACCTACCAAGATGGCTCTTGGAGGCCCTGTCCCGGGCCATTTTCCTCACAAACCGTTTGTTTATTGGCACGAGGGCCAACACCATCCCTTCGATGGGTGGCCGTGACCCCGATTCTCGAATCGCTGCTCCCTCCTGTCGGCCTCGGGGCAGTGCCACGGCGTGCAGGCCCGGGGCGGAGGGGCTGCATTTGGGCAGAGCCAGGGGCGAAGGGGCCCCCGGAGCCGCCGCAGGTGCCGCGGGGAGGGCCCAACCCGTGCGCTGGGGCTGTCCGGGGAAGGAGAGGGGAAAAAAGTTTCCAGCTCGTGTTTTTCAGGGCAATGGCTGAAAATACAATAAGCTGTGAAGCGGTAACCACAGGAAGCCCCCCCGATATTCCAACAGAGGGGGGAAAACAAACAGACCAAAAA
>WBMW01005104.1:613882-948191 GCA_013396635.1 Penelope pileata | reverse complement strand
TTACGAGACGAGATGTGCCCTTCCTCTTTGCTCTTGTAACTGTTTATTCTGGAGTGACAGATATGCCAAGCAAAACAGGAGGGCAAAAATAACCCAAATATATTCATACGAGCTGTGTTGACAAAGGAGTGAAAGTCAGCTCATGATTTTGTATTGTAAACTTAGAAAATGGGGGACTTGAATATTGGCTGTATCACCTTCAGTGTTTGGTAGTCAGCTGTGTTTAGGATGGCTTCTATTATGTAAAAGACATCAAAGATGTTTCTTCAATTTTTTTTTAAACTGGTTCACTAGAGGTTATAGAACTCAAACGTGGGTTAACTTAATGGTAGGTATTTGCTGGTAGGTTTTACTTAACGTCGGATTGTTCTAAAATAATTGACGAAGGCTTCTTTGCTTGCTTTGCAGAGGGGAAAAAAAGTTAGCTCTGGGAAGCCAGAATAAGCTGCATTTGAACACTGACAAAAGGCTTCCATAGTACCAGCTGTGTTATTGTTTGCAATGAGAGCGCGGTTAGTTTTGCTGGTGACGGTGCAGGACATGCTAGAAGATAAACTGCGCTCTGCCTTGTGTGGAGCACATGCATAAACCTGCCCAGGGCAGAGCTGGGGAGCCTGTCCCACAGGCAGCTGTCTTGCTCAACCGCTGTGCCTCACTGCAGGGCTGTCACGGAGGAAGCCTCAGGACTGCAATGTTTTGTTAATTTTAGAACAGCTCTTACAGACTGGCCTGAACCTCGAAACCAAAATGGCTCGTGTTGTTATTGCTGCGTGTGAACACGCTGGGAGTGCAGCAGAGGGACTGAGGGGAGCTGGGGGTTCCAGCCAAGGTGAGGGCCTCAGCCCTCAGAGCGGGGTCTGGTCCTGTCAGGGCGGTGGGGCTGGGGGAGCTGAGGGAGCCCTTGGCCAGGCGGTTCTCCAGCTACTCCCTGACATGCTGGGCTACAAGCCATAGGTGGGGCAACTATCCGATGGGTTTAAAAATCGGGTAAATACCCCTTGGGGACGAGAAGTGTGAATTTTTAAGTACAGATCATTAGTGCTCAGCAGGGGTTTAATGACAGGCTAGTGGAAAGATAAGGTAGGTAGGGAATGACGTCTGAAGGGGAGGAAAATTTGCAAAAGAATGCTCACGAATGGATAAAAAGATTAAAAATATAAAGTGGCAATCTGTGTAAACAGCCTTAAACTAAAGATAAAAGAGTGATGTTAATAGCTCTTGTGGTTTACTCTCCCATCCTGCTAGCAGGCCAGGCGATAAGAACCTACAGCACAGGCAAGGAAAGTATTTAAAAAGCCTGGAACACATCTTTTGGTATTCTGGTGTTGGGGTTTTGATAGTTGAATTAGAAAATAATGCACTAGTGTTTAACAAGCAGTATTTTAAGTGGACATCTGTGATCACATAAACTTTCTTGAATTCTTCATGGGAAGATATGCCTGAAGAAAAATGGCAAGAGGAATTCTTTTGCTAAAGATGAGTGTATACATCTTAATGTTTCTGGATCATTTATTTCAGGTGCACTTAGAAATGTGGCCACACCTGTGTAGCACTTGAAAGACATAATTTGGTAATCTGTTTGGCTCTCTGTTGCAGGTCCTTTGACTTGATGGTTAAAGGCGAATAGGAGCTCAGACTCCGGTGTGTAGAAGGGGAAGAAGCGGTTGCTGGCCATCGTATTTTGGGTCAAACTCTCCTGATGTACTCTTCTACTTAAATTGTTAGTGGAACTCATTACTGCTCCTTAATTACCTGTGTGGAGAGGAGTTCTGTTTTCACACATTTCGTTTCTAAATATCGTCATCTTGAGTAGAGAGCGATCTTGCTCATAGGCGAAATCAGGTTAAAGGGAGAAACTGCATGTCTCCTATTAGTCATTGCTTTCTGAGAGGTTGAGTTTAGTGTAGAAAAAATCGGTGTTGGGAGAATAACTCAGGTGACATTCTCCTCTTGAGAAGGAAAGTTGTGATTACCTTCTCACAACGAATCAGACAGATACTAGATGTGAAATATATTTCAGTCCTGGCTGCACCTATTATTTGAAAACAAAGAAGAGTATATAATTGGCCTCACAAAATGTAATTGGCCTCAGAGAACTCTAATGAATTTCTGTTTTGAATGGTACAAGAAGTATGTCTTGCTTGCAGAAAAACAGTATTTCTCTCTTTGATAGCGGGCTTGATACTGTTGCTGTGATGCCGATTCTTCTACAGCCAGCTGTAAGATTCGGGGCTGCTGGCTTTCTACTTTTCCCTGCCCCACCCCTGTTGTGAAAATGCTGTTGGAAAGGAAATTGGAAAGGCTTTAGCCATGCAGTGAGCTCAGCTTTCTGTAGAGGTGGAAATAAATGATTGGTCCCATCCCAGGAGAATGTCCCGTTCATGTTGTTAATGTCATTGCATATCGCACTTTCAACAATGTAGAGTGTTTTTGATTGTTGCTCTCTTCCCTATTATAAGGTGCACAAACAAAGTGATCCAGCCGTTAAGTTTTTGGGAATAACATTTTATTCTAGCAGAGTATTTCTCAAACGTCATTGAAGGAATATGGAATTTTCCCCAGAAATAGCAAATTCTTTTGCTCTTTTCTCTGAACTCTTACAAACCTTGTCACTTGGAGCAGTACAAAAAGATTGCTTAATGCTGATCTAAAGGATATCCTGTGTATGTGTTGAACCTTGATGGCAATACAGCAGTGGTTTTTTCTCCCCTGTTCTCCATTAGATAGAAATCTGTCTTCTCTTGGAAATAGGAACACTTAAATAAAACCACTTGTTGCTAGTGAAAAACATTGTTCTGCACCTGTAGTATAGAACAAATACTGAAATGAACTATTCTTCTCGAGGTTTGGAAAGATGAAGATTCTCAGGATTTGAGAATATGAATATATATATATATATATATAACAGTGTGTGTGTGTGTGTATGAACACATAAGCATGCTACTTCCTTCTGCTCTAAGGAAGTTCTACTCATACCTCTGTCATTTTTCTGTTTATTTTGACTGCATTGGTAACTTTATCTTTTAGGGAAAAACCCTAATTGAACCTGACTGTTGCAGGATGCTACTGTTTTTTGGTGCAAATTGGCTTGTTTTGTGATATATTTAGAGAAAGGGTCTCAAATAGTCTCTGCATGTAGTATTTCAGAGTATTTATTTTTCAGCATAACAGATCCACTGCTTTTGTTGGGTCATGATGTTGGCAGTAGCCCAGCATACTTCTGTTACCTTTAACTGTCCTGGTATCTTTGAATAGGTCTTTTTTTCGATGATGACCCTTCTACCAGCAGTATCTTTTTTCCCAGGTAGCGTGTTACAGTGGTCAGTTAGATGTTTTCTCTAAACTGGCTTTAGCCCAAGTGGCTTTGCAGAAGGGGGTCCGTCAGGACAGTGCTGTGGGCTGCCTGCAAAGAACACATCTCCCTCTCTACCCCACAGCCCCAGTAGCCACCTGCGTCCTCCATGCTGGAGAAGTTCGGTGTTTAAGAAGCTTTTGCATGTGGTCTTTGTGAGAACAGAGGCTAGTGGTGGGGGAAAGAGGAGAACTCTGCCTTGTGCCCAAGGAGAGAAGGGGAAAGTTCAGCAAAGGAAAAAAATATTTTTGTTTATATTTGATTATAGTAAAATATATAAGTCTTTATGCATGTTTAAGCATGCTGCTTGGGGTGGTAACTTGGTGACAGAGGGTTTAACGTGAGCATTGTTCTTGTGACAAGCCTCGTTAACGGTTAAGTAGTACAAATAACAATGACCCGGCCTACCTGTGAGTTTTCATCTTTTAGCACAAGTTACAAATAGTTAAGAGGTGCTGAGGAAAATCTTTTAAGGTGGTACTTGTGAGATTAATTAAGAGTAATATTCTGTACCATTTCTTAAATCTTAAAATGTTTCCATTTTAACATCTTCCAATATTTAAAGGGAGGTTATAAACAGGAAGGAAATAGACTTTTTACAAGGGTAGACGGTGATAGGACAAGGGAGAATGATTTTTAGCTAAAGGAGGGAAGGTGGAGGGAAGTTCTTTACTGAGACAGTGGTGAGGTGCTGGCACAGGCTGCCCAGAGAGGTTGTGGATGCCCTGAGCCTGGAGGTGTTCAAGGCCAGGTTGGATGGGGCCCTGGGCAACCTGATCTAGTACCAAATCAGGAGGTTGGCAACCCTGCCTGCGACAGGGGGGTTGAAACTTGGTGATCCTTGGGGTCCCTTCCACTCCAGGCCATTCTATGATTCTGTGATTTTGGAGGGTTACATTTATCAATTATACTGTGATCTTATATTTTCCTTGTATGTAATAAAGGGCTCTTAATAACTAAGATTTAGACACTCACTGGTGCGTCTGCGGTGTGAAGTGATTACCCACTACATAGGAAGGAGGGCATTCATGTTACAGGCTTTTTTTTTTAATGAAGTGAAGAAAAACAGGAGTGTGGCTTTGAATCTAAGCAGAATGTGGACTTTGTCCTTGCAGAAATAACTGTCCAGTTATCTAGACAATACAGGTTTAGGCAACGCAAGTTAATTGTACTTGTTTTGCTAATGGTTCTGTCTGGAAACCTTTGATTTCTGATATTTGGAGCTATGTTTTTATTTTGAAATAGAAATATCTGAAGTAAAGCATCGCTTACTGTTACGCTAATAAGAAAGTGGATATAGATTGGAAGAAGAGGAATTGGTGTGCGGATTTTCATAGGGTACCTTTTGCTTTTCCTTTCAGATGAAGCATGGAATTGCTGAGGGAGAAAATTAATGCATCCTTGGACTCCTGAAGGAAGAGCCTTCCTGATGGGACCACTTTCAAGGTAAATATATTGTTTCAATTATTGCCCTTTTTTCTTTGAATTTGGGTTTCTGCTATGTCTTGCCAAGTCTGTCATACAACTTTCTACCTTGTATAAATCTTCTAGGTTTACAGTAGGTTTTAAAAGAGTAAATTTTAAAGTTAATCCCTCTATTTTAATGTCAGACTTCATTTTTAAAAAAAAAGTGTGCATGCTGATTAAAGAGAAATAATTACTTTTAGTGGGATTTGAGCTTTTTATATGGAATTTGCTAGCAAGTCCTGAAGATTTAGCCTACTTGTGTAGGAGGTAGTTGCTAAACAGAAAAACCTGATTTGCATGTGATTTCAGAGTGAAAATTTCAGAGTGAAGGAGAAGATTAAATAAAACTTACTGTGTTACAATGTTTTATTTTTTAAATAAAACAGATCCAAATTGAGCTTCTGTGGCAAGGGACTGTCGCAGTAAAATCATTATTAGATATTGCCTTACAGTGGCTTGTAGACATTTAACACCGCTGTCATTTTGTTTGGATGTGCTCCCTTGGCTCCTATTTTCTAAATCCTATTTATCTTTGACACCAGGGAGTAATTCCCCAAGTGTTGTCCAGTGATTGCTTATGTATATGCACTTTGGTTTGTGAGTAATTTTATTCACTTGAGTAGCCCCACTGTACTCAATGGGCCTACAAGCATGCCTAAGAACTTGAGAATGCTGATGAGCATAAAGGATACGATTTGGGCATGTAATGGTTGACAAGCGGTTGTTGTTTTGTTTCTGGTCTCTCTTAGGACTCATTTGTGTTGCCTCCAGTGGCAACTTTTGGGAACATTAGAAAGGGAAGGTCTAGAACGCTGGAGGCTGTCATATCAAATCCCAGCCTGAAAAATTACCAGCATATCCACTGTAATTACACAGATGGCAGATAGAAGGGTATATTTTTCTTTTAATGGATTCATGTTTTGCTTGACTTCATCTTGAATATGGCATTGGTTGATGTACTGCAATTAGAGCATCTATAACAGTGAAATACAGCAAGATCCTCAGAAAAATTTTGTGCTTTTTAAACTGGGCAGCTTTGGATTTATCCAAAATTAGTGTTTTGGAAATAAAGGGAAATCAAGATGAGGGATCCACTACTTTCCCATCAGGCTTCCTGTTTGATTCCTCAAAGAAGACTACCGTTGCTGTAGTGCTTCTCAGTTGTCTGTGCAATTGTATTTACAGGACAGTTAATTGCATTACTTGCTGATCTCAGAGTCATTAAGATAGGCACTTTGGAGTTGGAACAAAATCAGTAGCTTTTTGCAACTGAACAATTGTGGTCAGCCTAGATGGTGGCTTAAACAACCCTGATAGAAACTTAGTAGACAGTGGCTTTTGTGGCAACAAGGTTTTTGAAGTGTTCCACATCTTCAAAAACAGTTAAAAGTGCTTGAAAGCTTTGTTTCAATTTGTTACCTGTGTTTAAAACAGATTCTATTCAGTTTTGGGAAAGTGCATGCTGTAAGGGTCTGGCGCTTGTATGTCAGCTTGTCAGTGGGGTGGTTAAGCTAAAGATTTGAGAAAAATGTATGTGTCAGCATATACGTGGCTGGTCATCTTGACAGAGTTTGCATTCTTTTTTCCATTTCTAACCCACTTTATAAGACAGTTATTGTTATATGAGGGTTTGGGCAGGGGAGTGAGTGGGTGTGGAGGGTCCATGGGGATTCATTCATTGGTTTATAAGCATTACTTGCAGAATACCTGTCTTGGTATACAGCTCTGCATTGTATACCATTGTAAACCGTTTTAATGTGGAGTGCAGTAGTTGTCTTGATGGAATATTTGTTTATGTCTCTGCTGTTGGATTTCTTAAGTCAGAATTCTAGGCTTGGACTCCTCCAGAAAAGTACTGCTTTGCAAACGTAACTGTTGGTCCAGTTGGTGCTGTGTAACTTTAAGAAGTGAGAGGTGCAGGAGGGGAAGATAGTTGTGTTCTCTAAAGCTGAGTGTACATCCAAGAAAAGACTGTGGTGTTGAGCTAAAACTTAGAAATTATGTTGTTGTTCTAAGTTTATGCAGATATAAAAATTTTACATGAAAGTTCAAAAGATGCAACTCGTGAGAGGATACATATGAGAATTAAAAACTTACAGTAATTAAAATTATGCCGTCAAAAGAACAAGGTGGTGACTCAGCATGAGCAAGGCCGGCAGAGGCAGCCTTTAATTGAAGAAGAATTGGTCACTGTAAACCAATTACACTTTATTTTTAATGATAGGTTTCAGAGAACAGCAAATGAGTGTAGTGTGATCTTGACTGATAGTATGTTCTTCTCTTGGGTGGAAAAAAAAGAGCCTGAGGATAGGAAGTGGCAAATAAAAGTTCCTCTTTCCTTTCCCTTCTAAAGAGGAGCAGGTAGAGTGTGAAAGTGAAAGAAAGCCTGCTCTTGCTGTGAACCATTTGGATGTTTGATCTGTGGAAAATAACATAGTGCTTCCATTTTGTCAGTCTAGTGAATTCGGAAAAGGAATGGGTAACTTGCAGGGCAGAGATGTTCCTCGCTCTCTCTGTAGGTTGGCATTTTATATTTTACAGCAAACTTTTTAGTTTAACATATTTGAACTTGTACTAGATAGGGTTAATAGGCTAGAACAAAAGGTCAGAGCATAAGGCATTAGGCTTAATTAAGGGAGAGCAGGAGTGGCAGGAGTATGTGACAGTTAAATGGGTTTCCCACAGACTAATGTCTGTTACAGTGCAACCATGCCTCAACTTAAGTGGGTTATTTTGTGCGAAGGGCAGCAGTGATTAGCAGTTTGACATGCCAGACATTTCTGGCCAATCCCATCTGTTTTAGAGGTTAAAAAAGCACACCTTTATGAGCTGATAGATTGATTTGTGTGCCCATCTGGTAAAGATTAGAAGTCCAAGGCCAGTGCTGTAAATGCCAGTTATAGAATATTGTACTTTCTTAGTTGTTCTTTGTTTAAACTATCAGCTGTTTAGTAATGGGGGATAACAGCTGTAAAAGTGACTGTACAACATGAAAAACGTGGCAGGGATTCTGAGGCAAGTGTTTTGAACCAGAAAGGTCTGGGTGGAATGCTTCCTCATCAGCTCTGTTTTCAATTTTGGCCTGTAAGCCTTGGCCATTTTGTAATGAAGCTTGGAGGGGGAATCTGTCTTCATGTGTTCCTACATAAAGTCCACAGCTTTTCCTTAAAAGTGATGGTTATAATGTATTTTTCCAGAAGTTACCTGCCTTAGTACTAGCAGTTTTTCAGTTTCTAGCACAGTTGGGTAGTAGAGAATTTCAGTGCTTGAAAGGATTCAGTATTTATACTTAATTTCATTCTGTTCCTTTCGAATTCCATTACTTAAATGGCATATTTTTCTTGCTTGTTTTTCTTTTTCAGCTGTTACTCTCTGGATAGGGTGGTTGTTTTTTTCCTTTTTTCCTAATTGTAACCTGAGGTTGCCTTATAAGCCTGAAGTAAAATAGGCAGCACAGTAAGTCTTGGCTGTGTTTCTTGTCATCTTTATGACTTTGTAAAGTCAAAGTTACATTACTATTAATACGAGACTATTAATAAATCGTTGATGCAATAAAACTGTTTTTGATAATGTTCAAGGTTCATACATAGTTGAAGGTGATTATCCTATTTTAAAATCAAGTAGAGGTTAGACGGTGTTGTAAGATGCTGTCTTTGGCCCCAAATGCTGTCAGAAAGCTTCGTCTCCAATCGTCAGTCTTCCTCACTTGAAGTAAAAATGTGGTTTTGAATTAAATTGTTAACTGGAAGTCTACTGTATGGTAAAATGCCAATTAACTGTTGATTCTGTGCAAAGCAGCGGTATGTAAGTGCTTACTTGTTTTTAAGGAGTAAAGCGCTTATTTTTAAAATGTATTGTTTGAGCTTTCCCCATCCTCCCTCTGCTCTCCAATCAAGCAGTGACACTTGTACCTAAACAACTGAGAAATAAAACTGCATGAAATTAACATCGGGCACCTTACATTTAACATTCCTATGTTAACTTTAAAATTAGTCACTTGTCTAAAATTTCTCATTTTTTCTGCTTGCGCACATCTTTTTCTTTAGTCAGTTTAGTATCTTCAACTTCTTTTAACGGTGTGATACTCATGTTGTAAAGACCGTTCCACATACCTGAACTGTACTTTTGCTGTAACAGCCTTTTGGATCTGTTTGTGAAAAGATCTACTAATCGGTGACTTTTGAAAAACTTGTCTTCGCTTCATCTAGCTTTGAAAGAACTGCCTTAACTTTTCTTTTGCTCTTCTGAAAGTCTCTTGCTTTACTTCTGTTCAAAAAGTCTAGGAATAAGGAATATTTTCAGTGTCCTTTAGGATGAGCAAGGCATCATCATTACCTTGCAGTTTATTTAGCAACACAGAGCTGGAATGGGCATATGCGGCTTCATGTTCTCTGTGGAATAATATCTATTTAAATGATTTGGATCTAATACATATTTACATGAAAAAACATCTTGCCCTTCTCTGTGGAGAGAGAAGGTGAACAAGCATAAATTTTATAATACTCATTGCTTCTCTTGCACTAAATCATACTTAAACTGCAGAAGGTTGTTGGCTTTAGAGTGGTGTAAAAAGTGCTTGGCTGGTAAAGTGAGTGTTCAGGGAGATTTACTTAATTTAATACTAAGAAAATGTTGTCAGCTGTTGTACATTGATATGTGATTGCCTAAATCCAGAAACCATGCTTCAGATTTCCATATGTGCATATTTGCAATATTTTCCTGTTCATAACACAAAATATAATGTTGAAACTATCCATTAGTGAAGTGTGCATACATACTATGTTGTGGCTAATTGGATTGTTATTGATGATACCCGAGCCATCATGTAATATCTCAGAAATGAGGGGGATGCTGTGGCTGCTTTTCTGCTCTTTCAGGGCAGAATATACTTTATCAAGTTTCTTGCCCTGGTCGTTGTTAAAACCTGTGTAGCTGCTGCCTTGGTGTAATTAGCATTTCCTGCTCTAAGCGCAGCACAGACTCTCTAAGAAGGGTTGTCAGGTAATGCGATAAAGACTGTAATTGGGACTATGGCACAGGATACTTTTGCCCCATATCTTAAGGATAGTCTGGTTTTGTTGATGACTGGATGTTTTTATCGAGCTTAGGCTTCTCTCCAAGTCTCCTGGGTTCATGAAGTACAGTGACATGAAATCAGTATGGTGACTTCTCATGTTTGATAAACCTGTGCAGAATCATTCAGTTTGGAGTTACTGATTATAGCAGGGCACTGTACCAAATATTCTGAAATTGTTCGTGAATCTGCTGCATCTTTTTAACGTGCCATCTCTTGTATTGTCTTTCAGTTAAAATATTATAAAAATATTTGCATGAAATATACTGCTTAATTGATTGGTCATCATGCATTAAAAGCAATTCTAAGCTATCCAATGTTTTCAACTTCGAATTGTCTTCAAAAAAAAAAAAAAAATCTCAGTCTTGGATGTTCCAGAGAGTTTGCTTTTTCTTTTTTTTCTTTTTTCCCCTCCATGTAATTGCCAAAAAGGCAGGCACTTGGTTGGTATCTCTGACCTTTACAAACTGGGTAGGAAGGATGCTGCACTGTGTCTGTGTGAACTGGCCTACTGTGGATTTCTCCTTATTTTAGATTTTCATACTCTTTGACCTTGTAGTTGTTGACTTTGGTCTGGAACAATTTCAAAGTCATGTAAATGAATGTAATTAAGGTATTGCTTATCATCTTGGAGAGTTCACAGAGAGGCTTATTGGCTAGAAAGGTTTGTTTACTTAATACAGAAGGTTAATATAAGGTTAAATTTTACTCTGTAAAATGGCTTCATAATGTTTTTATTTAGCAACTGAAGAAAATAGTGCTTGAAAAGGCAAATAGTAGTTTTATCTGACCTCCATATGTCTTCTGTAGCTTGCATTATTGGGAAAATTCATCTTCATTGCGTGGTATTATTACAGTCTTCCTTTCTCTTCATTCTACAAAGGGAACCTCTCAAGCTTATTTGTCAGCCCTTATGTAGGAAAGGAGCTACATTAAGGAAAGAACTACAGGCATATTTGACAATAATTGCTGTAAGTAGTCCATCCACTTCCACTCAAGTCTTCTATTTTCCATCCCCATTTTTTAGAAGAATGGGATTTATGCTTTGTCCTTCAGTAACTTCTCTTGTTTTCTTCCTATTGCTGCCAAAATAAGACGAAGAGCAGCATAAAAGAGCAGAAAAGAACATCAAATTAGTGGTTTCTGCCTTCTACTCCAGAGAGCAGGGTTTAGGCCTGTGTTCTTCTTTCTACTCCTCACCTGCAGTTTAATAGAGCTATGTTGCTTATGATTCACGATATAATGTTTGCCTGAGTGTTGTTTTTCCTCCATTCACTTTGTTCTTGTAGTTGTCAAAAAGGGAGCCACACGGCAAGAGTCATTTAGAAAACTCTCTTCCCATGCCATTTTCGTCTCCTGCTCGTAGCCGTTTTTCTAGCTGGAAAAGCTTACATCGTTGGGGTGGGTGATGGTGTCCAAGTGTGTTCTGCCACAGACTGTACTGCACAGAGATCAGGAAGGAAGGACAAAGCCTCTTTCTGCACAATTCCTTCTGGAACCATTTAGACAACAAGGGCTGCTGGCTTGTCTGCCTTATTTTTATAGAGCGCTTGCTTTTATCATTTCTTGCTCCTGTAACAAAAGTAGCACCTAGGCTCTTTGCTGTTGAGGTATCTAGCTTTCTTCTGCTTACTAAAAGATCATGTGCTACGTTATGCAACAATAAGAATAATGTCCTTTAAAGGCTGGTTAATACAATGAATGTCTTACCTGACTATTTCTAGCTTGTGGAGATACCCTTTAACTCATGCCCAAGAGTTCTAGTCCTTGCTTCCCAAACATGTAGCCAGGGTAATAGCTGTATTTTACTTATTTATTTTTATTCAATTCATAATGACAGTCATAACCTGAAGCAACCTAAAGATGCTTTCAAAACACAGATATGCAAAAATCTCTTTTGTACATGGGGAAAAGAAGGATAAGAAGCTAAAATGCAAGATGGGAGTGTAATCGACTGGGGTGTGGGGGGAAGAGGACCACGACAAGAGAGCGTGAAATGCTTTATTTTTTATTTTTTTTTAAGTTAGAAGGGAATTGTGCCATTGACTTTAGTAAGGCCAACGTCTTGCCTTAATTCTAGAGCGTCCTATGTAATGGGCAAGAGGTACATGGTTATAGGGTAGAAAGGCAAAAACAGCTGAAAAATGTTCTGTATCTGTTATTTCAGGTGCTATTTATGTAAGATAAGGCAAGAGTCTGTGTGCTTTTGTTACTCAGTTTTTGCTTAGCTAACATACCAAGCGCAAAGCTGCTCCTTACTTCTCAACAGTGACATAAGAGTGCAAAATTTTTTGATGCAACGTTCTTCTTTGCTGCTGCAGGTTGAGGTGATCTCTCAAAGTGTCAGTTCTGGTCCTCTGGATTTGTTGGTGTTTAATTCTGGGTTACATTAAGTTTTGTCCTGCAACGAAGTAAATGCAGAAGGAACATTAATAAACTGTGCTGATATCATTTTGTAACCTCTTTGCACTCCCTCACATAGGTTTAACTGTAGAGATTAAAAGATAGCAAATGTGATTCTCTGCAACCTTGTTGTTGACTGAACTCTGGTCTTTGGATTGCAACATCAAACTTGAAAGTTTGGTGTCTTTCTTTTATATAACTCTCCAACATGGTTGTCTTAAGCTCTGGTTCACCAACTTTTTCCTTTTTTTTTTTTTTTCCTTTTGCTGGAGTTTTTGACGTGGTCAAGACCTTTATTACGCACGTGGCCATGAACTGGTTTGTGACCTGAAGTGAATAAGTGTTCAGTTTCCCAAACTACTACTTCTGAACACAAAGTTTTGTCATAAGAGAATTCAAAGTAGAAAATAACTAAAAGCAGAAAGGATCTCTTCACTGCACTCTTCATACTTTCCAACAACGCTCAGTTCTCAATTGTCACTGTTTTACATAACCCAGCTCTAGTTTTTGTTTTCAAAGTATTTTAATGTGCAGTCAAGATGAGCAATATTTGGACATCCCTTCTTGGCTGGCCGTTTTGGTTTACAGCGTGATACAGTTCTCATTTTTCAGAGCCTTGTCTAGGCAAATACCAGCTGTATTTTGTTTTTGCAAAACTGAACTTAAGCATTAAAGCAGCTTTTAAGGTATTCTTTTTGCTGATGATCATGCTGTTTCTGTGGCTGCTGCCTTTTGACTTAGGTGTTTTTGTTGCTTTTTGAGGAAAACTCTGCATGCCTCACAAGACAGCAGGAGCACATAAACAATCAATTTTCCTTTGTTGTGGCCTTTTTGGGATATTGCAGAGCATTGCGGTTCTACTTCTTAAGCAGACTTACAGCCTCAGATATCAGTTACTGTTTGGATAATAGGTCGTATGAATTTAACATACAAACATGCTTGTCTCCTCTTCCTGTTCTCCTTAGGTCACTATACAGGAGAGAAAGTAATTTAAACAATAATTTAAAGTTATTAAAAGAAAATTGAATTTATGAAGACCGCTTCCTTTAAGTCCTGTATTAACAGGTGAAGAACCGAGGCTTCAAATTATTTACAAGTTTGTCCCACTTCTTTTAAATCCTTTAGGCAACTTACGAAATTGCTAAAGTAGATCTGGTTTCACAAGATTTAGGTTCGTGAGTCTTTCCTGATCCAGGAGCACAAAAACATTGTTAGGTAATAGTCAGGCCAAATAAACACGAAGTAGACAGAATGGAAACATGCTTTATAATTTGCTGCTTCATAGGTTTTGGGGTGCTCTAGTCCCTTTTTCTAATTTTTAAGTCTATTAATTTATTTAAAAGTTTAAAAATACACTTTTTTAGTCAAAGCAAAGACTTTATTAAGGTATGACAACAGCAAACAATGTCTGTTTTCAAGTAAATTATTAATGGTTAAGGCAGAAGTTAATTACGTACTTAGTGAATCTGTCTAGAGACGCTGATGGCACATTCACTGAGAAAGTGGCTTGAAAGACCGTAGTTTCTCTTAGTGAAATATTTCTGTTTTTGTTTTTTGATGTCATATTAACAGCTCACAATCCCTTAAACGTGATGCATGTTTATGATATAGAAGCATCACTTACAGCAATAGAAAAGAGATGGTAGTGGGGACTCGGGATTAGGTTGTGTTAAATAAATCTGCATGCAGAAATGGGCAGTTTGAGAGAGAGAGACTGTGAAGGAAGATGTGGAGTTGGGCATTGTATGTGTGTATGCTTTATGTTTTCAGTGCATGTGCACTGAATTCAAGCAGCACTTTCCGACTTCTTCCTTTTTAGCCATCTTAATGGGCTGGATAGTCCTAGTGTTTGGATTCCTTGCTTGTGTTAAGGTGATGCCAGGCTGTGCAAAAACAGAATGAAACCTTGACCTGTCCCCTATAAATTGCTGGGGTTTAGCTGGCTGCCACTCATAAGGAGATTGAGCAAAGGCCACCCAGATCTGGAGACATTTTGCCTTTGACAGAGAAGTTGGTCTTGCTGATGGTCTTGGTTCCTGTCATCAATCTTTAATCTATGCAGCTGTCTAAACTGTCGTCTGCAGTAAGAATTTGTGTATGTAGTACTTGTTCAATATGCAGTGTTCCAGAGCTTTGCTCTGAAGACTATAGGAGACCTATCACAAAATATTGATGTCTCTAGATGAATGAAAGAGCAGAAGAGGAACGATTGGATATTTCCAAATCAAAAAGCCTCTTTGGAAGTATTAATAGGTAATTAACGTTTTATTGACTGAAATATCTCAGATAAGGGAAGGATCTACTCTGGTTCATAAAATTTGGCTGCTGGAGAGATTCTCACCAGCCTTACTTCCTGGAATATAGTAAGGTTACAGTGATTTCTGTTAACTTGCATTGAGAAATGTTGTGTACTCACTGCAAGTACTTTTAGGGTTGACTGTTTGAACACTTTATTCCTTACCTGGGCCTGGAATAGTATGCACAGTACAGGACAGAAGAGGGGAGGGGGAAAAAAAAAAAAAGCAGTATGTATTAGATGGTTACTTTTTGTAAATGGCACTGGCTGGATTTTTAGCATATGATCCCTGACACAAACAGTTTTGAGCCAAATGTGGAAATGTAAATAAGGTAACTTACAGTGTGAAATACGTATGCTGGATAAGCAGCTTGTATTTAAGGGAGGTGGTAGAGAGGCAGTCTGTCTTGCTATTGGACTAATTGAAGTGGCAGTGGTCCACGGGACTGCATGTGCTGCAATTGCCAAGTAGTTGATTAGACTACTAAATTGCTTCCTTTGAATATTTTTGCTTTGAAAAGTATATTTTAACCCCTGTATTAAGATTTTGAATAAAATAATACAAATGTTGGATTTGCTTTAGTCTTATTTTTCTGCTGCATGGGTCTACCTGTAGCTATCAGGCTGAATGCTAAATACTAGCTCAGCATCTGTTGCTTGAGTTATTACATTACAGCACTGGAAAGAAATTTTCTAACAATATAAGTGGGCACTTAACCCATATTGGGTTTGTAAGAAGCTTCACAAACTACAGTGAAGGTCTAATACAGTTATCTATAGTGTTATTTTTTCTGTCACTTAAACATGTAAAAAAAATAAAATAAAAATTGATTTGGCAGTGTTTAAGTGCAAAGGAAATTATTGATTATGATTTGGAAACCTGCTATGAGTTAGCCAGTAAAGCTATATATTTTCATCTTTTAAAAATAAATCTGTTCCTTCTATCTCTGCTGCTTAAAAGGCTGTGTTCAAGCTGTGTGAATACAGAAGGTGAGCCACCTGGTTGTCTTCTGTTAAAATAGTAGCTTTGGAAAATACATTAATGGCAAGGGCTTGTGGAGTCCCTTTTCTTCACGCGAACTTGTTCAGCATTTTCTTCCTCTTCTGTAAGTAATGTTTTGGAAATAATTGAGAGAAAATGTAGAAGGAGATACTTTTCAGTATGAACAATGGTTGCAGAATCTGACTTTCTTGTCATTGGCCATCAGTTTACTCTGGAACTGAAACTGAATTCAAATTCTCTTTGGTTGTTTGCATTAGTAAGGCAAAGTTACTCAAAATTACTATTGCTTCTAATCAATCTTCCCTTCAAGAAAACAAGAACATAATCTGAGATTGCTCTGGTATTAGATGAACATTTCAGGCTTCTAAACCCTTTTTTCTGGTTGAGGTCTCATCAATGGTGATAGCTTTGACTACTTTACTATCTGTGCTCACCTCAACCCCAGACTTGTGTGTTTCTTTGACTCTTGTTATACTGATCCATCTTACTACTTATTTATCCAGGTTTTTCTTCAGAAATGTTACCTACTTTGCTTTCAGAAAGTCAAATTTTCTGTTTTCAGCCAGTGCTCTTGTGCAAGATTTTCTGAAGCACTCACTCTGTCTTACAAATAATTAAAGAGTGACCTGGTCTTGTTCTCCTGTCAATATGAAGGTGACTTGCTTTTCCAGGTCATCTTTGCTTTCCAGTTGGACATAGCACAAGTACACAGAGATAGAAGTAACAGCAAATGGAGGTGTCGCACTAGATGCAGATGGTACTAGTCTTCTAGCAATGGTAGTGTTTCATTTTTCATAGGCATTTTGTAACTTGCTGTTTTTGAGGCATTTACAGCAAGCAGTCTCTCAGCCTTCTGCATCAAGACAAAAAAAAAAAAAAAAGTCTGCTTAAGGGGGTTTCGTTTCAGAGTAATAATCTCCTGCTCTGTGACCTTGGCATGAGGCTACAGGGTAGCCTGTTCTTGAGGCTGCACTTGGCTGCTGCCACAAAGCCTCTACTTGAGAAGTAGGCAGCTGCCTGCCTGTGAGGAGGGCATGAGTGGCAAGAACACTCTTGGGCAGTTCTTTAGCAGCTGTGTTGGCTTCCTTTTGGCTTCTGGGTGCAATTCAGGGTTTTGGCCTTAATTGCTTTTAAGCCCTAATGTGACTTGAGCTCTGGCTGAGAGTCTGCCTGCTTTTTTTTCTTTTTTTTTTTTGATCCAACATAGCAATTAATATCAACTGGGGTACTTGACCTAGATCATCGTAGTTTTTTAATGTCAAGTAGCCATTGGCAGAAAGTTCTTTGAGAAGGACCTGTGACTGTGGAATGTGTTCCCAACCTGGTCTGATGGAGTCAGTTTTAGAGGCTCAGTGCCAAGCATATCTTATCTCTGCCTGTGGAGATGAGGGATTGTTCAGTGCCTCTCCTGTTCTCCTTTACCTCTGAAGAAAGAGAGGTTCATGTTGGTTTATAATGACTACACTGACTTTTCCACTTGAGCCATATAGGAAGACACATGAAACATTTTAGAGAAAACCCAGCATCCTTGTTTATATTCATGAAAGGGCTTTTTCTGTGAATGTTATTGAATGTTTTGCATGGAAACAAAAGCAAAAAACACTTCTTCACAGAGAACAGTTTGAAAGTATGGTAACTTAAGTTTAGATACGCTTTTTCTTCAGCTTTCTGGCAGTGAACTGTAGCATCTTCCAGTCACAGAAAGCTTCCTTCCCACTGGGAAAAGAGATTTGTCAGACCATTAAAGCCATCATCAAGTTCTTTAGGCTTAAATTACCCCCATCCCTAAGCCTCAGTAATGAACAAACAGTAATAGGTCCACCTTGCCCTACAAGAAGCTGTTTGATGCTTATTAGTAGCCATGCAATTTCTAAAGCAGTTGGTTAGTGAAGAAAGATATTCAGAAATGAGTAATTTTGAGAAGAGCTGAGTGTGTTGTGTGACAGCTACCTTGTCAAAATTGGAGTGAGCTTTTGAAATATAAGTGCACTGATAACTTTTGAGCTGGAAAAATTCTGTTCTCCTATAACTACTGTGAGATGTATGGCAAATGCACTATAGCCAATAGAGATAACAATGGTTATAAAGGAATTATAGAGATGCAGAGGGGATAAATTTTACCTTAGAACCTTGAACTTTAGTTCAAGAAGCCAGGACCAATTTTTATAGTACAGCTACACTGTCTCTCATTATGCTCAGGTGAGAGATTGCATAGTCCTACAGGCCAGTAGAATTCAGCTTGTGTGGCTGCTTTGAGCAAGATAGGTGGGGACAATCACCTCCCTGGCTCTGCTGGCCACCGCTGCAAGCACACACTTCTGGCTCATGTCCAGCTTTTTGTCCACCAGAACCCCGAAGTCCTTCTTGGCAGGGCTGCTCTCAGGGGGCTCTTCTCCCAGTCTGTACACACATCTGGGATTGTCCTGACCCAAGTTCAACACCTTGCACTTGGCCTTGTTGAATCTCATTTGGTTCATGCGGGCCCACTTCTCAAGCCTGTCCAGGTCCCTCTGGATGGCATCCCTTCCTTCTACTGTATCTACTGCACCACTCAGCTTAGTGTCATCAGCAAACTTGCTGAGGGTGCACTCAATCCCACTATGCAGGTCATTGAGAAAGAATTTGAAGAGCACCAGTCCCAAGAACAACCCCGGGGGACACCACTTTTGACCAGCCTCCGCCTGGACATAGGTCCACTGACCACAACCCTCTGGTTGTGACCATCCAACCAATTCTTTATCCACTGAATAAGTGCAGCCTTCAAAAGTATATTTGTCCAATTTAGAGATAAGAATGTGTCACTGGACCATTTCAGAGGCCTTTCACAAGTCCAGGTGGATGACATCAGTTGCCTTTCCTTTGTCCACTGATGCCATCACTCCATTGTAGAAAGTCACCAGATTGGTCAGACATGATCCGCCCTTGGAGGAGCCATGCTGGCGGTCTCAGATCACCTCTTAACATCTCTTCTGGGAGGATCTCCTCCATAATCTGAATGAAAGAGATTAGAAATACAGAAAGAATATATATTTCTTTTTTTTCTGGAAAAGATTAGGAAATAGAGAAGTAAAATTAGACAATTTGAGAATATTCATAGTTGTAGTTCTTGATGATCCAAATAAACATGAGGACTGTATAAGAAAAATAAGGAGGTAACACAAATGACCCAATTGTTCAGGTGGCTTGATCCAAAATCCATTGAATATTCAGTGGTTTTCATATTTTTTTTTTTTAAATGATTGTTCTTTAAAACATGTAGAACAAAAGATAAAAAGCCTTAAAAGAAGACTTAAGTAATGGACAACTAAAAGGAAGTAGGCTAGAAGAAAATTTAAATAAACGTACTAATTCATGTAATAAAAAAAAAAAACACCCTACATTTATGTGAAAGACTGGTGTTACCCACAGGCAGGCATTCACTGTATTGAGTGGGAAACTATAAGAACTTACATAATTAGTATTTTGTTTCTGATTCTTAAATGGAAGTTGAGATGATTATGGTGGAACTGGGACATAGCATGGGATTTATCTCACCTGTCTTACAGACATCTGCCCCCTGAGCAGAGAGCTGGGGAGAAGACCCCATATACAGTCAGTGGAGAGAAACAGGAATCCTGTACAACTTCTAACAGGCAGTAGACAGAAGTAGGTGCTTCTAGGGTGTGATTCATTTGACCTCCTTTAGACACATCCTGTATGATGAGTTCAGTAGCAGAGCCGAGACCTGTTCAGATACTGACAGCTACACTGTAAACATCTTTATTTGGCTGAGTGAATTCTGGCTTGGCATCCACATCTAAGAATGGAAAGACAAGGGTGCTCTGTTATTAGTTTGTGGTTGTGTCAAATGCCCTCCATCCTAGTTAAGACTCAACACCTTTTCTAAACGGAAGTTGGTGTTCTAAGGCTTCCAGAGAGCTACCCGGGCAGGGCTAACAATTTGTGCTGAAGCACTTCAAGAGCATTGCCCCTGTGCTCTCTCTTCAGCCCCTCAGGGGTAGCAGAAGAAAGCATGCTCCTTTTGAGTCCATGTGTATGGACGCCAGCAGTAGATTTTGCTACAGGGTTGGGTTCTGCAGAATCAGTAGCAATGAGTGAGCCTATGTGTGGTGTTTGTGCAGCTCTGGAGCAGGAAACAGCTTCCGGGAGCTGGAAGTAGCAGCCTGTTGAGGAGTCCTCATCTGGCAGTGACTGATTTACAGGTGAGTGTGCATAGGTGTGACAAGTGATCAGACTGTAAGCTCTACTGGGACTTTATCACTCCAGGGTGTATGTACTAGTGACAAGCTTGGTATTTTCATGTAAATTGCCTAGCATGTTTGGTGGGCCATGAAAAGCAAATGACTTACTTAAGCTGGTTCCTAGGTAAAAATTAAGTGTGGCACTGTATCATTAAATAAGGCCCCACAGAACACAAGAACTCGTATTTTACTATTACTAGAAATAGGTGATTTAACTCCCGTTTTGGACTGTAAGTAATATGCAGATGTTTCTCTTCTGTTATTTGTTACTATGTCTATGCAAATCTGCTTTTATAACTCCAGGGCTTTGAGATTCTTGTTTGTTTGTTATGCTGCTGAATACCTAAACAAATAAATGCATACATCTTTACTTGCAAACTCCATTTATTTTTTTATCTTGAATTTTACCACACTTCATCTGAAAGTACCAGCATATTATATGGCTGCTTCATTGTCATTTCTCTGGGTACACAATGGATGCCTCTGGGACTGTATTTAAAAAAAATGACAAATCAAATCTTCAATCTTTCTGTTTTTGTTAAATGTGTTCAAGTTTAAATTTTTCAAGAAGTCTCTGAGAGGGAAGTAAAATCAAATCAATGGTTTTCATTCAAGTTTTATTAAAATTCAAGTCAGTGGAGTAATCCTTTAAGAAAAAGGGGATGCCAGTGTTAGTATTAGGACTCTTATGAATTATTTTATTCAAGTATGTTTCAAAGGGTAGCCTTGTTTGCAATAAAAATGGGGAGACTCAGATCATTCTAATTATTACACTTATTTTCTTGGAGTGCTCATTGTCTTTGTGTAGGCTCACTTTATAATGTATACATCTGGTAATGAAAATAATAATTAAATTCTTTCACAATGAAACTGTGATTGGGGGGAGGGTGGGGATGGAGAAAGCTCAAGTAATACTAGCAGGCAGATTCATGCTCAGTAAAGCTGGCCAATTCACTAGTAAGGCTGACTCTTCACCTAATGTGTTTCAAAGCCTAAAGTTATACTTTAAATATTTTAAAGCAGTGGCTCTTATTTTCTAATCGGGGCTCCATATTTGGAAATGCTATTTTTTTTTTTTTTTTGGTTCTGCCACTTCTCCCACCCTAATGTCTTCTGCTTCACACCCGTGTATGTATTATGACTTTCAACCATTAAGGAATTGCTCTTGTACTGGGGCTGTAAGCAACCCAGACACCGACCTGAAGTTGGTTGAAGATGCCACTGCTGCTGAGGTTGGAGAGGTCCAAGGAAGTGGTTCTGTTACTCCAGAAAGGGCGCACAGGGTGGTGAGCTGTGCTGTAAGACAAAAGCCCGGTAAAGTCTCTCAGTCCTGGGAAAGACGAGGACGTAATCTAGAGAAGCACAAACAAAGCGACGTGGATTAGGACCTAGCTGTTTGGGTGACCGTGTACGTGCTGATTGGAATGTCGGAAATAACGCAACAGTTGTCTTGCAGCATGGTTGATGCAAAATGTTTGGATTAAAGCCGATTTACTTTTTTATTTCTTAATCTCCTTGTTCTTCATTTTGTTTGCTCTCGCTTATGTTTTCACTTAGTTGGAATGATGTGCTTCATGTTTTTTGTATATTTTTTTCTGAATCCTTGCTTATTCTTTTACATCTGTTACTTTTTTTGGCCTCTATTTGTAGTACTTGGCCTAATAGTAATCGTAAACACTACTTACTTTCCTGGGTATCCTCTTCATCTCTTTCAAGGCATATTCAGACAGGTCTTCCATTGAATTAGGCCTTTATATTTATAGGAGGCGTATCAAATGTTTTGAGAGCATAGGACAAACTTCTGACACTGCCCAAGCTCAGCATAACCCATGAGGTTATTCATGTTGTCTTACAGGCTCAGATTAAAGCTGAAATAGGCTCACAGCCTTGGACTGTGCAACCATTCTGCTTGTGTAACTGTGGGGAGAAAAAGGAGGTGGGACAGCTGTCCGTCTGTCTGTCTGTCGCAGACCAGGCTGGGCCTGTGGGTTTCAGCCACGCGGAGCTGCGGTGCTGGGGAGCACCCTTACTGAGAGGCCTCTCAGTCGTGTCTGGATCCTTGTGTGGGCCGTGTCCGTCTGCAAAGTACGATTTGGGGGAAGGCCGGTCTGATCCATGTGTGAGTGCAGCACATCTATTTTGATTCCTGGTGCGGTGTCAGGTTTTCCTCTTTGAGATCAATCATTGTGTTATTTTAATGTATGTACAACCTACTTTATTGAAAAGCAAACGGTGTACAGTATTAAAGATCTCACAGATTCACTAAAAAGATGGCATGTGATGTTAAGGTTTCCCTGTTTTTGAAGCTGCTGCTTTGTTGTTAAGTTGAAAACTAATCTCGGTCTTTCTTGAACTCAATTAAACTTTTAGCTTCAGTCACCACCTGTAGTAGCTTATTGCATTACCCCTAGCATTAAATACTTTGGCCAGAGTCTTTCTTGTATTTTCAATCAGGTGCTTTATGTAAGTCTGAAAACCTCTAAGTCATCTCCAAGTATCCTCTTCCCTGATGAGAAATAAACCTGGATCTTTTAACCTCCCCATTGTTAAGTTTCTGAGGTCGTATATCATTTTTTTTTCTATAGCCACTTGTATCCTTCTTTAGATTAAAAATGAGAACCAGTAATTTTGATTTTCCTCAGATTTTTGTAAGCTTCAGTGCAGATTATTTAAAATACACTCCTTTCCTTCAAGAGTAAGTTTTCCTAGACGCTTATCTTAAAAAAGAAAGCAAGGAAAAACAACAACAACAAAAAACAGAACAAAAACCCAAAGTATGTGTAATAGTTTGAAGAGCCAAGTTTGGCATGGCAAAATCTCTGAGGGGTTGCACCTTTGTATGCCCTCTGCAAAAATTTTGCTACGGGAGACAGCGTATTTTTGGCACATAAAGCCCATCAGAAATGCATCAAGCTACATTCTGGCAAGAACTTTTTTTTTTTTGTGGAATGAGTCATATTTTGAGTGTAAGTAGGAGACTGTCTATTCAGTGTGGAGAACACGTTTAATTAAACTTTTCTGGATGTAAACAAGAAGTATTAAGCTGAAGTTGCTTTGAGTACTTAGATATAAATTACTGTGGAAGTTTGCTTAATGCACCGAAACATTTAATGTTAGAGTATGATCCTACGAGCCTACTTGACTTCCAAGCTGGAATTGGTGATTATCATTGTGGGATGGCCCATAAATGTTTAAAATTTAAATCGTTCCTTTTCCACAGTGATGTGTTTTTGTTTGTTGTAAATTGCAACAGTAACACAACTTGTTGATCTCATTTTATGAGGTGGATAATCTGCTACAGGTATGCAGGTATGTTACAATTACGGTAGGTAACATCTGATGAAGGGGAAAAGTCATTTCTGAGGACACTCTCAAGCCCAGCCTTACTTGTTAGAACATTTTCATTGTTTTGTAAAAAGTAGGGAAATATTTTCTCCCGATGCTTTCTTTCAGTGTATTAGGGGAAGTGAGCAGGAACACTCACCTCAAGAGTGTATAGGCTCTGTGCAATTGATGGAGAGAGTTCACCCACTTCTGTGGAGTGATAGACCCAGGAATCAGATTCCAAATACCTGCCCAGGTTTGTGCTGTGCTTCTAGCAAGCCCATACAGACTCTACCACTTAAACTGAAAAACTACTAGTTTGATGGAGGAACTCAACTGCGTAAGGACAGGTGAAAACTAACGAGAATTTTTGGCCCCTTGCTGTTTTTCTTGTGGGAGTTGGTAGTGTGGTCTATATAGTGCCTGTAAAGTCGTCAGTACTTCTGTGCTGGTGAATGACGTTGTGTGGCATTTGTGTTGTGTTAGAGGCTGTTAGAAAGTATGGCTTTAAAAGTTGCTCGCATATGAAGTGAAACTGGAAATAAATCTAAAGGCAGGCAACAGAGGAAAGTTTTCTTGATGGGTGGATTAAAGGATTTTGTATGTAATCTTAGCTATTATGAAAGACTAGTAAATCCTGTTTGCATGTGGGTTGGTAACTTTTTATGAGTAATTAGTCAAGTTAATTTAGGTATACATTTGTTGTATTTTTGTTTGGGGTTTGTGTGTGTGTGTTTGCTTTTCTTTTTGTTTTTTTTCCCCTGCATCACTGATACTTGGGTTTTTAGAGTGAATCATATTGGTGCAAGACATCTGATACTGTTAATTTGCAAGGAAACATATTGGACAAAGGTTTTAAATAACAACACAGTCAAAGTGCTTTGTTCCAAAAGCAAGTATCAATGACCCTTCATTCTTCTTGAAGTGATGCCTTCTCCTTGATTTCACTGCCTACCTAACAAATGGGAAGAACTCTGGATTTCCAGTGACGCTTGTTTGTGGACAGTTTTCCTCCTCGTAGATCTTGGTCATTAATTTGATCTTGAATTTATGGACTCAGTTTTGCAAGTTGTGCCTGCCCCGTACCTCCCCTCTTGCAACTATCTAGTGTTGGAACCAGTGGATTGATTGACAGCAGTTAGATTTCTTCTGCTCAGGTTTACTCACTGCTGTTTTTTGTACTGGTTGATCCATATGCTTGTTGTAAGGTTCAGTCAAGTAGAGAATTCCACAGGAAAAAACCTCTTTTCTGTATTTTTAATTTTGAAACCTCCTGATATCAAATGGCAAAACTATGACTAAAAGCTTCCATGATTGTTATTAAAAATCCTAGGCACTATATTTCAGAAAAAGTTTCTTTTTTTTTTTTTTGTAGGGCGAAAATTTAGTGCTGTTAGTTGTGTCTGTGACAAAGAAAAATCTGCTAAAAGAGCTTACAGTGACCTGGTTTTAATAGTCAGAACTGTGGTAAAACCAGTCCTACAGTATCAGGTTTTCGTTTTGAAAGAATCAGAGATAAATGTCTTGCACATTAAGGAGATGAGCTATAATAAAAACATATATGGATAACATGGCAGCAGTCCAAGAACATCAGTATGCACGCCCTGATGTAGCTGTGGTGGCAGCTAGCAGTCGTTCTGAAGTGAATGTTACTCAGTCAGCATGGAGAGCAGTCTTCAGGCGACTGTACCTGTTCTGAAAGGAACCCCGCCATCATCCTCGCTCCTGGAATGTCAGACATTCAGCGCCCAGATTGGTGTGAAACTTGTTGGCTTGGAAAATGAGTGCCTAGCCACTCAAGGGAGCAAAACTTGTTGTGGAGTGTCTGGACCACAGATCATGATGTCTGTAGCTGTGTGGATAACTGCCTGAGGACAGAACACGTATGTTGTAACAAATACTTGTTTGGAAATACAGTCCCGCTGACATAGGACTGACCATGTTAATAGATATGCTCGTTAATGTATGTGAACTTTGCTCCATGTAACAGCTACGTGAGTTACAGCGTGGTAACTTACGCCCTTCTTGGACAGAGTGGAGGCTGCAGGGTTCTAATGAAGCTCTACAATGGAAAATAGGATGTGAGAGCAATTCCTCTTACCCTTGCCTGCTCCCTTCCCATATTTATTTAGCCATGTGGGAACAAGACAGCAAGGGAGGTCTGCAGACCGGGTCAGTTTTTCCAGTGGATTGGATGCGGTCTGCAAGCTGCAGTTTGGACTTTCCAATTTGGTTTACAAAATATGAGTTGAGGTTTTATGAGTTTCTGATCCAGCTTGCTTTGAAGCTTACAAATGCTTGTTACGCTTAAAGACCAGATTCTTTTTCTGTTCCTAAGTAGAAGAAGGTTTTTGGAAGATCTTAGTTTCTTTTCCATGATTATCTATTTACTCCTTTTGCTTCAGGCAGAAGTAAGCTTTGCTGCTTCCCTGCATTATTACACGCTTCTTGCAAGTGTTCAGGCTTTTACTTTATTATCCTTCAGAGACTCTTTCACAAAGAAATGAACCTTGATGTCAGGTGGCAGTGAGCATGAATATTGCAGAGCCAAATTGCTCCTGCTGTGGAAAACCTCATAGGAAGAGAATCAAGGGAAGGAAATTTTCCATGAGGTTCTTCTCACAGATGTCTCGTCTGCACTCTGCATTCCAGTGATGAATGTGACAGATCAGAGGAGAATGCAGCTTCATGAGCATAGGAGATCCCGTGGGAGAATCTAGAGAGTGTAGGCACAATGTAGAGCCACCTGTGCAGGTATACTCTACGTAAAGATTTTTTTTTTGGTGGTCTTAGGCTTTTGCAGGGGTACTGTAATGTTCAGTTTTGCTCTTACGAGCAAATAAATTGGCTCCTCATTTTTTGTAGGGGTGAGAACTTTGATGCTTTGCTTGATGCTTGTTAATATTACCCAACGCATCGTGAAGAGGAAAGATCTAGGGTTTTCTGTCAGTTCTCACCCATAATATGGCTTTCTATCAACCACTGAAAGCTGAAACAACCCGTAGGATGACATCTGAAACTTACTCAACTATTTTATAAAGGATGTAAGTTGCATTTAGAGTAGTAACCAAAATATTCCATCTCCTTTTGAATATTAGCTTTTTGCTTATGTTTTCCCAGTATCTTCTGCTGATCTGTGATTTCTCAATAAATAATAGTTTCCTTGTACAGAATGGAAGATGAAATAATAGAACAATGCTTTCCCATTTTTGTGGTCTTCATGTAGATTTCTAATAGCTCAAACAATTTTTGTGACGTTAATGCAAGATTGGAAAGCTGGAAAAATTACTTTCAAGTTTTTTGTTTGAGGAAAATTTTTTTCACAGTATTTTCATTTAGAAAAATCTGTGTTTTTATGTAGCTTTATGCCTCTTGAAAAACGTGCTTCATGTCTGTTTGGCATGCAGACATGTTGTTAGTCATCCATAACTGAAAATAATTGAAAAGTTACAAAGGTCTTGTAAGTGTTTTGAAATCTTTGGGTGCATTTAAAAGGGAAAGAAAAAACTTCTGAAAGCTTAATATTTCTGATTCTTTACATGAGCTAGCCTTGGGGGTTGTATTACTGTTAAAATATTAAGAATTGGGGAAGCTTGAATGGGCTGTTTCTTGCTTTGAAAAACTGGAGTTCATTTTGCAGTGTGTACTAAATACTTACTTTGTCTTCTGAAAAAGCAGAAGAATTTTAGTGTGCTCTGTATTTTGCTGAGCTAGTAGTTTTGCAAGATCTGCTGTAGTTGAAAATTTTGCAATAAGTATGGAGCTATCATTCATTCTCTTGAGGCAATATGTTTGCTTTTAGGGATTATGTATACTATAAGACAAATGAAGGGCCTTGTTTCTAAAGGGATCTGTCTAGCCTTTCTCAGAAAGGGAAGACATTCATAAACATTTGAACATTTTTGGAGGGAAAAAGATGTCTAATGTGTGTGCAGTAAAGTGAGAGTCCCTGGTTGAGTGCAAGGGAAAAGCACCTAAAATCTAAGTTACGGATTTTGTAAAATTGTGAAAATAGTAAGAATGCATATGTTAGATGGATTTTTGACACTTTTGCTGGCTGGAGAGCACAAGTTTGAGTCACTGTATAAGCTAGGAATTTGTATCATTGAAGATAAAAATACGAAGCGTGTTTGGGAGAAGGAAATGCAATTGGCAACTGAATACTCGAATAAACTTGATAACCAGGAACCACTGCTGACTCATGTTGGCTTCAGCTGTTTTGCTGGACACCTGGCAACAGTATTGCAGTGTGATCATTACTGGAACTGTACAGGAATGATTCATTCTATTGCTGGGCTTATCTGGTTGTCAGCTTCTCACTTTTTTCTTAAAATGACATGGAGTACCAGTAAAAGCATGCATGTCTGTCTTAACAGAGATGCACACGTGTGGAAATAAAGTGTACTGTATACAGAAGAACATTGCTTACCTGACACGGCTGGTTTTTCACTTTTCATAACTAGGTGCATTTTCTGTAATTGGCATTCTGCTTCTTAATATCTGAGATTTCCAAAGATGGGAGTATTTAAGCAAGGCTATTTGAAGGTGAGGTTTTGCAGTGTAGTGTTTCAGCGATGGTAGAAACCAGTATCTCTGAAAAAAGTAATACAAAACTTCTCACCCTATGTTTGTCGTATTTCTTTAGCAATCGTGCTGAAAAAAATAGTAATAATGATTAATACATCACAATCAAAAACATAAAATAAGTACCAATTCCACCCCTTATCCCACAAGAAGAAGTGGCAGAGAAGCCTGAGGAGATTGGCTAGGGTGGTGAAAGAAAAGAGTGGGGACCAGGAATCTTAACTGTCTGAAAATGTAACAGACAAACTGGATATTTGTAGATTGCAAATTATCATTGAATGGAAGCCACTTTCTCCCTTAATTCCCTTACTTTTTTAATTGAAAATTTAGAAAAGGTTGTGTCTGGCAGAGCAGGGAGAGGATCTGGAGGACCTCTCTACTCTCTGCTGGTTGCCTTCAAGGATAAAGAGTAGGAGGTGTAGCTTAGGCTTTGAGATTGCAGGAGTTGAACCTAATTTTATATCATAGCCATACCTTTCAGATATGAGTGACTGCAGAGACTGAAGACTAAACTAGAGTGCATGGTTAATAAGGGTAGTCAAGTAAAATTATTAACAGACGAATGATAAAGACAAGTTTTAAAAATATTTTTTTTACCATTTAAAGATGTTTCCAGACATCATTTTGCTCTTAAATTCACTTTAAAAAAAAAAAAAAAAAAAAGAATCTTTGCTCTGCAGACAGCCAAAAAGCTGTGCTTGTGAATGTTAAAAATGACCTTGAGCTGAAGAACTCAAAGGTTGTTGGTGGTTTTGTACTGAATAAAATGAACTGGCACAGCACTGTGAAAAACCTGCCTTAGAGTCCAGGGCCCTGATTTAGCAAAACACATATACAGTCCCTATCCTTCTGTTAATGCCTACGTAATTCTTGATCAGTATACAAATGAAATACTAGAATAAACCGAACTCGTGTGTATGTAATATGGAGTGTTGCTTACATTCTTAGATGGATATCTGAGATGTCTGAAGTAGGAAATGAAACCCCTGAAATGATCTGTGCTAACTCTGCAAGTTGTCAGCCTTGTTGTTTTGAGATGCGCCTTGTGGAGAGGTGTCCCCAGATCCAGGTTTGGAAGGCAGTGCTTTTGGCAAAACACCTGCAGAAATTTGTTGCTGTGAATATTTGAAAGTTGTTCAGGGAACTAAATTAAAGCTCTGGCTTTGCTAGCAGGGGGCAGAACAGGGAGAGAACATAGGGAAGCTGACCTGGAAAGGAGGTTGCCTAAGTGTTAAATGAGATCTTGGTAGAATAAGGTAATTTCCTTTCTAACAGCACAAACACCAATAATCTATTAAGACCTCTTATTTCCTGTGGATTTGGAAAGAATTGCAACAGTTGATTCCTTTAATCTGTAATATTCAGTATTTCTTGTTCTTAACTGCTCCTCTTAAGCAATAGTCATTCTAGTATGCAGTAGGAAGCTAAGAATATAACTAGTATATATACTAGAATGTTAGTTTTATTAAGTATACTTGAAACTAATACACTGATCGTAAATCTTCTCTGCCTTCGCTTCCTTAGTTTTCCATGACTTCAGTTATGACGAGCAGAACTTAAGTAGCAGAATGAGCAGAAATTAAGTATCTAATGCTTCATAAGTATGTGGTAAACATAAGTGCTCCGGTGCATTTTATTTTTTCTTTAACCCTTCTAAGGTTTGGTTATTTTCATGTTTTATTTGTCACATTAGTATTTAGTTTGTTATGTTTCTACTTTCATGACAGCAGACTTGTTTTTCTATATTAGTGCTACTTAATAGTACTAGCACTATGAAGACCAATTTATCAATTTTTCTGTTTACTCAGGTTACTTAAGTCACCCCACTTATCTAATTTGCACTTAAAAAAAAAAAAAAGTGTCAGTGTTTTATACCATTGCTCACAGAGTATCCAAGTATGATAATGAGCATCATGGCTTCCAGCTTGTGTCTCTAGAAGACTCTCACGTGCAGTGCCAGAGCTTGGGCTGCTTTTGATACTGCTAGGAACACAGGTCAGCAACATCGTGTGGCATGGTCTCGGGGCAGTTTTACGACTGTTCCTTGTTAATGCTGGTACCAATGGGGAGTATCTGTGTTTGCTCCAAAAGCATCTTTGTGTTAGCAGCTATGGTTTTATTTAATAATTGGGGCTAAGAGGTAAAAGAACAGTTTGTATTAAATCCTTCTATTTTGTTTTTATTTTGGTGTGCAGAACTACAGTGCATGCGGAATAACTACCTTATGCTTAAGGAATGTTAATGCACAGTCAGAATCAGCAGCTAGAGACGTCTGTGTGAGGATCCAAGTGGACAGCGTTACTTGGGAGAACAGTGTGCCTCTGTGAAGTTACTGGCCACGAGAAATCGTAGCCGCAAAGACCATTTTTATCACAAGGTTAGAAATGAATGACTGCCCACCTCTGTAGATGTTACAGGGTCGTGGTGGCTGTTTTCTCTGTGCGGGAGCATACATATTGCTGCTGTAGCTTTTGAGTTGCGGTTGGATGCCGAGTAACCACACCTGCTGCCTTTTCTGTGAAGTTCTTAAGACAGTTTGATTTGGAAAGTTTTTGCTGGACTGTTGAGGCCCTGAAAGAAAGCTGCTGCTTTTGTATTTTTGGGGCTTTGGCTTCTTCTTTTGGCAGAGCCACACAATGTGTCCAGTGCTTGGCAGCAACTCCTCCCTGGCTTGAAAGCTTTCACTGCATCTTTAAATTACTCCGTTCAGCTGGAACACTGCAACGTGAATTCTTTGTTTTTGTTTTGGGAGTTTTCACAACACCTGGTGTTGGGAGAACCCATAACATATTTTTGTCTTGCTACATGTTGGAGAAAACTTAAGAAACAACTGATGCTGCATATTCAGCCATGCATACCATGAAAGTACTTCTCTTGGTATTTTCTACTAGACTAACACGTAACATAAACTACTTAAGTTGGTCTTACCTAATCCCTTTTCCTAGTAACTCTGAGGTAAACTGGAAAGTTTTCTAGGAAAGACAGTGTAGGACTCAGTACAGCAAAAAAATTGTGTAATAGGCCAAGTAACCAAACATTTTTTTTAACCACAATTGGCTACTTGTATGGTGTTCTGTTATTCAAAGGACACAAAAAGAACACATTTGTGCAGATCAATGTACCACGTGTATGGATCTGATGGATCTCCATTTGCCAAAGGTCCCAAAATGGATGAGAAGGCGTGCTTGGTTGTGTGCCATTCCCATATGGCTGTGAACCAGAGGCGGTCTGGGTCCTTCCCACGAGGCAAGCCTTGAGAGCATTCTGAGTAACGGCAGAGGTTATTCTGACATCCAGGCACTGTGGGAACACTGTGGCCCTCTGTCTAAGCATAATAAACACATGAGGAACCTTGGTAGGTCTATGGGAAAGCCTCTGCATTGTACAAGTTCCTCCTCTGCTGATACAGAAGGCTCTGTCACTGGTTGGTGTTACTTGAAGACTAACACTTAATTGTTAGTTGTTTACCATGGAGGATGTTTTGTGAGAAGAGCCGTGCTTCTCAGGAATGGTGAAGTCAATCTATTTCAGGGGTAGATGGAGGATAGTGTTACAACAGTTGTGACGAAACTGCCAAAGCTGTGTTATTCTTCAGTAAACTTGACTGTTTTGTTCTTCTGTACTAGAACACAGTACTTTAAAAACCCACTGTACAAAACCAGACTAACTTAAGCCGCTAGCATTCAACCAGAAAGGAATTAGAACACCCTCTGCTGGTATGAATGGCTCCGTTTTCCTCATCTCCTCAAGGACTTGTCAGGCATTTATCCTAGAAATTGTAAAAGACAGTTCTGAAGTGTGATGCTGCCTTCTGTTGATTAACCTGAGATTGTTTTGACCCATTTGTATTTGTTTCTTTCCTCAGAAATTTGATAGTTTGTATAATACCACTGTTAAAACAGATATGAGGATAATAAGGTGGTGCTGGTTTCTGTCTACTTTTGGAAATAGGAATCTGTTATTTGCTAACTAGGAATATTGAAAGCTGTTCTTCATTGGGAGATTTTTCTTATTGGAATTGGAGGTTCTGTGTGCAGGTATGTTTCTGAAAAATGTCCATGTCTTAACTGTGTTGGTAGTCACATCTGAATGACACCTCTAAATCTGCTGGGCAAACCTGTGGTTTCAAAGAGTATAACGGTGTGTTCCTAGGCCCCTTCCTAGTGGTTATCTCTGTGCATTTGCTCAAGCTTTTAGAGAACCTCTGTGTCTCTTGTCAGATGATGAGCACCCAAGAGTGGAGAGGCTGGCTGACTTCTTTTTGTTCCCCTTACACTCATGTTCTCAAACTCCTGTTAGGCCTGACACATGTTAATATCCTCTCCTTCCTCCCCAGCTCGGGAAAAAAAAGAAGGAAATTGCAGGATTAAATTGTAAGATGAGGAGTGGACACTAGCTAATTTCTTCTGATGTATGCCCAGTTCTCCCTATGTTCTTGACCCTCCTCCTCTCACGTGCCATGCCCAAGCTCACAGCCTGTTGTGGTGAGTACTGCTGCAAGCTCTCCAAAGAACCCCCTCACTCACCCCAGCACTTCCTGAGGAGCTGGGGCCGTGAGGGGCTGAGCACCCCCTTGCCCTCGGCCCTTGAGAAGTGTCTGGCCAGCGGGACAATGGCAGGGAGCTGGGGGAGCAGGGAGGGCTGCTGCCTTGCGGGGAGCTGCTCGGTATTAATAACGGCACCGTTCTGAGTAAATGGTCGCTTACATAATTTTGTTATGAAAGAATGCTGCCGGTTGAACTGTGCTCATCTCTGCCGCATGTGAAAGCGTCCCTTCGGCACGCTGCCCTGCTGCAAGAGAAGGGTTAAGAGCAGACAACATCCTGTCAGAGACCTTGTTTTTAATTTTGCCTCTCACACGGGCACAGATCCGGCTAAGAGCAGCCCAGATTAGTTCGGAAAACCTTTGAAGAGATTTAAGATGTCCTTCAGCCAGTTTGAAGGTTTTTGTCTTGCAAATCCAGTACAAGGGCGCCTGCAGGCATCTCGACCCTTGCTGTGCTGCTGATGCAGCTCAAGGTCACGCTAACCCGCCCTGTGACATTCAACAACAGAAAAAAATTATGCGGTGAAACTGCTTCAGCGCTCAGCCAACCAACAACTTCCTCAGTTCCTCACTGAAGGAAGAAGTGTGTTTTTTTTTTTTTTCTTTTTCTTTCTTTCTTTTTTTTTTTTTTGGCTACGTAGATTTTTGCTGCAGGAAATAATCCAGGATTTCTGGTGTGTGTGATGACAAGGTCATTTCTTAATTAGAACACATGTAAAGAACAAAGCTAAATGGCTTCAAAACAGCTTTGTAGTTGATGGAGAGGATTTAAATTATTTAAAGAGATAGTCACCCAATATGATGGAAACTGAATTCTAAACACATTAACTCTTTCTGCACTCTGCACGCCGCTCAGAAGGGAACGTCAAATGCGACGAGCGGTGTTGCAACTGCTGATAAATGAACGTTTTTGCTTCTATTTATAGTCTGGATTGCATTATGCTTCCTCTTAGCTGAGTTGTGAAAGGGCAGGTGTTTATTTATTACTTATTTACAGCGAAGTATTTGCACTGGCCAGAGACTGGGAGGGAGCACAGGACGCTGCTCCCTGGAGATGAGCGGTTTCATGGCCAGCACACCTTGTGTGTTAGTGAACGGATCGGCGAGTACATGTATGACCGACAGGGCAAGCACAGGCGTGTTGTTGCAGAAGTACTGCTGGAAGACATCGGGGCTGTTCTGCAAGTGGGCTGGAGACGGAAGGGAGGGGGCTGGCAATACCGATGGCAGCTTCACGTAGTTGTACACTACTGAGAGCTGTTTGGAAAGCCCAGCTGGAGAGGGGCCCTGGAATTTGAGTTCTGTTCCTCAGATCTGTGTGCCTCAGGGCACCTAAGCACAGCCCGAACCACGCTTGGAGGTGGCTGCGTGTTAACCCTCGACCCCGTGGCCCAGTCCCGCGGGCCTCGCTCTGTGGGTGCCCCGTGCCCACCGAGACGCCCCCTGCCCGCGGCCGCCCGGCGCGCGGGGAGCCGCGTAGCGCGGCGCCCCCTGCCGGAGGGGCGGCCCTCGGCTCCCGCCGCGCTGCGGAGCGGGTCTGCGTCGCTGCGCGGGGCCTGGCAGGGAGCGGGAGCTGCCGCTTGTTGTGCGCAGAGGCGCTGCTGCCTGGTGCGCCAGGGAGCAGAAAGGTGGAGGGAGAAGTCGCCTTTCTCTCGCCAAAAGTTAAGCACGTTGATCTCCAAGTTAAGCGTTTCGCGTGTAAATGGCATAGAATATACCGAGGTGTTGTTCTTTGGTTAATGTTTTTTGGCTTTTTTTTTTCCCCCTGTGTAAACCTTGCTCAGCTGGAGCAGGGGGTGCAGCAAATGTCAAGTGTCAGGCAGCAATGGTGTGTGCCCACCACAGCCAGCCTGTGCCGTGCTCGGAACCGCCGCCAGAGGCTGGGCAGCGAGGGCACCGCAACTTTGCTGCCCCTGGGGCTGCTCTCTGTGCCGGCGCTGCCCGCCTGGGCGAGGCTCGCGAGGGGAACGCGGGCGGGGAATCGGGCTCCGCGCGAGGGAAATGGATAGGACGAGAGCGATGTGCTGCGTGAGAACTGTGCGTTGTGCCCTTGCCTGGGGTGTGCTGTGCCCTTAACGTTATGGGAGACCCACGCTCACCTGCTCGTAATTTCTAATTTACTGTCCTAATTCATCGATTTGTTATCACTAATTGTACTTCATTTACTTCTGTGTAGTTTCCAGTACCTAAAGGGTTGAAAGGTTGCTGTAATTGGCACCCGCAGCTGCTCTTTCTTTTGACAGGGGATAATTTTGCAGCCTATGCTTTGTGTGACAGCTGCCTAATTGGGCATTCTCCCCTTGTAGCAAGCCTGCCTCCTCCAGCCTCCCTGCTGACAAATGGTGGTGGATTATAGATGAGGACACGCTGACCCGATCGACCTTGCTGAGACAGCGGGGAGGGGCCTCCTGCTACTTGAGGGAAGCTTTGGGTCATTTAAAGGACAAGGTCACAAGCCAGGTGGGGGAATGACATGATATCACATGACAATAGCCCGATGACACGGTCAGTGTGTCAAGGGCAAACTCATCAGTATTGATTATGCCGCTTTTTTGCGGTGTCTCTGTGAAGCCACTGATATTTCAAAACTATTTTGCTAATTTATTCTAGGTAAAGTGCCAAACGCTCTTTTCAGGGTTATTTTTAGGAGTATTTGTACAGTATTTTCTTCTCAGTACAGATCACATACAAAAGCAGCGTTATTAAAACCTTGTCAATAACAATTTAGAGGCTTCGTTTTGATAAAATGTGCACCTGCAAGGACTAGAAGGAAAATACCGAGAAGGAAGAAAATCCCTGCTTTTAAATTTCAGTATCTCACTTTTCATTCCTACTTAAAAGGCACGTGTATGAATCTTTATGGAAACATGCGTAGTCACCTATGTGTGGCTGACTGGAGTGTGGGGAAAGTCTTGACATAAAAAGAACCCAAGAGAAAAGTTAAATATAAATTGAATGTTGAAAGAAAAACTCTTCCATTGGCTCAGGACTGATACAGTGAAGATAAAGCTGAGCCTATTTTAAGCACTAATACAGCATGCCAGCCAATAAAAACCTGCTAAGTGGGTTTTAGAAAATATGTTGTGAATACAAGTGACAATATTTTGAGAGCATCTTCATGTTGCATTTCTATGCTAATAAACTTCAAGGTAAATGAACAGCTTGTTTGACATTTGCTATGTTAGACAATAATAAAATTGTTTCTTCTGGAGTAATTAGACTTGATAGATCGGTTATGTTAAGAGGTAAAGATACATGCAGTCAAAAAGAAAACTCCCTTGGAGGAAGTTGGTACCCGTATTTGAACTTTAATGGTATCGTTCTATTTTAGCCTCTGCCCAGCAGTCTCTGTTGCACACATGCCTGTGCAGCACACATGCACACACACACATGCACCAGCACATAGGCACGTACAGACACACGCAGCAGGAGCAGAGTTTCTGAAGCAGCCTGCTAAGTATAGAGGGAAGCGTTCACCTCAGCACGCGGTTCGCCTTTCTGTGCAATCTGATTTGGTGCTGGATGCTGTTGTGTCTGAATCTCGTCGGTTCACCAGGATGTAATTTTACTCCCCTGAGGTAAAAAGCCGTCAGTGGTAAAGTGTGATAAATTAGTTCACTCAAGTAGATGCGCGTGCGTGTGTGCGTGTGCTTAATTCTGACCTTGCCGTGCATGTGTTTAGCTGCTCTCGGTGCCCGAGTCAAGCTTGGTGGAGGTTTAATCCTGTGCCCTTGTACACGTATACTTGATTAGTAGTTGTGGTTATCTCAGCAGAAGACATTCCGCCCTCCTCCTTGTATTGGTCGGGACCCGGGCATTGGGGAGTCAAGTCGAAGGAGAAAGAAAAGAGGTTTTGCATTAGTATTCTATGAAAGCCTTACTGTCTGCAGAACAAATTGATTGCTACAGTGTACCTGTGCTTGGCACCACTGCTGTGAAAGAAAGGTATGGTTGTAATCTGTTTTATTGTATTACATATTGTGACACCCCAGGAATGTTTAACATTCAGCTCTTCTGTGGCACATGCTAGAAGTCTAAGTGAAGAAAAATATGTGAATGAATGAAAAGTATGTGAGCCTGTCATGTCTGCAGCTTTGTTTACTACAAAGAGCTCAGTAGCCCCTGCTAATGAGGCAAATTTATTGTATATGCCAGTGGCAACATAAGGAGGTTGGTAATGGAGTTCTCTGTTATTTTCAGTTACATCTGTGTCAGTAGTTCCTACATAACTATACAGATAAAATTCCAGTTAATATTTTAAGGAGGGGTGCGGCTTGGTTTAGCTTTTAGAGAGAGGATAAATGGGAAATGTATTTGAACATCGATGTATTTGTCTCTTTAAATGAAAATGGCTTTTTTCCCTAGTTTTCTGTTAGCTGCGCGGATCCTGCATGGGGGGGGGGAGGTATGCAAGGGAATGTTTAAAGGCAGGAAAATCTTAGATGTGCCGTTCTGATAAACAGAACGAGAACATAGCTGAGAAAAGTCTTACAGCATTTGAGCCTTCAGTTCCCCCACCACACACCCCAGCCACGTAAACATGCACCCCGTTTTTAGCAAGAATGCCGGTGCTGTTTGTTCTCTCAACTCTGCAGACTTGGCACAGCTGATTCGCTGGTTTTGTAGATGCTCAGCTGATCTCAGTGGTGTGTTTGCAAAGTATGAAGTGCTCCATTAATAAGATTCAGGCTGTTTCAGGGGGGGCTGTGCTTAGAGCTTCATTCTTGGCATCCCTGAAGTTGTGTTTGTGATTATTTGGATGTTTGCTTGTGGTTGTTCCAAAACATCTGAAGTATTTGCTCTGGTCATGTAGATGTTTGCAACTAATTAAGTTTAGGACAGGTGGCAGACTTGTCCTGGACATTTAAATCTGGATGCAGACCTAATCGAATAACTTGATGAGAAAAGGAAAATCCACGTTTCCCAGTGTGTTATCACTATACATAAGCTACAGGAGTATCTGTGAAATCCTCTCTGCTCATTGTCCTGGCAGGTGATAAGTAAATGGGTTGCTTTGAGGAAACGGAGGACTTTGGAAGCGCTGTATGCTGAAGAGCAGTCGTGCACTGTAATAGTTACTTCCGTCATATGGCCTTGCAGACTTAAGATTAACACTTTATAGACGTGTGGTATATTTATATGAGCGTTTGCTTCAGCTTACATTTTACACCTTGCAAAGAGTGTGAATACAGCCTTATGTAAGTAAGCCATTTATCATCTAGATCCTCTGGCAGCTAAGAAAATTCCTGAGAATCCCAGATGCTGTGTTGTGATTGTTTGTACTCAAACAATGACTTAATTTAATTAAAACTAATTAGTCAAAACTTATTTATTCAAAGCAAATATTTTGTGAGTGAGGTGTTCTTCCCCCTGGAATCCTTTTGAAAAACTGTATAAACACATGCTGTAATGTTAACAAAAGTTGGTAGAAATGGTTGCAGAATTTTCTCAGCCGATCGCAAGATAAAGGGAACTGGTCATATCTTAGCAAGGTCTTGAAAGTTCATTGCAATACTACTGCAGAAATAGTTAAATGGCGTCTTAAATTCTGTACTGACTTTTTGTAGATTTTAACCAGTTAGTGGAAGGTTCCGAGTTCTGGAGGAGGTATTAAATACAGGGCAATGCTACATTTCAGTGCAATTAACTTTTGTTCATTAATAATTCAACCTATGACTTTAAGTGATTAGAAGAAAAGTGACGTGTGATTAAATCCAAGTCCTTGAAAACATCTTACCAGTCCAGATTGGTGTGCTGTGACTGCTTTGAGACTTCTTGTAGCTCCTTTTTCTTTTGGGTAGAGCTGGTTTGGGGAGTTGTGGTTTTATCTCCTTCCCCCCGCTTTTACCCCAATCGTTAGTGTATCAACAGAGATACGAGGTAGATTCTTGTAGCTCACAGTTAAAGGAAAGATAGTGTGTTTTTGATATCGTAGTTTTCCTAGTGTCGTGGAATGTGTCAGCATGGGTAGCATGTGATTTGTCTGGGTTTGTTCTTTTAAAGGGAAAGTAGAAGGCTGTGTGCAGAATGAAAACTTATACTGCCAGCTTCACTGAATCAGCATGCTTGCAAACACTCAAATCTGCATGGCACTTTTGGAATACAACATGTCCTGGAGTGGACTGTGCTATTAGAATAAATTCAAACCGTGTTTGAGAATCATTCTTACTATGGAGGCAGGCAATCAATTCCACCATTGGTTAACTATGTAACACAGTCTTTCCTATGGGGATATTCAATCAAGTTTTAAGCAGGAGTTTATGCTTGAGCATATCATCAAGTTGAGCAGAAGAGAATTTGGGTTTAGGTGCTTTTTCAACAGTAGCTATGCCTTCCTTGAGACTGTGCAATGCCTGTTCCCCACATCCCACCCCCTGTCCTTCTGTTAGTGTGCTGTAGCATTGGTAAAAAAAAAAAAAAAAGGGGAAGTTGAGGTGTTGCATAACTTTTCTAAGTAAATAGATTTTGTGTGCAGATATTGAAGACAATCTTAACTCAATCAGTGCTGTAGCTACCAGATTCCCCTTAATGCTGAAGGCAGTTGTGTAATTAATAGCCTTGTGTACTGAACTGAGACCACTGCTAAACCTCTTGAGGGAATTATTTTCTCTATTACGTTGGGTAACTTTCCCTAAAAATTAAGTGTTGCTTGATTCTCCGTTCAAGTGATGGGGGAGGATTTTTACAAGACCTGATAAAATAAACTCCAGCATTAGTTTTCCTGACTCCTGGAGAAAGCATCTGCAGTAGCAGATTGATTGAAATGGAACCATTAATAAGAGCATGATCAGGGCTACTTCCAGGGGGTGAGTGTGGTAAAATAAATTGAAAAGCTGCACTTGAAAATTTTTTGTACGCTTTTACGATGTTATCATGGTATGATTGTGGAAAGAATTGAGACCTGTTTCTGGTACTATCATGAATGCTGTATTGGAATAACAGCAAATGATAGAGTAGACAAGACTAACAATCTTCTTTGTTCAATCTATTCTCTTGGAAAACTTCAAGCTTGTTAAAAGTTCCTTTTTTTTTTTTTTTTTTTTTTTTTTTTTNATTTTCATTTTATTTTACAGTTTTTCTTCTTTGGATCTTTGCTGCTGTAATGTCGACCTTAGGTGGCACTGCCTATTAGCAGCTACAGGGTTTGGAATACTGCTACTCCTCCCAGAGCTGCGTGTTCTGTGAAGCCAGTGGCAGTTGCTTCCAAAGGCAAAGGGGAAGTATGGCAGGCATCTGCAAGTTCCACAAATGAATAACCACGGTAGCTATGTTTCTCAGTGATGTTAGTGCATTTTGAAACTTCTCATATGAATAAAGCTCTAAGATCAATTTAACGTTTGTCGTTTGAAGCCAGTCTTGTCAGCTCTAAAGCTGGAATTTGAGTGTGCAAGAACTAATGGGAAAAATACTGATTATTAAGGGGTGAATATTTTTCCTATTATTTTAGTTCTGTTTAAACAGGAGGCAGACTCATTTCTCCAGGATTAGTTCTAGTCACTGATGTCTATAGGATCCTCAGTCAAGCTTGGCACACTTCAGGGTTCCAAACCTGGGCAGCTCTGAGGAGTTCTGCAGCTCGTAAACGCACCTGTATGGGTTCACTTCCTTTGTCACCTTTACTTTGAAGCTCTGCTTGGAGCACAGACTGCTGGAGTTGTTTGTATACTTGTGTACGTGTGGATGAATGGACAACCTGTTCCTAATCCATCCAAGCAATCCAGTGCTGAATGTATTGCAGCTGAATTAGACCAGTAAAAAGCAGACTGTGACAGCTTTCTAAAGCAGGGAAATAAAAATGGATCTGATGGAGAAGGAAGCGCTTAGATGCGTGTGTACGCATTTATACATACTTCATTTTAAAGGGTTGTTGCTTCTGGATAAAAAGGACTTGATTGCTCTTGGGTAGGAAGGAGGCTGAAAGTGGACAGTAGATCAGAGGACCATGCTATAAAACTCTTATCAGCTGCTGCAGTCCTTCTAGCTCCAGTAAACTCAGACTTTGGCTGCAGTAGACACCTCTCTGAGATGGAAAAAAAAATGATGAAATGTATGTTGATATTTGCTAGGTGTTCTGCTTTGTTCAGAAACAGTGTATCTTGCGCTTTTAATAGTGTCTAGTGGCCTCCAGCCTGGCTTAAACCCATGCAGGGCAGGTGGTGTGAGGTCCTGGTGAACAGCAGAGGGGTGAAATTGCTGTGGTCAGTCTGCAGCGAGCAGCAGCAATCTCATATCAGATATTCAGGTGTCAGACTGAAATAGGTCTTCAGCAACTGAAATACCTCTTACTTGTCATTAGTTTGTTTATCATTTGTTTGTGGGTGGAGTTTTCATGATCTCACTCTATATATAGGTAATATGGAATTGAATTTTTTAGTTCACTGAAGTTGTAAATAGTTAGAGGTTGCATTGTTTCCCAGATTGTGTTGTGAATGAGTGGTTTATGAAAATTTGTTTTACGGTTGGAAATGCTGCCTGTTGACTGCAGCTTGGTGGTGGAGTATACCAAGGTTTTTTTGTTTTAATGGAGTTTTTAAATTGTGCATTAATGTTGCATTAATGAAAAAAGCTGCTAAGGATGCTCATCTCAAGGCACTTTCTTCTCAGCTTTTTTACCTGTACTATAATTTTGAGAAGGAAAATCATTTCATGGAAGGGTGGTTCAGATGCACATTTTCTGTAATTTGCAAGTGCAGACTCTTGCAGAGTTACAGCTGACAGTACAATCAATGGAGGAAGAAGTCTCTTATCAACAGTTCTGTGCTTCTAAGAACGCTTCTTGTGTTCTCCAAGGCTTGTGAAGGCACTGTGTCAAGGGGTTTTTATAGCATTCCGCTAGTCAGGATGGAGTGCAAACCAATTTGAAGTGAAAAATGGCTGGATGAGCTTTACTATGCAAAAATTAAACTCATAATCAAATTTTCCAGTCAAACAAAGAGAAACGGTTAACGAGAGGTTTTAGTGGTGCTACTTGGAGCAGCAAAAATGTTACTTGAATATCCCTATCAAATAGTCAGATGGTTTTTTTTAGATGTGCAAAAGTGTTGTAAATACTGCTACTTTTTTCACGATTGATATCTGAAGAACATGGATTGTGCTTGCTTTTGGTATTTGCTTTAAGGTAATCAGGTGCACAAAATGATTAATGGAAAAAAATGAGATGTGTTTTCAGTAGTGTGTTCAGATATATTAGCAAAAAGACGCGTGTTGTTATTCCATGTTCCTTTAAATTGCTCGTGCTTTATCAGGCAGCTGACAAGAACAATTTGTATTCAAAACTCATTTTGCTTCTCATATGTAAAAGTGAATTACAAAGACAGTGTTTAGTCTTAAAATTTTCATTTTGGATTTTTTTCTTATACAAATATGAGTGGATTGTTTTGGTCTGAATAGTGATGGATAGCTAGTAACGTACTGATTTTCCACCCTCACCCACCTCCCCTTTCTCAATAGCGAATTCTGGAGTCAGGATGTTTTACATCTTCCATCCCTTCCTCTTGCTCCGTTGGTCAAGATCAGAATAAAAGTAATGCTAACGTCTAAAGTACCACGGTGTTTACTTTAGTTCAATGGAAATACTTTCTACAACCGATATTTTAGGAACTGTGCTGCCTAGAATTTCACCTCTGGCTTTATCTTCTAATGAAAGAGGCTACCTGTTTCTTTTTACAGCGTGCAGTATCCTCCATAATCTTGTTCCTGCTCTTCTTCAGAATGCCACGCTTGTGAGACAGCTTCCCAGGCAGCTTGGATAATGTCTCTGCCTTCACTTGCTGTTGACACTTTTCATCCTGAAATCTACTTTATCCCTACAAACTTTGTTTTCTACTTAACTATCCCTGTGTCCTGTCTTAGTTTGTAAGCACTTTGGGGTTATAGTCTGAATTTATGGGTATATAAAACGTTTTACAATAGTAATTATGCCAGGAGTGTATCCCAGCAAATGTCAAGCACATGCAGACTCGTTCCCGTAAACTTGGCAGAATATAACGAAGGCAAGTGGAATTTGCATCCCAGTAGGTTATTCTTGGTAAGCCAAACTGTTCACCTTCCAAAGTGCTACAACTGAAATTCTGGTTTACATGATTTGAAGAACTTCAGAATTTTAGGAAGGAAGTCAGGTTAAGTTTTATTTGCAGTGAAACAGAAATTAGAATTAGACCCAGCAAACTCAATCTCTCTAAGTTGAGGAGTGGAAGGAGAAAGTCTGTTTGGGGGGGAAAAAGAAAAAAATGGAAGCACTTGCAGAATTAAGCCTGCTGTTGGGGCTCAGGAGGTTATTTCATTAAGGTAGCTGAGACAGAAAGCTTCCTTTGTTTCATTGAATGAGGTCTTGGGTTTATGTTTAACTGTTCCCTGGGACTGGTACTTTCTCTGCATTCAAGTTCCTCCTGAAAAATTTCCTTGTTCATGTTTTCTTTGGCACCAGTTTTTGTCATGATTAAATAAATAAGTGTTGTCATCCTGAAAATAAGTTTTTCTAGGACCAGTATTTCCTTTCCCCTCTGCTGGTGTTTCTGGTCGATCTTCCTTCCACCAGTGCTCCCTGAAGTGAGAATGGCTTGCAAGAGGATAGAGATGTTTTCCTTGTACCAACCAGGGAAGGGAACAAGGTCTTGCTCTTTAAGGGCAGCAGCTCAAGAGAAGGGGAGCCCTTTTATGGTGTGTTTTAGCCTTTCTATGCTAGATTTTAGCTCTTCTGTACCCCTTTCTCATATCATTAATCTTCTGTTGTAGTTATTTTTTTACTGTGTTACTCTTTGGTTCTAATCATATGTAGTGAAAGAAAGCTATAGGTTGAAGGCTACATTGTTACAGGAACATGTGTTGTTATATTGCTACGAAAACAATAAATGTGCTTTCTGTTTTGTTTTATGCTCTTCAAAGAGGAAGGCAAGGCATATTTATTCTGGAGGCCAGCTCTAAGGCTTCCTCTAATTGTTGTCCAGCTGAGCTCACATTATGTATGTACTCAGCATCTCACAGGTGCAGATGTATTGATTTTAAACTTTGTATAAACTATGATGAGGGAAAGAGGACAAATAGATGGTTGTGAATCTGTGAGGAAAGGCAAGCAACATAGATCACCTTTTGACACACGGTTCTGCTGTAGCTACTTTAGTGAATTTGGATTAATTTTTACAATGACGACTTGAGAGCGAGACTCGAGAGTGTAGCTGGTTTTTGTCTGGGGAGCAGTGCAGACGCATAATGGATTTCCTGCGTGAGAGGTGCCTGAATATTTTGATAAAAATAGGTGTTTGTGGAAATGAGAGCAAGGAAGAGGGACACACAGTAAGTGATTAGGCTTTGTGGGTAGAAACAAAAGAGTTATTAATGTCTGCAGAACTTGGATGAGAAATTTTAAGCCTCATCTAGAGCAAGAGAAAACTAATTTAACTTGAAGTTAAGGTCTATATGGTCAGTGTCGTGAGGGGAAGGATTACAGTAACAGCTGTGTTTTGTGTAGTGCAGAATGGTTGTTGGGTATTTGTAATGTAGGGAGTTGGGAGAAGCCTAAATGAGAATAACTGTGAAGGAGAAAGAAGACAGGAAAAATTTTAGAAAAGTGGAATGCAATGTCAAAGTTGTCTTGAGTAAGTGAGTAGCAGGATTGTCAAAATAATTATAATCTCTTGATGACTTCTTTTTTTTTTTTGGACAGAGTGAGAACATTCCCTCTTTTCTATGTTGCTCAGCTCTTAACCAATGGTCGAGCTCTGTCAGAAACTGACCACAAGTATAACCAGCTTTGGGGGAAAGCTCTGTTTTAGTCTAGTCTCCTTAAGTCTCCTAAAGAAGTAAGACAGACTTGCTTTCATGAGCTAATAGTGAATTAACAGAACGGCTTTCCTGTTAAAATTGTTCTCCATCTTCTTTTTCTACGTCCTGATTATAATCTATTTTTTTTTGGCAGGAAGGAGTGAAAAGCAGATTCACAGAGCTCCAGCACTGACGCTTTCAAGGTATGAGTTTCTGACCATGAGCTTGAAGAAGAAATTCATTACACTGTATTTTTTCCACTTCACATCTAATTCACACTAGCTTTGGTCCCTTATCACTCTTAAGAATTCTGAGTCAGATGATGATTTTATTTCACACGCCCAGATGGCTTTTGATCTGAGATTGTTAGCTTGGCGCTCTACTTAGCAATCTGCGGAAAGTATCTTGAGACGCTGAGGACGTGATCAACTGACCACCAGAACTTCTGGCTTTTTCTAAATGGATTTTAAATTGGAATTTGTTGTTTGAGAAGAATGAGGGCTACTCCACTCACTGGTCTTCCTTTGTTGCCCTATTTGGCTTGTACCTCCACTGTCCAGTGTGATTCACTTCTGTGCTAATTCGGTACTTGTGAGTCATCTTGCGGTTCTGTTGGGTTCTGCAGGTCTGTATGAGCCTGAACTGCTGTTGAAAGATACCACATGGATGTTATCTTTAGTGAAGTTCTTCAGTGTCATTTACTGACCAAGTTTAGTAACAGAGGTTGAATGAAAACCTTCCTTAGCTTTATGCCTTTATTCATATAAACACTCTAAATAGAGAAGAAGCAAGAAAGTATAACTAGTATTAGTATGAATACCTGCAGCCAATGAAACTTACCTTTTATCTTCAGGTCACTGACAATGCCTTACTATATATTGATTCAGAAAACACTGGAGTTACTTATTGATAGTATATTGAGCTGGGAAATGATTCTGTCAAGGAAAGATGACTTTATATAATACAAAGGACATGGGTTGTGACCTGTCAGCCACGCTCAGATCTCTACCAGGGCAGATTAAGTTGGAAATAATATCTAGCCTGATTTTTCTGTATTGACAGAGCTGTGGTTTTAGATACTAACTGTTAGATAATGACTTTTTACTGTATGGTACATAGGAAAATCCAAGTTAGCATAAACTGTGATTGTTTACTAGATTCATGACATAGAATTCCCTGTTTTTGACAGTTTCCCTCTTTCTGTACTCCATCAGTAGGCATTAAGTGAACAGACTAAGGCTGTAATTACAATTTTGAGATATTCCTGTGTTGTTTCCATTCCCAAGGTACAGGAATCTGTGTGTATAATCTTTCATTATTTTGATGCCCTATTAAATTCATAGATCTAATTTGTCAGTTAAAAAAAAAAAAAGTAGGAAAGAAAGAGAAGTTACTATTAAACCATTCAATCTAAATGATATTTTTATTTTTGAAAACTTTTTGACATTTCACATGCGAGTATGAAAATGGACATTTTCTTTCTTTGAAACTAACATAAAAATAGTGCCTTTAGAGAATTAGGCATCAGCAGCCAGCCAGTGCTTCAAGATGATCTGTTTTGTGGACTACTTGACTGCTGAATTGATCAGAAGTATTCTTCATTGTACTAGCCATCGTTTGTTTTTGTTGCTTTATTGGCTAGTCGGTCACTGCAGTTAGTCATTACCCCCTTTTAAAAGATAGCGCACTCAAAATGACTTACATTTACATTTTTAGTGTTTCTTTGCTGAGAGGCTTTGGCTCTGCCTGTTAGAATCTTTTGAAGAGAGGAAAAAGTAGAATTGCATTTCAGACTTTATGTTACTGAGGTAAGAAAGACTAAAACATCCACTGCCCATTGGTAGCAGTGTACAACAAGTATTGATGCCAAATTCAGAAGTAGCTGAAGCCCCTTCCTCTTGCAAGGATTGTAGAGTGTGAGCCTGTATTTAACAGGAGGGAAAAAAAATGCTGCTGACTTGTCTTGGTTATGATGATAAAGTTTATAACGTAAGCATGAGAACAGACTTGATGTGATACTGAGTCTAGTTCAATTAAACCAAAAGAATTTTTGTGCATTAGGTTTTTTGTGTGTTAGTAAACTTAAGCTATTGGACTCCAAATAGACTTGGTTTAGTGTATTGGTTAACTATGTTACTTAGAAACAAATACGCTTCCTTGAATGTTTTTGCTTGTGAAATCTCTTGTACGTTTTCATGTATGTTTGATTCCCTGAAAAAGAGTCTCATTAATTTGCAGATGTTGAGTGAACCTCTGATATTTTTGAATCTTGAATCATAATCATTGCCTGATGTTTATTTTTCTTCCTCACGTTTCAGTGCAGTGAGTACTTTCTCAACCTTTTGCAGAGTAGGAAAGGTAGAAATTCCATTTTAAAATATCTCCACTCTTCTCCCCATTTTGCCCAAAGGGGTTAGAAAAAGGTTAGCAGAATTGTATTGCCCCGAGGTCTAAAATTTAACTCAGCTTGATCTTAAACAGTGACTGTTTTAAGATACCATGAATCAGTATCACAGCTAAAAACACCTATACTGTTGTGCTGAGAAGCTTGCATGCCAGGCTTCAGGGGTGATTTGTGTCTGGCTGTAGTAACTCAGGTGATAGTATCGCTTAAAAGAGTGACAGTCCAACTCATATGAAGGATGTAACTGGAAAGGAGCCATCTTCTTAAACTGGCCTTGTCTTTTCCTGTCCTTTTCCTTTAAGGCCTCTTAATTAGTAACTGAGCCAGCCCAATCAAATGGCTAATGTAGTATTGATGAAAGAATTAGGTAGTGAGAAATCAGTAAAATGTTAAAACAGCAACAAGATGAAGATGGGTGTGTGACGACAGTATTTTACTTCTGATGCCTCAGATTCCCAGGTACAAATTAAGCAGGTTACCCCAAATGAATTCCAATAAAAGCTTTATACCGACTTGAACAGTCCTATTTATAGGTGTAGCACTCTATCTAAATATAAACTGCTCCCAGTCATGTCTGGACTAACCTCAGGGCTGTGCTGGTATTGAAAGTAGGGATTCAGAATTAGAGTACAAGCCGTAGTGTTCTTCAGATGGCTAGTTATTAGAATGAGCATCTGAACTTTGTGCTGGTGATGCGTGTTTGAATGTTGCATGACAACCTGTTGCTCAAGACACCTTTTCTTTCTCCTGTTTGTGTCAGAAGGTATGTCTGCACATGACCTGTGAGATAAATATTCTTCTTTGTGTGTTTCAAGCTTTGAGAATGTGTCAGTGGGTGAGTGGATGGATGGATAGATCAGTAAATTACTTCCATTGCTAACTATTCTCAGCCTCTGAGTTTTAATGAGTCTTTCAACTGTTGCTACTGTGTTTAATCTGCTCACTTACTCAGCATTAAAGAAGCTTCATAGGAGACAACTGTTGTCCTGATTGCAGAAGAGGCTAGTTTGTGTTCTGCGTAGACCTTGTGTTATGAGGCTTTTCTTTGTTTTGTTTTTAAATTGAGAAATATGTGCTGTGCACACAGCTAATTAGGACAGATGAGTGAGCGTTATGTTTGGAAGTGCACATGCAATTGCTGTATGAAGATAAGTAGCTCGGACTATAACACAAACTGAGGTCCTGATTCTGTAGCAGTGATCTTGCTACCAAGCCCTATATTTGAGTGCGTTCTCCTTTTGGATTTCTTAAAATATATGTATTGAATAGAATTGAATAGAAGATGGCAAAAAGTGGTATCTTTCATTTCCTTTTAATGTAACACATTAATTGTTCCTTATTTATTTGATACCCTGCCTAACTTGTTAACATAAATAAGCACAGGTCAGCTGCTCTTGAAGGTGGAGAATACTTAAACTTGTCATGCACCAATGTGAAGAAAATGTAGTGGTATTTCTGGTAAGTGTACTAAAAAAAAATCCAAAAAACCAGCACCGGGAGCTTTGATCAAATGCCAGCTCTTACATCAGTCCTCTTTGTAATCTTTCTTGCTGATCTGTGACCTTGACCTTGTGTTTGTGTTTGTATGTCAAATCTATTTTAAGGATGGACAAACTAAGTTCAGTTTAGTAGGATTTGTACTGCAGCTTTATAGTGTGCCTCAGTATAAGATAAAAATATTTTCATTCTATTTTTATGTATAAATTACAGATGCATGTATGTATATACACATATATGCATATATATGCTTAATATGATTTTTAAAATTGTTTAGGAGATGATCCTTAAAGGCATCTTCATTTGACCAGTAAATTCTTCTTTGTTCAGTAGAGACAGTCTGCCTGGAGGTAGGGTTTCCTCCTGGAGAATCTCAACAGTGGCGGTGCTCCTGTTGCCTTCATTTGGCAGAAGGGTGGTTTGTCAGTGAGAGAAGTAGGCTTAGCCTTTTGTCCTTCCCCACATCTGTCTTGCTCCAGTAGTCACACATCCTCACGCCGAGAACTGTGAAGGAACCCGAGAACAGCATCTTTGAAGGTTCCTTTGGTGACAGTGAGGTTCTTGGTCCTGCTTGCCCTGTAGGAGCTTTCTGTAGGAACACTTGGGTCAATGTAAGGAAGGTGGCAGGAGCAAACAGCTGAAGGTCCACAGAATTACGCAGTTTGGTAGCAGCTTCACACTTAATTTGGGCAAATTCCTGTGGAACCATGTTTTTAATATACATTTAAATGTACAGCTTCTGAACTAGTCTTTTATTTATTACTGGAGTTCTTCATGGTGACCAAGTGGCTTTATTTCCTGCAGAGAGATGAGACTCACTAGCAGCCATTTAATGATTTGCTGGTGCTGCTCCTGTTCAGCAGGGTTCTTGAGCACAGGCTTAATTTTAGACCTATGCAAACATGGAAGTGAAGCTGGTTTTGTAACTGACACTGTGGGCATATGGCTTTATAAAGGCTTAGTGAAGTTGTTGGTTTGACATGCACTATGAAAGATGGTCCCAAATTAGCTAATGCTTACATGTAAGCGTGGGATGATAGGTTTACTTTCAATAGCTCTTTTATTCTGATGGCTGTGTTCTTGTATGTAGAAAAACACAAACTTTGTTCAAAAGGAATTGCACGTGTTGTTTTGTGTAGCTTTAAAATGGGTATATATACCTATTTCAAGTTTTTTGTCTGTTGAGCAATGATAGTCATTGCTTGCTCTTTTGCAGTTATTTCCTTCGTATAGCACTCATGAAAGACAAATACAGAACACATTAGTAAAAGCTCTTTTCTGCAACTTCATGACAGCATTTTATCTTTCTACTTAAAATGCTTGTCATTTTTATCAACATAAAATTTGAAAAATTATATCCAAGTGTTTGCCTTTTGGTAGTTAAACACTTGGTCTTGCCAGCCTTCCACTATTCGTACCATGGCGTTACAGCAGCATATACAGAGTAATATTTTTCACTGTTTTTTAACCAATCTGGTTTGACTCAAGGCTTAGGTCAATTTGACTCATGGCCCAGGTTGAGTTGCAGCACAGTTCCTGAAGTTCGAGAGTCTTGTTAACTTAATCATCTCTGTATACATCCATATGACTTAAAGGGCTTTTAATATTTTAGTTGGTAATTGATATGAATGTTTTCAAAATAATTCTAGCCCAGTGGTAAGATGAGTTCTTGTGACATTCTTTATGGAATGTTTTTAGGTTTTCATCCCAGGTTTCACTAAACTTTGTTCTTATGTTACAAATTCATTTCTGCTTGATTTTATTGCTACTTAGGGGAAAAAAAATCAATTTTTAATTGTAATTGAACTAGAAGAAACCTTATTGTTAATAGAGATTATTCCTTTTCTACTTAACTGAATTTATATGACCCTTTTCTGTGTCCTTAGCCTTTGGAAACATGATCAACAAAAGGCTGAAGTCTCTCATTAAAATAGAAACCATATTGTCCTTCCACTTATGAAAGAAAATCTGAAATTGAACATGGATTTATGCTTATATGTTGGCCCATGACATCAGAGGCGGGTGTTGGTGGTATGGCAGTAGAGGTTGAACCTTCCCACCAATATTCCATTCCATTTTGTAGCTGTGGGACTGATGTGGTGTGGCTGAGGGGCAGTCTGATAAAACTGTATCTGTAGCTGAGGTTATACATAGGAGGCATTACTTTTGGAGCAACCTATTTATTTCCATGGGAACAACAACAGATACAAGGAGCACAATAACACTAATCGATAGAGCAAATTCTTAGCTACAAAACACTGTTTTTCAACGTAGTCACCACCATTAGCTGTGCATTTTCACCAGCAATGAACAAGAGTGTGCACGCTGTGCTCACCAAAATCTGCACCAGTGGACATGACCCCATTTCACAGCTGCTATGATGTCATAATTGCTAGGAAAATGGTGCCCACACAGTCCATCTTTCATCAATCTGACCAGATGGAAGTCAGAAGGCACCAAATTTGGACTATTCATTGGGTGTGGTAGGACAGTCCACCCACGTGCTGGACTGGCAATGTGCTCCGTGGTCTTCAAACAGGTATTGGGCCTGGCATTACTGTGTTGCAGGAGAAAGGTTGTCGCCTTCTTTGGCCTGACTCTGGAAGTTTGAGCCTTCAGCTTAGTCAGTGTCACGATGTAGTGGTCAGAGTTGACGTTTGTCCAGGTTCAAAGAAATCCAGAAGGATCACTCCTTTCCTATCCCAAAAGAGTGTGTGTACCACTTTACCTGAGGGCTGTGTCTTGAGCTTTTTCTTTGATGGAGAGTTCACACGTCACCACTCCATGGACTGCTGTTTTGACTCCAGCTTGTAGTGGTGACACCACATCTCATCACCAGTAATGGTGTGATCCAGGAAACTGTCACCTTTGGCCTCGCATTGGCTCAGTAGGTCCTGACAAACTTGCATACAGTGTTGTTTCTGTTCTTCTGTGAGCATTCGTGGGACCCACCTGGCACAAAATCTGCAGTATTCCAACGTTGCCACCATTGTTTCAAATGTATTGAAGCTGATATTCAGCTCCATACACGGTTCCCTGATCATAATATGCTGATTCCCATGAATGAGCTGATCGAAATGTTCTTTATCTTGTGGTGTCACAGCCGTGCATGGCTGTCTGGATCATGGCTTGTCTTTCATGTTGCTGTTGCCACTGCTGAAACATACCACTCGCCTCCTCGCTGTGCTCACATCCACTGCTTGGTCTCTAGAAATGTTCAGCAAGCATCAATGAATGAAGTGGGTGCCATTTTTTCCACGTGGAGGAATCTGATTCCACATCTTTGCTTCATCCGCACTGTCATGTCAGATGCCGTTTGGTCAGGCTGCCCCTCTGCTGCCATCTGTCACACAGCAACCAAATGGAACAGAATGTTGTCGGGAAGGTTCAACTTCTGCTGCCATACCACCAATGTCCACCTCTGAAGTTGTGGGCCAACATCGTGAAATAAGAGGCGTTACTTCCAGTGTAGCCCTTGTGTATATATAGTTGAATATTGTACAAGTGTGATCCTGTACTTCACCTTACTATTTCACCTTACTATGGAACTACTGTGCATTTGTTTTCTGTTAGTTGAAATCTAATCTCTCTCATTCATAGCTAGCCATGAGACACTTGGTCCCAACTGGAGCACAACTTCTACTGTCAATAAAAACTGCATTACTTTCAATTAGACATAACTTGGCCTTTGTGAAACCAATTCTTGGTTAAAATAACATGAAATTACTTATGAGAAATCACTGAATAAGTGCAGTTATTCCACCAAATCAAGAAATACAGCACTGTATGGTGCGTGGAGAGATGGCTGTATTTTCAGTTCCCTCCACAAGTAGAAGGTCAGAGTTGTGTGGAAATGCATTATCTGCATGCATTGATCATAACTCAAAAGCATGATTGTACTGAAGAGAACATTGATTTCTTTACTGTATATTAATCAAGTTGCATTCTTGGGGAGCTGACACCATTAAAAGCAAAATCAGTTATTTGTTTGGAGGTGGTGGTGTAATAGGAATCTGGTTGTTAGTTTTCTTTTAATTATATAAGTAATTATTAATGAAGTGGTTTACAAGGATTAGAAAGATGTATCCTCTGTCCACTCTGTTGTACCTACCAGTATATGTTATTAAAAATTTGTTTGTTATCCACCCCTCTATCCTGAAAATAGATCTTGATATATATTTTTGAGCCTATTTGCTCTTGGTTTTTTGAACAAGAAAACTTGGTGAAAGCCTTTCTGTGCCCTCTACTTCTGAGCTTTGATTCCCACACTACCTAAGTTAGCTGAGACTTAGTGATAAGGGGTCCTTCTGGATTCCTGCTCTTATTTTGGGGGTAAGAGTGTTGTGTAGATTTGTCTGCCTTACTGTTCAGCTTCTGCCCGTCCTGTGTTCAGTAGCAGAAGATCATTGAGCAGCAACTCATGTTGAATAGTCAGTTCCTTCACAAGTGGTATTTGAAGACTGAACTTATGTTGTTCATGCTTGAGCTGACGAGGAGTTGGCAAAGAGTGTGTTTCTGACTGAAAGCAGATCCTGATCAAGAAATGAACTCAAAGATACCCTTTGTAGTGCCCTTAGAGAACTAAAAAGAACTGTTCCTCAGGTAGCGTTTGTGAGAAGAAGTACATGTGTGCAAGACTGTGCTAATTGACTGAAGTTTACCTGAAATACTCAGTTACAGGTGTAAATTGAAAATGACATGAACAGGGTGGGGTTTTCCCCACATCAGCATGATTATTTCTGTAAGGCTCAACTTTTTGGCTTGATAGAATGAAAACTAGCAGTTTAAGGCAGGCTGACGTAGGCTATTGTTGTAAGAGTGCCTGTGCCCTACTTTCTGGAATAGTCGGCCAAGAGAAGTTGAGTGTCAGAACTAGATGAGACACGGCAGACCAGCACTGCGTTAGTATACCATGCTCCCTAAGCTCCTTGGGCTTCGTTGCTGTGAGGCTAGACTTACTCTGGCACCCAAGCTGTTTTGGTTGTCGTCTTTATATGTCAGGCTTCAGTAAAGGCTTACCTTTCTCTCCAGTAACCACCATTCTCAGATGTGTCATTTGTGTTCTTACTGACGCCTCTCTTAGAAAGACGTGCTTCTGAGTCAAACGGGTTCCTTTGCAAAGAGCTCTTTCCCCAGGTCTATAAAAGCCTCAGGTTAGCCAATGCTGCTAGGGCCTTTGGACTTTCATGTGAAGATAATTTGCTTCTGAGTTTGAGATGTTCCGACTTCTGTGTCTCTCATACATGCATAAAACGTCCCCCATCTGCTCTGCTGTCTATCTGAAAGGGTATCTGCATAAACATGAAAATCTCTTTGATGTTTCCTCACCTCATTTAAACAGACGGGAAATATTGTATTACCCCTTGACATGTAATGTATCATCCCACAGCTCCTCATTGCCGTGATGTGGTGTGGTGTGATCTGGGTGAGTCCCAGACCCCTGGGCTGTGGGGAAGCCCGTGTGAAGTTTGAGGAGCGGTGTGATGCTGAGCTTAGATGTTTGAATCCCTCGCTTCACTCCGTACAGGGACGATGTATGAACAACCACTCCTTCCGTGTGCAACTCAGAGTCTGCGGTTGACATCTGCAGTCATTAGCATTTACGTTTCAGTGGGCCTTAAAACAAAAGCCTGAGTAAACCTAAATAGTCCATACCTGCCAGAGCAGTTGGGTTCTTTTTCTCCACTCGGCTGTTGCTTGCTAACATTTCAGTCATCTTATTCCCACAGGAAGAACATCTCTTGTCTGCTGTGGTGTTGGTTCTATGTGAGTTTTATGGCACTTAGCACTTCACAGTGTTTGTGTGCTTTAATAAAATGGTATCTCTTTGCATCTCTTCAAGTTATTGTGTCAACTGGTGTGGGATCAGTCTTCTGCAGTACTTACAAATCCTGACTGTTCAAGGAGCTGATATCATCAGAAGGCTTTGACTGGGCTGGTTTGTCTTTCTTCTCTTCAGCTCAGACTGTTTCTGTTGTCTGAAACTTCTGCTGACAACAGAAAGTAAGGACAGGATTGCTTTTGGCGGTACACCGCGTAACAAAGCAACAGGAAAAAGGCTCTCCTGCCTTGTATGTTTCAGAGCCTTGAAGTTAGCCTTCACTAATCCTGTGTTACACAGAGGGTATCTTAAAGAGCTGCTGATGATTCCATGTGCAGCAGGCCTGCAGCAGCAGCAGTGTGGAGGGTAGAGCCCTGGGCCTGGCCCTGTGAGCCGGGCTTCATCTTCTTCTGCAGGGCCTCAAAGTCCCTGGAGAAAGCCTGGCAGCAGCTCTTCTTGCTGCAATGTGATCCCTGTCGTGCCCTCTCCTGACGCAGCTTTTTAAAAGCAGTAGGCTATCCTTTCCATGTTTAAAATGCCTTGGAGTCAGTAGGCCCTATGAAGGAGTGATCAACGTGCCAAGCTGTTGGGAAGAAGCCTATTTTTGCATTCTCGAAGTGACATCCCATGATCACAGGGAAAGTGATTGATTTCCATTTGTTTATTATTAAAAGAGGCTTTTTGATTCACAAATTCTGTAGTGTGCAACCATGGAAGAATTCACTTTTTTTTTTTTTTCTCCATAATCTGATTACTTTTGCTCTTTTTTCTTTTCAAAAATAAAATCTGGAAAGGGAACTTCAAAAATGCCTTGAGAGCCTAAATAAAATCTGTGAAGAGAACTCAGCTGTTCCATTCATCTCAATAGATTTCAGTCATGAAGCAGGGATTTAGCAAAACACTTAAGTACTTGATTCTCTTAAAGCACATGCTTAAGTGCTGCTGAAGTACCTGCACATTTGTGCAGCTCTATGGGTTTGATGCGGTGGATTGTTGAATCAGGACTCTTTCACTGCTTAGAACCTTAGCAAAAATTCAGTTGAAGTGCTTATACCACCACTGCTCTGAATACACCCTTCCTGCTGAAGTCCAAGAAATACAAATTGAGCTCAAAACAAAATAAGTAATTCTGGGACAGCCGTTCTCAGTTTTCACACTTGTGTTTAGTCTGCTGAAAGATTCTGCTGTGATTTCAGTTCCTAGAGCATCTAGGAATCTTTCTGCAGACCTTGATTTCATTGTGCTCTGCAGCACCTCACTACGGACAGCTTATAAGGGTGCAGAATCATTTGAAATCCTGTTTTAGGTGCTTACTCAGTGCTGTTGCTGAAGCTGTTGAGCAACTTAGAGCCTTTAATAGATTTATTCTCAAATTCTTTTTTGAAGTTTGCATTTATTGTTGCTCTGTCTGGGAAAACAGGATACAAAAATGTAAAACCAGAAGTCAGAGAGCCTGTCTGCAGCACAGCAAGTAACTGGACCCCGGGATCACAAACTGCTAGTGTACTCACTGTATTTTTCAAATCTGTATTGATTAACATGACTGTCTAAAGCATTGCTTGATGTGATGGGCTATAGCCACTACAGTTGGGAATTCGAGAAAGGCCATACAGGGAGCTCTGCTGTGAGACTTAGCAGAGATTTAACAGGAAGTACTAGTCAGAGATATCAGAAAAATGTGTTACAGACGACATTTTATATTGTTAACTAGCTTTAATTTATTCAATGGCAGCAACTGGATGTCTATTGATTAATTACAAAATGGCTGTTTTAGTGTTTCTAGTGAAGCTTTCCAGATGATGCATTCATTAATTCAAATAACTTTTTTTTAAGAGTTCTTTTTGCTTTCTCAAAGTGACGTCCCACAATCATAAGGAAAAAATTTCATTTCCATTTGTTTATTGTTAAAAAAAAAAAAAAAAAAAAAAAAGCTAGGTGATTCACAAAGTCTGCACAAATTGATCCCAATTCAGGGATTTGGCAATACATATACTGTACATAAACTGTATCTATTTATATAGATAGATAGATGTATCAATAAAAGCCATTGGCTCAGATGTTGTGGTTTAACCTAGAAAGGTGTGTTGTCAAATCTAATCATCTGTTGCAGCAGTATTACTCTGTGGTATTATCAAGGATCTTAAAATTGATCATTAGCTTTACATTGAAATCTTTGCTACTGCTAAGAATATCTGTAATTCACAAACAAAGGAAAACTGACAACTGCATAGGTAGACTTAATATTCTGGACATCCACGATTTCTATAGTCTGGTGTACATTTTAGCGTTCTGTTTTCTTCCCCCCTCTACCCACAGTTTCTCCCTAGGCACTTTTTAAAAGGATGTAGGGCTGATTTCCCATGGTGTGCTCCACTTGCGGAGTGTCTCTCCAGGTTATGGCACTTGTGTTGTGAGTTGTGCTGCTGCTTCAGTTCTGTCTAGGTAAACATGACTTAATGAGCTGTGATCGGTGTGTGGTTGTGTTGGTTCTGAAAATAGCCTCTGCAAAACAAGCATTTTATTTATTTGTAGAATGCGCGAATCTCTGAAGAAGGAGCCGAAAGAACAAAAAAATGGCTCACGTGCAGTAATTGCCTGGCCATGGAAGCATACAAAATTTAACATTTAGGCATAAGATCCCTTTTCTCTTCCTTCTCTCTTCTTTTTTACGTTCCATTTTTCTTTCCTCATTTCAGATAGTATCTGAAGTCATGTTTAATAGCGCATTTCAGTGGGTCCAGGGAAATTCTTTGCTTTAGTCGATACGTTATGAAAAGGTTACTGAATGATTGCCATAGTGTCCAGCTAAACATTAATTTCCAAAGCTGATTCTGTTTCCACAAGACCACGCTTCAGATCAGATAGTGGAAGATAAACGTACTAGGTTCAAAAGATAAATTCAGAGTTGTGAGATTGCTTTCAAACCATGAAATTTACTACCAGGCTTTCCATCACAAATAAGGTGTAAGTTGAGAGATGGTTTTTTTGAAATGTAATTTTCGTTCTGGACAGATGACTTCATGACATTTGCATGTTGCACCTTAGGTCATGCAGGGTTTTATAGCCCTGCAGTAACTGTTGCAGCACTGGGTCAGAGCAGCCTCTTTAAAGGGATTGGTGAGGTCCTTTTCCTTATGTTACGCGCTCTTCAGATTTCATTCTCTTCAGCAAAGGCTCCCGTGCATCAATCAGACTTCTGTAAAGTTATGAATATTTCCCTAGCCTTGAGGAATTCCAAACATGCAAACAAACAGAAAAACAAACCATAAAAGTGGCAAAATTCTACTTAGAGTACCTGAACATAAACTGTACTGACTAGGAGTGTCATCTCCTGTAACAGCCTTTTTGAGTACCTGAGGGATTCACATAAATACATTATCTTTCTTTTTTTTATTTTTTATTTTTTTTAATTACCTAGAGCTGTAAATAATAATATCTTGCTGAGTAGCAGCTTAACACAGGGTGCGCATTTGCCTGGGGCTTTAGCTTAAAGGTGACCTGCAAGGCTTGATAGTGAAGAAAATGCAGTTTTATTTTCTTAAGCACAAAACACAAGGTATCAAGTGCTACTTACTCCTTTGTAAGAACAGCATGCTGTGAGCTTAATTGCCTTGTGAAATGTCAAAATGTAGCTGCAGATAAACAATTTCTTTTTGGAAGCTGGAGAACTTTATTTTCTGGATAAAGTGTATTCCCAAGTATTTGAGGAAATAAGCTTAGCTGTATTGGCATTGCACTTGCTAGGTGCTTGATGTATTAATCAGAAGCATGTTGTGTTCATTGCATTTTTCAAGGATTTGCAGTTTCTTATATTTAAACCTTTTTGGATCGAAACTTTTCAAATTCTACCCAGAGATGCACAGGGTTTTGTAGGAACAACAGAGATCATAAGCCATTCTTAATTGGATGAATCTAAGTTTAATTTACAATTACGTGCTTGAAAAAGACATGGTGTCTTCTGCAGGTCATTATGTAAGTGCTGGTTAACGTACAACTTTGTTTCTGAGAGAAATACTGAGACCCCAGTAAGAGCTGCCAACTTTTAATTTGATATTTAGATATATAGGTATGCACGTCTATGCTACAATGTATTCCTGGTGTTTTAATTCTGTGGGGCTTTTTTGTTTGCTTATTTGTTTTAAATAGTTTGTAAAGTTTCCCTAAATAACTTAAAATCTAGTGACAATGTATGGGGGGCATATAGGCTATTAGCATTATGGCTATGTAGCTGTTCTTACTTTTTTCAGATCTGATATTTTTCTGACTTCTAGTTGCCTGTAGCTTTTGAATGGAAAATAAATAAAGCCTCTGAAAACTCCATCATAACAGATTCATTCTCTTCAAAGATGCATGGGTTTCACCTGTCTGTGTCCTATTGAAAACTTATATTTACAAGTTTAAATACACTTTTAGTCAGTGAAAGAAAATTGCAGAGCTAGATATGTTGAAAGACACTTAGCTATGCTTATGTTGAATATTTATGCCAATTTAGAACTGAAAGAGGAGTAGGCATGTGTGATGTAATGATCTCAGTACTGAACTGTTAGCTGTGTGAACGGTTCATGCTATCACTGACCAGTGTAATATCACTAAGACCTAAGAGATGCATCAAGCGTAAGAGCCATTGTGTTCTTAAAAACAACTTTTTATAGCATTCTGCTTCATCCAAGTAAGTATTGAGTAGAGAGACTCTGCAAGAATTGCTTTGAAAATAACAAGATTTCAAAAAAGGACTGTTTTTTCTTCATTTTATATTTTCTATATGAAAAGAATGTAAAAGTAATTATATTCCCAGGAAGACCTACCAGGAATATGTTCATAATCACCTTTTTCTCCACTCTATTGCCTGACTCTTCCAATGACTTATGGTAGTTGGAAGAACAACAGACTTCCTCCCCGTTGTGCTGTCCTTCTAGATTTTGTATCAATAGATAGTCCCAGGCAGCAGTGGCAGTTTCAACCTCTAGCGGTAACATCTACCTGCAAAGCAGAGATACGCTCACGTGTTGCTGCTTATTCTGCTATTTGAAAACAGGTTCAACATGAACCTGAACACTGACTTTAGACGTATCTTTTCCCATTAATCTTCTTTCTCAGTGGTGCTGTTCATGCCTTGTGTATTTATGTAGTAGGAGGAAAGGTTGGTGCAACCGTGAGGTAAAATCCAATGTAAACTTTTCTAAGCAGTATTTAGATTTTCCTTTCATGATTGCTATTCCTTATTTTGAGTGCTAGGGTAGAGAAATTGAATGATCACATATGCTTACAATAGTTTACTTAAGCTTAGATTTTATATAAAGCTTTTTCTCTCAATCGTTTTCATGAAGTTCTTCATATTAGGTGCCATAAAGTGTGTATTGCTCAATTATTAATTTATTCTAGAATGTGATTATTGCCTGTATGTCTTGGATCTCTCTAAAACAGTATGTGAAAAAAAAATCTCATGCAGTTTATTTAGATCTTACCCTAATTCTTTTCTGACCTCCTTTTTTTTTTTTTTTTTTAACTTAGGAATTCTGTGTGCTTGATGGAGATGGAAAAAGACAAAAACCAAACTGGCTTCCTGGAGAAAGGCGAAGAAGGCAAATGTTTAATGGAACTTTATCACCTTGGAAGTGTGTTTTGAGTGCTCTTCCTAGCCGTCTTTCGTAAATATTCTATATTTCAACACGGTGAAATGATTGGAAATCTGACTCATCAAACAGCATACACTGGAAGAAACCTGCTTGGAATGTGACTGTGTTTTTTCTGAGAGTTTGCGGAAACGCTATAGACGTCTATCTATTATTTATTAACTCTGCATCTCGATTCAGCTGCAGCAAACTAGTCTTTGAAGTGAATAGAAACAGAGCCCTTTTGGATACTTTTATTGAACATGACTCATGGAGAAGAGCTTGGCTCTGAGATGCACCAGGATTCTGTTGTTCTAACTTACCTAGAGGGATTACTAATGCATCAAGCAGCAGGAGGCTCAGGTACTACAGTTGACAAAAAGTCCACTGGGCATAGTGGAGAGGATCAAAACTTTAAGATTTCTGGAAATATATTTCCCAGCTGTCAAAGTAATGGTCCAGTTCTTAACACAAATACGTATCAGGGATCTGGCATGTTGCACCTCAAAAAAGCAAGGCTGTTGCAGTCTTCTGAAGATTGGAATGCAGCAAAGAGAAGGCGGTTGTCTGATTCCATTGTGGATTTAGATGGAAAAAAAGAAGCTTTGTTAGCTGGCATGGTTGAAAATGTGCCTAAAGGCAAACAGGATAGCACATTACTTGCCTCTTTGCTTCAGTCATTCAGCTCTAGGCTTCAGAGTGTTGCTCTGTCACAGCAGATTAGGCAGAGCCTTAAGGAACAAGGCTATTCTCTTAGCCATGATTCTTTACAGGTGGAGAAAGATTTACGGTGCTACGGTGTTGCATCCAGTCACCTGAAGACTCTGCTGAAGAAGAGCAAAGCAAAGGATCAGAAGTTGGACAACAGCCTGCCTGATGTAACAAAGAACCTGCCCAAAGAGAGGTTTATAGAATCTCCTCATGCAGTGCAGAGCGGACCTAAAGTAATAAATGAGCCACTGTCATGTGCTGCACGATTACAAGCTGTTGCAAGCATGGTAGAGAAGCGATCTAGTCCTGCTGCTTCACCAAAGCCCAGCGTAGCATGCAGCCAGCTAGCTTTACTCCTTTCAAGTGAAGCTCACTTGCAGCAGTATTCCAGGGAACATGCTTTAAAAGCACAAAATGCAAATCAAATAGCAAGTGAGAGACTTGCAGCTATGGCCAGATTGCAAGAAAGTGCTCAGAAAGATATGGGCCAATTCAGTTTAGCAAAAGGAATGACAAGCCATCTCAATGGTCAAACAGGATCATCAACCAAAATGGTATCTAGCAAAAGCAATATGACACCATTTCAGAGTTCGGTGGGAATCACACATTCACCACCCAAAAATGTGGGATTCAAAAGTACTTTGGAAAGGAATAATCTGAAAACCTCTCCCAGCAACAGTTTGCTCTTACATCTCCTGAAAAGCCAGAATACCACCAAACAGTTAAAAGGGCATGAGCAGAGTGAGAGAGCCAGCATTTTTGAAGAGAGCAGCACACCAACAACTATTGACGAGTATTCAGACAACAATCCTAGTTTTACAGATGACAGCAGTGATGACGAAAGCTCCCATTCTAACTGTCTTCCTATAGACTTATCTTTTAAACAGAGGACAGATAAACCAGATGCAGGTGGACCTGCATCACTGGATAACCTGACTCAGTCCTTGCTTCATAACTGGGATCCAAAAGTTTCCTGTCCAGAGAACAAGGAAGACAAAGACACTCCGAAGGCATCTAAGCTGAATCCTCATCAGAAAGTAACACTACTTCAGCTGTTACTTGGGCATAAGAGTGAGGAAAAGGTAGACAAAAGTAATGAGCCTCAGGGACCACACAGTGCAGCTGATGTGGCAAAATTCACTGTACAGACCGGTAAAAGGACTCCTGTTACTGACAGTCCCAATGCAAATCGATTGACTCCACTAAGCACTCCACCTTTGCTTGCTTCTACAAAAGCAGACTCTCCTATAAATCTCTCTCACCAGTCATTAGCCATCAAGCGTAACTCACCACCGTATGCCTGCAGCATCCAGACAGACAGGCTGGTGAATCCTGCATCTAAACATTTGATAGACCTTTCAAAAAGTAAAGAAATTCAAGGAGCTAAGCTGAGCAGAAACGATAGTCCACAAAACTCTTCGGCTTTCAGTGCCAGCAAGCTGTTGCAGAATCTTGCTCAGTGCGGTATGCAGACTTCCATGTCAAGTGAAGAACAAAGACCTAGCAAACATCTGCTAGTGGGGAACACAGATAAACCTGTAGGTTTGATTGATAGATTGAACAGCCCTCTTCTTACAAATAAATTAAGTACACATGAAGAAAATAACAAAATATTCAGTTGTCAGTCTGTACCCGCTGAACAAGGACTTCCAGGTTCGGAAATAGAAAATCTCCTTGAAAGGCGCACTGTCCTTCAGCTGCTTCTGGGAACTCCTAATAAAGGCAAAAGTGAAAAGAAAGAGAGGGTGCTTTTAAGAGATGAAAGTTCTCAGGAACAGACAGATAAGGCTTTGAATGAGCAAATATTGACAGTGAAAATAAAAACTGAACCATCTGAAGAATCAAATGTCCCTTATTCAAATACCCAACAAATAAGAGAGTGCAAGGGTAATAAATTTCAAGGATTTGTTCATTCACTACCGAGAAATACAGCTGCTTCTCCAGCATCTGAGGAGGTGAAATCTGAGCCTCTTTCACCTCAAGATTTTTCTTTTTCCAAAAATGGCCTGCTAAGTAGATTGTTGAGACAGAATCAAGATAGTTACCCTGCAGATGAGCTGGACAGAAGTCACCAAAACAATGAGCTGACGCACCTGGAATCTAAGAGTCTTTGCACAGTACCGAAGAAGAGGAAGCTTCATGCTGAGCCTTTGGAAAGTCCATTAAAAAAGATGAAAACTAATGTGTCTCATGCTGCAAACAATCATGTTTCTCCTACAGAGGCACTGTATGGGCCTTTGCTAAACCAGCAAGAGCTGAAATTCAGCCGAAGTGATTCTGAGTTTAAGTATGCTGCAAGTCATGGTTCAAATAATGAAAGTGAAAACAGGAATTGGTCTAGAGATAGTAAAGGCTTTAATGTGTTGAAGCAGTTGCTTCTCTCAGAAAACTGTGAGAGAGACCTGTCACAACATAGGAGTAGCTTACTAACTGAGGGCAGGAAAAAAGGAAACAAAAGCAATGCAACAATTAATAAACCTGAATTCAGCATTTCTTCGGTAAATGCACTAATGGGAAGTCCTGTGCAACAGAGCAATTGTGTAGATCACAGAACATTTCAGTATCCAGTAAAAAGTCCTGCCAGCTCCCCCTTCCCTGAACATTTGGGGAGTACAATATCTAGACTTGAGCCTGACCAGTTTAGTGTGTGTCCCATGCCCGGTGAGAAAGGTCCCATTAGATGGGTAATCACAGGTATGGACAAGAACGATTATGAAAAAGACTCTCCGAGACTGACCAAAACCAATCCGATACTGTACTACATGTTACAGAAGGGTGGCAACTCTGTTGGTAGCCAAGAAGCACATGACAAAGAAATTTGGAACGAACCTTCATTTACTGATAGTTCAACTCGCGTTACAATCAAAGAGGAAATAACATCTGATGCAGAGCTTAAAACTCCTTTTAGTAACTTAAGAAGCTCTTACAACAGCCATATGGGGAGTAAGACCTCTCATCAACATGGTGTGAATGGAGAAGTGCATGGACTTCTGGAAAAAGTGCTAACAATCAAAAAAGAGCCAGAATAAACTACAGCCTCGTCAAGGAGTTTACAATCAGTGGTTTTGAGTCTTTGTTTAAAAAAAGAAAAAAATGGAAAAAAAAATGAGTACGAACTTTACTACTGTATAAATTGAGCATGATTTTAGAAAAGCATGGTCTAATTGAAACATGTTTTCATTTGATAAACTTTTTATTTTTATGGTGATGTTATTTAAAATACATGTAGATAAATTTTGCTTTATTTACAATAGATTGTCACAAGGAAATTAGAAAGGTTGTAATTTGTACAAGACATTTCTGTATGCATCAAATTAAGTTATGAGTACTCTTTGATCGGAGTCTTATATGGATTTGCAAGTCTTTGGTATAACATAAAGTGTAAGCGTACAGCCTAGGTGGTGGTAATGCTGCGTTTCCTCACTCTCCTGTAAAATAATCCCTATTTTTTTGGAAGCCTGAGCATAGAGACAGTGTACTTTTTTTTTGAATGTTTAATATGCTTTGTGAAATTTTAAGAATAACTTTAAAGAAATGGAGCAGTCCGTCCAAGGTATTAGCTCATCACACTGGGAAAACCTGTGTCAGTGTTAATAATTGAACTGCACTGAAATGTAATTTTTAGTGCTTCCAAAATTTTTATTGTTATTTTTAAATCTTGTTTGTGGTCCTGCCAGAATAATGGTGTAAAGTCTATTTTTCTTCCTTGCCCAGCTTTTGACAAAGGCCTTCCTCAGAATCTTCAGCCATAGTCATGAGTTCCTAGTTACAGTTAAGGGTTTTTTCTAGGTTTTTATATAGAAAGGCAGATTTTCATATGTTGTGCAAGTACCACATGAGTCTTCTGTCAGTGCATTGCTGTCACTTCCCTCCTTACAAGGGGAAAGTCAAAATGCCTCTTGGAGTACTGCAGTTCACAAAGCATAGCACATAGATTCGGTGAGGAAAATGGTGGAAAGTTTGTGAAGCAGATAGTCAGAATTGTTCGTTGCTTCCTGCACAGAAGAATACCAACTGTGCTAAAGCAGCGCATCAGACTTCCGCTTGAATACAGAATAGGATTTTTCATTAAAAATGTGTTGGCCTCTTCCTACAGCTAGGGGAAAGAATCCATATCCTGCCAATATTTACTGCTCTCTGAACAGCTGATGCATGGTTCAGTGCGCTGCCTTTCTTCTGCAGAGAACTCGGTTTCAGAATAATTTCTCAGGTTTCACTGAGGATAAAATTGCGGTTTTGTCATGTTTTGTAATGGATAGTGGGAGAAGTCTCAGAAATCCTCCTCTACCCTTTTCCTCAATCCCCACCTGTGGTGTGATTTGTAACATCTGGCAATATCAGCCTGAGATGGGAATAACTGCAAATTGTGGTCAGAGCTGAGACACCTTAAAAGAATTGCTGACTGGGGAAGAGCCAAGCCATGCTGTTAACACTGTCAGCGTTAACTCCATTTGGAGCCCTTACTGCTCATGGGGGAGTAGGAGGAGGACTAAATCTGGTTCCTCTAAATTACGTGCATTAAAAGTTTGGCTGAACTTTTTACTCCCCTGAAAAAATGTTCTCTGTAGCTTTTAATTTCATTGATAATTCCCTGCGTTATCAGAAGACGGCTAAGCAGTTAGTTTGCTCAGGTAACAAAAGCTGCGCTCTTTTTTTAATGCCGACCATTTTCACCACAGAAAGCTGATGACATGACAAAACTGCCATTTCTTTGTTTCAACTCATGTTTGCAGAGATGAGCAGTGGGGCATTTCACTCTTTTCCTTTCCCCAGCCTTCTGCCTCACCTCGGCAGAGCACACTGTTGTTCTCTTCTCATCCTCTGCCCACTGCCTGGGATCAGTTTCCCTTCGTTCCAGGACAGCTGGAAAATGCACCACAATTCTGTTTTACTCCCCTGGGAATACCTTCTTTTAGGGAACACGAATGTTGGGCAGTATTCAAAATAAAACATTCCCCCAAATTTATATGACAAATAACAGAGCAACTTAAAGATATATTTTTATGTTATTTGGGTGAAGCGTAATATATTAATGGGCTGTACAAAGAAGATTTATATTTTAAAACCTTCACGCAAATCTAATATCATTTTAAATGTCGTTGTCTGAAGTATAATATAGAAATAAATTCTTTAATATTTGCATTTATAAGTGGCCCAATGACAATTCAAATGTCTCATAGAGTAATCACTAACGAGATAAAATATATTTTGCATTGACAGTGGAAATGAATTCTTTTTATATGAGTCAACCCAACAGAAATATTAAAAAAAGATGGTATTTGTTCCATCCATTAAATGTCTCTTAAAGTCTTAATTGATTATTTTTCTTGAAACAACATGTATATAGCTAGGAAATACATACAATATAGAATAATAGATGGTCCCCAGAGTAAATACAGGGCTATAATTTACTTGAAGGGCTCCACAGAAAAATGCAGCTTGAATAGAGGTGAAATAACGTGTTTGGAAAAATGTCATCAAAGCAAAGTTTGGATGAAAAGTAGGGAGGAGAGTTTAACCATAACAGAAACTAATATTGGAGTCTAGGAGTGTGCTTACCTATGTATTTATTCTATGGTAGTCTATTGTTATAATATATACTTCTGAACATTTAATTTTTAAAGTTTTATAAAACATTTAAATTAAAATGTTAAGTTTTACCAGTTAACGATTTAGCTTTCTTTTAAATGGAGTTAATGAAAGGGTATTGCAGTTCTCACAGGTGTCAGTAAATTATGATACACAAGAATTTAACTTCAGGTCACGCGGTTCATAGAAGAATCTTGTTTGTTCTGGTCATTGCAATCTCAAAGCAGTGCGCAGCATGACGATGAGGCCTTTGAGAGGGAAGAGCATGCTAACTTAACGCTCCTTTTCAGTCAGCTGCTAAGAGGGCAACAGTCTTCTGTGTTAAATTCTCCAGCTCCTCTGCTGTTACTCCTCCCTAGGGAAGAAAGTTCTTTTGCAAAATCTGCCCTATTGTTTACAGCCTTTAAACCTGAGGACTGAAGGCTTTTTCACATATACATATATATATCTTACAGCGTGGGTGAGTAAGGAGTCACCGTTGTCACCCTTGGGGAGTTTTCCCTCTCAGTTGTTCCATCAAATAAGAGAGGTGCAGGAGGTGGCTTCGTGGCACCAGCAGAAGGATCAGTAAAGCTTGCCCACATTTTCCCAAGCAACCCAAGAGATCCTTGATCTCCCCCAATCCCTGTGGGATGGCGTGACAGACCAAGGCCATCTGTTGTGTAATGCTCAGTGTTCTCAGCAGCTCTGGTCTCCTTGGTTCAGTAGATATTTGCTGCTAGGATATGCAGTTCAGCTGTCCCCAAAATGATTCCTTGGCCTGTGGGAGTGGAGGCCCCAAAGATGAGTCTGCCAGCTCAGGAGAGTGATATTTCAGCTAGGCCTTTAGACTGTAGACTTGAGGAACAGGGCTGTGTCAGATACAGGCAGCAGCAGCTGTGTAGGCAAGAGGTGCGCGACTGCTAGGTGCTGTCCTGTGAGCTCACCGTCAGAGGAGCAGGGAGGGAGGAGAGGAGCTGACACTGCAGCTGTAAACGGGTGAGACTACTGGGGAAAGCTGCCTCCACCTCATGGAGCAGTGAAGAAGTGAGTTAGGAATGCGTATGCCACTTAAAGTTGTAGCTGCGGCCCCCTGGGCCTTGTACCAGAGTCAGCTGTAAGGTCCCTTCACTCAGAACAGTTGCAGCAGCAGCAGCTGGGTTGCTCAGCGCCCAGTGCCTTGCTGGAGGTTGGATCTGCAGGCTTACGCTGCTTCGTCCGCTGTGTCAACGTAGTACTCAGACTAGGTGGGTTTGGGGATCGACTTGTAATTGCCACACAGATATGCCTTTTGTTTCCAGAGGGAAGCGTAAGGGACTGAGAGAACCAGATTTCTAACGTCTCCTCTGCCAAAGTGTGAGGAAATGACAGGGAGGTGATACACGACCACAGAATCAAAGCTGTGTTGCTAGAGGGCTTCTCCGCTGATACCACTTAACCTGTCAGCATGGTTTGAGAAGTTTGTAAACATTGTAAGATCAAAAGGGAATTCAGCCATAACTTTCACTTTTCTTAGCCATTTACTCTTAGTAACGTTTTTAAATTTTTCATTTACAAATCTTTTTAAAAGAAAGAAGCGAATGGTTTAAATTTACCCTGTTAAATGTTGGTGAAAGTATTACAGCTCTCATTGACGTCAGTGACATGATATTACCAGTTTGTTCTCTGCCACATCTTACAGAGGAGTAAACTGGTAAGTATATATTATATATATTTATATATAATGTAAATAGGTTGACTTGTTACACCTATAATATGTTGAAATTGGTTTTTAAAAGGTGATGTAAATAGTGGTTTCCTTAATGAAAAATACATATTTTGTATTGTTCTAATGCAAAGGAAAAAAAAACCTTTTAATCTTTTTTGTTATGTATATTCCATGTATAAGTGTAAATACGATCACATAGGTTTAAAAACTTTTGCATGTATGTATACAGTTGCAAGTCTGGAAGAATGTATAGAAAAATACTTTTATTTAAAGTTGTGATTACCTGCTGCATGAAAAGTGCATGGGGGACCCTGTGCATCTGTGCGTTGGCAAAAATGTCTTAACAAGTCAGGTCAGTTCAAAACACAACAGTATTCCACTTCTGGACATGACTTCTGCTGTGGTATTTTAGCTTTGTGAAAGAATGTGCTTCAAATCAAAAGGGTCTGGGAAAAAAAACGCAAAACTACTTTTAAAACATGAAGTACTCATACAACTATAATCAGTCATGTAAGTTCAGGATTCCATTTTACGTAACTGAAATATTGTACCAGGACTGTTCCACTGCTGTAAAACAAAGGAATATTGATTTTCATTGCCATACATAACAATTTGGGGTTTTACCACAACCAATTTTATTGTGATGTGTTTTCAGTAATTTATCTAACTGGTCTCATTTTTTTATTAGAAATTAATTTCCTCATGTGATGTCACAAAACTGTACATACTACAGTGTGAAGTTTTTTTAAATCTTTCAGTGTTTACTTCCTGCAGAAAATTTGAATAAATGAGAATGCATTGTCTTGATGGTTTTCAAATCTGCTTTATTTCATCGGTACGTTTTGCTGTCGGAGTGCTAGTGGGCTCATTGCATCTGTGCTGCTAATACAGATTTCTGACAACAAAAATACCTCAAGGAACTTAGGGGGAGATATTCTTCAGCAAGGCTGCTGGCTGAAAACAGAATAATGGAGCTGGAAATGGAACAATTAAGATCAGATTAGCAGCTTTACTTTACAAAGCACCCTATTATGTTTTATTCAAATACCTTTCTCCTTAGTAACTTGAACTCAATGACCATAAACTGGAAACCTTTAACTGAGAATTTTCATGTGAAAATTATTTTAAGCAGATGTTGAGACTTCTTCAGATTGCCTGTGCGGGGCAGGAGAGGTGTGCTTTCCAATGAAAGTCTGCTTTGGCCGACATCACAGAAAGGACTTTTAAGTTGTGTTCAGCTTAGGTTCTTAAGCAAACGTGGGAAAAGGAACGCAATCTGCCTGTGAGGACTGTACAGAGATCCAACAGTGTTGAGTATTCTGCTGCTTTTAAGTTAGGTTATGACATTAGCAGTTGGTAGGCTGCAATGTTAGTGCAAGTGTTGCTTCTCCAGAGAATTTTTGGTTGAGGATTAGGCACACAATGTCTAGAGCTGTGTAGTTGCATGCAAGCAACTGGGTCATAACTGTCATAGATAACAGTAACTGCGATTTTCATGGATCATCCTTTGTTATCTGATCTCTTCGGACAGAGATAAATATACATCCTCTAGGTTCTTCTGAAGCTTTCTGGAAAGTATAAAATATAATCCATAAATTTAATCTAAAACCAATAATTCTAACTCCGTAAATCTCAGATAGGTGTGCTTCATAAGGTGTATTGCTGAGTGTTTTGGTGTCATGGATGGAGTAGGATCCAGATGCTGGATATTTTGGATCTGTTCAGATATGTTACCTTGAAGTACATGGGAAGTGGTCACGGCACCAAGCCTCTTGGAGTTGAAGAAGCGTTTGGACAATGCCCTCAGACATAGGGTTTGATTTTGGGAGTGGCCCTTTGTGGAGCCAGGAGTTGGACTTGATGACCCTTGTGTGTCCTTCTCAGCTTGGGATATTCGTGATTCTTTGTGTAATGCCACCAGTGTTGTTCAGCTGCGCTTTGAAGTGAAAAGATCCTGACACCCTGCTTCTGCTTAGCCTTTTTTCTCTGTAAGTAGACTTGCACCTGATTTCAGAGATGAATGGCTGAGCCAGAATACAGCCACATAAAAATGCAGTATGCCTGAGGAGCCAATCTAGTCTTCTAATAGCAATGCAGCTGGGAAATAATTTCCGAAATGCATGCTTCCTCGCTGGCTTGGTTCATTTAGTTTTGATTCCAGCAACCAAACAAAAACAATGTCTTTATTTCTCATGTGAAGATGTCCTAGGGCAGTTTGCTAGGGGCACCTGAATATTTCAGGTTTTTTGTTTTATTTCTCAGGAGGAGTTCATGCTCTGGTAATCTCAGTGTTTATTCAGGATATACTGTAACACCACGTAAAACTCGCTTTGTGTCTACCAGAACAAGCAGGCCCGTGGAGCTGAGCGTATGCTATGCTAAACAGCCTGTGGAGTGACAAGAATGTTGAATGGGTGTCAATATTCTAAGAGCCGCCTCACTGCAAGTGAAGGTTAACAACATTTGCTTAGTGATTCATCACAAACTGCTCAAAAGTGCCTCAAAACACAGGTGAACTCTTTGCAGGCAGACCCATGGTTGTGGAGAATCTTGTTGATCTTTGGATGCACGAAAGGTGCATGTGATGTTGACAATTTATCACAAAACAGCCCCTGGATAGAGAAATGAAAGTTTTTGCTTCAGAGATTTCAAAATGTGGGGAAAAAACAGCAACTTGTTTGCACAGGGCTTAGCAGCCCATCTCACTCTCCTCAGTGAAAGGAGCGTTGTGAGCACCAAGGGTGGGTCCAGACTCGGGTGTAGGTCATATGCAGTCCTGTGTGTTGTGGAAACCTTTATCAGAGCAGAAAAACATGTTGTGGTAGTAATTCAAATACACATCTACAAAGAAAAGTGAGGCAAATGATTCTTGATTGACCTCAAACATTTCCAAGAAACATGGGATTTTTGAAGCTGAAGAGGATGATGAAGATGTGTTTCTGTGTGGTGTTGCTTGGCACGTTAGAGATGTGTGACGCACCCGTGGGAATGTCTGGAGGGACTTGATGTGGACCTCGAGCTGTGGCTGCGGCGTGCAGGTAGCAGTTGGTGGTAGGATTTTTATTTTCTTTCAATTGTCAGGGTGACTGAGAGGGAGCATGGCACAAACTCAGGGCATAAAAATCATCTCTGCTGGTAAATATCAGTGGAGCTAATGAAAGAACATATGCTGATCTGAGCTCACAGCAGCCCACTTTGATTTGACTTTTTGAGGACTGCTTGCTCCTAATGAATAAAGAGATTTGTCACTATTTCCAGATTACTTTTCTGATGAAACTACTCAGAATCTAACTGCAAAACAAACATTATTGGCTTGCGACTGTGCCGGTTAGATAAGCTTGATGCCTACCTCCACAATTAAACTCAGCATGGGCTTTCAGTGCGTCTTACTCTGTTGGGGAGAGATGGAGAAATGCCTCCTTGTCCCTCTGCTCAGCACTAAATGACCTTGGATCTCTTTGCCTGGTCTGAGGTGGGGATACTTCCTCGCTGCGTGTGAGCCAAGCTAGGCTATTCTCTGTGTTGGATGAGGCTCGATGGCCCCAGCCTTTACTGAAGCTGGTGTCAGTTTTTAAATTATTCCTTTGCATGCTCAGAAATTGAAAATTTCAGTTCAGACCTGAAATGCAGATCAGTTGTGGGTTGCCACTGGGACACAGATACCTCCTGTCTGTTGCTGTCACTTCTGTTCCTTTGCCTGCCTACACTTTTGTGACTCCAGCAAAATGTCAGTTTTCCAAGTTCTGCCTAACTAGAACCCACGTCCACGTCTCATTGCCATTACCAGGGAGGAAAGTGAGAGGTGAACTTGGGGCATATTTTGGAGCTGGTTGTCCTAATGCTTGGCCACTCATATGCCATAACTTGGGAGAAGCTTTGCTAAGGGTTTGTGGAGGAAGGAAGTTCCGCTAATACTTCTGTTGGCCATTAGAATATTGTGGTTTTTTTCCAAAATGTTTTATTCATGTTTGGCTCTGGAAAAAAAAAAATCCCTTGTTTTCTCTAAGAAACCTGTGTGAATCTCTCACATGCCTTACAGTTGGCTCAGCATGTGATTTGCCTTTGGTCACACAGAAAATCTGTGTTGCTTAGGTTGCTGCACGCTTCCACCGTGCCTGAATGTGTCTGCGTAACTGTCCTGTGTGTTTGCTGTGGCAAACCAGCAACTGCTCACCTTTAATGCAAGGAGAGGAGGAAGAAAGAGGAAAGGAGAACCCTAGGGTAGCAAGCTACAGTGATGTTACTCCCAAGGGCCTTTTGTTTTCGAATCCCACCTCATTTTCCACTCTTCAGCATGGTTGCAGGGAAGAAGTCTTCATTAGCATCTGAAGCAAGAACTGGGTACATCCAGGGAACAAAAACCTCATGCATCTGTTGATGCCATCCATAATAAACTGTCTGTAGCCCAGTAGCACTGCTTGCATCTTACCATGTATAGAAGCTTTTTACTTCCTGGTTCAAAGCACGAATTTTATTTTGCTTATATTTTGTTATGCAGAAGTACCAGTAGCTGTTTGGTTGGTCTGAAAATGTGCTTGAAAATCTGAATGAAATTAGCTTAGCTTATCTCTGCATGTAGTAATTCTTCTTTTTCTCATACTGTTAACTCTTGTGCTATTTTTTCCCCTTCCTGTTCCCTACTATTTTCAGTCCTTTCATCTTATTTTTAAACTACACAGTAGCCCAGTCATCACCAATGAATGGCAAAAGAGGCAAAGGGAAAAAATATGTATATTTTTAGACAAAAATGGCTTTGAAATAAGCATTTGTCTAAGGTGCTAACTACATTGTGACTGTATTGGATGTTGCATCTTGCTCTCTCCTGCTGAAAGCATTCACCCAAGGCACTGCATACTGCCTGCATGCTGAGAAGTGATGACCTGCAATGGCATCTACCCCAGTATTTTCCTTTCTGTTAGAACACTGCTTACTACAGCAGAAAGGAGCAAAGTGCAAGTGGCAATGCCAGTTCTGTTTTGTTTTCTTTTACAAAAAAAAAAGTTGCTATTTAAGATTTAAAAGCGAGACAGAGTAAAAGGTACAAATCCAAGGACAGACAAAGAGAAGGGCTTTAAGAGGGTGAGGGAGTCACTTTTTATTGTTCTTTAGATGTGTCCTCAGCACGGTCCAGCTGGCCGCTGGTGTCCCGCTCCCGCTCCGTGCTGCCACCTGTGTCCCCAGAGGACGCAGTGGCAGTGCGGGCAGTGCTTGCTTCCTGGGGGCCACACGCTGCCATTTGTACGAGATGTGACGCAGGGAGCCGGGAGCTGCTGGCGGTGGCTCTCGCTGCTCACAAAGCATTGGCAGCTGCGGATGGAGTGAGAGAAGACACTGAAATCCTCCACTGAAAAACCCTAACAGCCCGAAGAGCTGTCCCAGATTTCTTCATGGCATAGGTTTGCTGTTATTAATTTAGAAGCAAAAGGAGTAATTGTCTGGAAACAGACAGCAGCTATTGTATTGAGTACATCCCCCTCTTTCAAGCTTGCATCAAAGGTCTAAGGATAAATCCCAGTTACATAAAAAGATGACTTTTTATATCCAGTGGCTTCAGTGGATTCTTTTCATTATTATTCTCCCACATCTGCTTAGCACTTGAAAACTTTATTCACTTTGGTAAGAAAGGCATTATTCCAGTCTCCTTGTCATCTTTATTTCTCTTCTTACATAAACATTTATGCTGTGCTTACGCTAGAAAAATATGGCTCGCTGTCCCCTGTTTGACTTCAAACTACGTCTGTAATGTGCTGCAGCTCTGCATGCAGAGTGTCTCCTGACACTTCCAGGAACCTCCTGCTCGGAACAGAAGCCTCCTCTGACCCGGGCTGCACGCTGTTCCTCGCTGCGAGATGCCTGGAGCCATCAGTGTTAACGGCAGTGATAGGGGATACCAGGCGCTGTATACAGTTCTGCCTAGTTCAGTTTTTGTATCTCCCTGTTTTGGACCAAGGGAGTACGGAGATTTTTGGCAGTGCATAGAGCATAGGCTGCAGAAGTAGCTGCCAGTGTCCAGACCTCCACTATCTTCATGTTACCCTGTGTTAAAGGCAGAGCTGTGCCAGGGCCACCCTTTGAGCATGTGCCCGGTTGGCCCAAAGCAAACGTGATTACGCTGGAGTCAAGCTGGTGCTGTTTGTTTTGATGTGGAATGTGGCTGCCTGTAACGTGGAACCCATGCTTTGGAGGAAACTAGAGGATTCAACGTATGAGATCAAACTCTTAACAAGTGTAGCAACATCTACAGGGCAGAGAAGAGCCCCTTTATTTCTGAGCAGCCATGCTAGCCATTTGGAGTTTGCTCACCTCCGCTGCTTAGTGCACTGTTTTATTCTGGATAGGGATCCAAGGGGAAAAGAATCAGATAAACAAGAATGGCACTCGTGAGGTAAATCCAATCCCCGGAGTGAGGACCTCAATCCAAAGGTGGTGAAGCACAAAGTTTCGACCTCTGTCAAGAAAGATACCAGGGCCAGGAGACAGACAGAGCAGCAGCTTGGTCAAAGGAGGAGCACCTAGAGAGATGCTCTACGTCCTTTTTAGATAGCATGCACATTCCTGTCACAATAGGTCTCATCTGGGATCTGGCAGGAAGTAAACGAGGCACCGAAAAGGGCTGAGCCCTGCTGGCTACCGCTGCTCCATGGGGTGGAGGGACCACAGTGCCCAGCTGGATAGATGGCAGCACCCTGAGCCCAGAGGGAAGGGTGCCAGAGTTGAGCTTGCTGAAAAACTCCAGAGTGAGTCAGAGCTGCAGGATGAGTGTTGTGGTACCGGGATGCCTTGAAATAGCTTCTCAGCAAGGAAGTTACAGAGCCAAAAAGATACAGCTCCTGTAAAAGCTGAGTTCACTGTCACTGTTTTATTTTTCCGTAGCAGAAATGACAGCTGCTACATCACTCTCTTCTCAAGTTCAGCAGCCATCACTGCAATCTCCCTGCCATGAACAAGGGTTGCTCTTGCTACAGAACTGGGAAGACAGGAGGAGTAATGTAAACCAGGCAGAGTCTGCACCCTGGCATGATTGGTGGCGTTACCTACCACCATCCTCACCAGGAGAGGAGGGACAATCCCCAAACTGTGATTCACAACCCTCAGGTTTGCACTGTGGTTGACTGTAGGTTTTCATTAGTTTTCATGTGGACGTATGGTCATGACAAGAGTTCTCTGTTGAGCAGACCTAAAAAGACGTCCTTGTTTTAGGGAGACTTCAATGCCAGCAGAGTATCAACTGTACATGTACCTGAGATAGACGAGAGAATAGCATTTTTCCTATATCAAGTTTTGGTGTATTAAAATAAATGCACAGCTTGTGATTTGGCCTTATTGTTTAGAATACGTAAGTGTGAAGATTCCAGTTGGTTGGGAAGATCCCTAGATACGGTGGAACTGCTGTGTTCTGTCAGAAACGTCTTTGCAAGTGAAGGATCACAGAGCACAAGGCAAACTCCACAGCTCCTGTCTCTGTTGCTTCCTGTCTCTGCATCAGTTATTTAAACCACGCTCTGTAACCCTGCCCTGGCTTTGGCCATCTCACCTGGGATCTTTGAGTAAAACTAGGTTAAAAGGTGCACGCAAGTGAAATATTTTGGAAATACAACTCAATTACAAGGCATTAAATGAGCAAGTTTAAAAGCCAATGAGGATAAAGAAAATGTTCAGTAACCAAGAGAGTAACTGAGGTGGAAGCAGGGCACTGGCCGTGTTTTTTACCTGAAACCCATGCAAGCTGACCCCAGGCTTGCGGCTGTGTTGCAGATCTAACCCCTAATCGGCTTGGACAAGTAAATAAGACCTTGCAGCAGTGAAAGAGCCCTGCTGTGATTGTGCTTGTGGGAGCTCGATGACTGTTTTTTCTCAGCTGGGCTACGCCTCACTGTGTTCTCCCTGACATAAAGCTCTTTCACTTAGGCTTAGTTCCAGTGTTCAAGATTTCAGAGTATTTTTAGCATGTTGTTTGCTTATTATCTGCCATACATTTCTTATATCTACAGAAGGGCAAGTTAAACAAGGGCCCTTATGTCTAAATAGGTTCTGTTAAATAGCACAAACAGTACTTTTGTACTTTGTCATTATGTAGGGATGAGGAACTTTTCTAGCAAGAATAAAAAAGTGGAAAATCTCTAAAGTGGACTCTGTCTCCAGCTAATCCAAAATGCTTGGATTTATTTGAAGAAAAGGAATCTCAGTGCATAGGATTACTTCAGCATTTCTTTCTGTGGAGAGAAACGTGAGTGAGCTTGTGTCCATGTACCACATGCAGAAGATGGGTACGAAGACTCGTGTAGGCAAAAGAAAAATTAAGAAAGCTGATGATGCAAGGGCTGATATTTAGAACAGTAGGGGTATGTGGTGAGCATTCTTGTGGAGAGGCCATTATTTATTAAATACAGACAGAGCGATTGGAGCTATACAAAATATAATGAGACATGCTTCAAGGAATTTGCAGCCTATTACAAACTCAGAAAAAACACTGCAAGCACATAAAGTACATTAAGTGCTGGTACAAGTTAGCAGTAGTGAAGGAATCTGGCTGAGGTCATTGTTGAAAAGTATTGTGAAAGGAATAAGTTCAGAGGAGGAGGGGGGATGTCATCTGAGGTGAAATTCTTTGGAAGACCGAAGTGGACCTGGCACCAGCTCCTCTGCGTGGGGTGGATTTTATCCTCGACACTGGAGAGAGATGACTTCCCATCTGAAGTGGCTGTCAGGTTGAGGAGGACAAAGGGGAAGCACGTCGAACTGGTGAGAAAGGGTTTACGGCGGGACGTGAAGGTGACCTTTGAAGGCAATGGAAGAAGAGAGAAGGTAGAAGGGGAAGAGGGGAAATCGCGTGTATATGGGACTACAAAATAACTGAGCTTGACTTGGAGCTAGTCAAGAAACACTGTTTGCAGGTGGTGCTGAGATGGTTCTCAGGAGTTCATTCTCAGCTCATTCTCAGCATTCAATATCTTCCGAAATTTAAAAATGATAGTAAATAAAACAAGAATAGAGGAGGAAAAAGATTTATTTAAATGATAAATTCACTACCCAGATATTGATGTTCCCTGCTTCTGGATGAAGGATGCTGTATCTTAACTTGAAACAAGAATGTTTATCTATAGCCTGCGTCATGAAGGTGATTGGAAAAGGGACCTTTCCTTGTGGGGTTCCCCAGTAATCCCATGAAAAAACATTCTGTGAACTCAGGAATAAGTATGGGGAAAAAATGAAGATCATCCAGAGAGGAAAACAAAAAACATTGTTTAATACGTTAAGAAATCTAAAATATCTATTGAGGTGTTTGTGCATATTTGGCTAAAAGCTCTGATATTCTTGGAAATGCCTCTTGTGCCCACGCCAACTCACAGCGAGGGTGGGTATGTCTGCACAGCTACAGGGGCAGAGCAGTACAGGGCCATGCAGACTGGCCTTGAGAATTTAGCAGAGAAGTTAATGTCAACTCTATCTGAAAAATGAGCAGTAGCGAGGTAAAATCAGGCAAGGCTGTGTGCAGTGAGCTGCCTCCAAGTCCCTGGGTGCTCCCTTTGTTTATACTTGGCTGCTTTTGACTAGCACAGAAGTGTAGTCTGGTGCGTGGGTGGTCCCTGCGCTGCAACCCAAGGCTAGTCTTTGCTTAGCTAAAGGTTAGCGCTGACACTACCATCTTGTCGCTGCAAGTTGAACATAAAAATGCAATGAGACTTCCTACTTGCGAATTTTAGGGAATTTCCCCATCTGTAATTGCAAGGGACAAGAAAAAAAGAAAATGCAGTGATATAGCTATTGGGAGGGTTTCAAACCAGCCATGGTTTTATATGGAGCTTGATGAGGTAGCTGACCTTACCGTCTGTGTAACTTGCAAAAGGACCTATGTGTGTTTCCTTTCCTCCTATAATGTCGCTGTGTGCTCACTGGGTCTTCCCGCATACAGTGGAGCCAAGCAGCTACAGGTAGCAGATGAGCCTGGCTGGTCACTACAACAAACAATGGAGAGAAAGGGTGGATGGTATTTCTTCAAGTCTTCAGAGCATAAATTTCAGAAAAAAATTCTTTGTCCTTTTTTAAATGACCTAAAAACCCCTTCTGGCCTTGGTTTTGTTAAGTTACGAATCCTTAGCCTTTGCTTTTGTCTGTGAAAACAAAACAGGTTTGTTTCTTTTGGGTATGATCTTTGATTCTTTGATGTAACTCCCGGAGTGCTGGTAACACCTCACCTCTGCAGACTGACCTTGCTTACTTTTTCACAGAGAAGACCAAGACTTAGACCAAATAACATGCATTTAGATATAAATCTAGGTAAACTGCACACTGTTCCCCAGATATCTGACTATGCATTTAGGGTGGGTTTGCTATCATCTTCAGTTCTTGCATTCCTCAAATCCTTCATTTGGAGCAGGGGTTCTGCTGCACTTTTTTTTTTTTTAGAAAAATGCAGGCATATTAATTCAGTGAAATTAACCATCTTGACAGAAACCTTGCTTTTTTTAGCTGTCTCTTGCAGGCTTCTTACACAGGCTTCTTTCTTTTCCAGAGATGTTCAGAATCTCTATGGCCCTGGTAGAAAAATGTAGGATGCAGAGAGATAGTCTCTGATGAGTATTTATGTACTATGAGTAAAAGACGCAGGAATACATGATGAAAAGAAATATTTTGAAACGATTTAGATTTAATTGTATGCCAGATGACTTTTCACCTGTTTAACATGCTAGTTAATGTAAATGTATCTTCTGTGTGTCTCCTCAGCAAAATCTGTTTAGAACAACCTACATAGATCTGGAAACACAAAGCTGCACTTGGGGGAAAAAATTGCATCGGTGGACTGCTGCCCCTGCCAGATTACAGGAGTTTATTACTCTTAGGGGAAAGCTTAATAGTCTGTTAATTGAGAATACAGAAGATCTTTTACACTTGGCTGCACACTATTATTAGGAGCATAGCAATAAAGGGAGCAAAGCTTATCCCACATATTCAAGTAAAATTTTGCAGAATAAGTTTAACAGGATAGTGATGCATTATCCATGCTACAGCGGTGTAGTTCTCTTCAGAGTACAAAAGGGCTGATAGTAATAAATGCATTGATTACAGACAGGGATTCTGCTGATTCTTTTTTATTGCCAGGTCAAAGTGCAGTTGCCTAAGAAAGTGACATGTTTCTTTAAAATTTTATGAGGACTAATGCTGCAAGAAGAGCCATGGTGGTTATTGTGCTTCTGATTTTATCCACAGGTTGAGGAGCTGCATCTCTGTTATGCCATGGCAGCGTAGAGTCAGGCCTAACTTGCAAAAATTTACCAATTTTTCCAAAATCTCACTGCTCTTAAAACTTTGAATCCGGACTGCTAGATCAGAGTGAAAACTGAGTTCCTTGAAGGTGCAGAACAGTTTGTTCCAAGGTTTTGCTCACTTTGTGTGCAGGCAAAACTGCTGCTTTTCCAAGTGCGATCTGATGGTACCATGATTCCCAGGTAGTAGCGCTTGTACCGTGACAACTCCAAACTCAGCCGTGTTTGTGAATCTCAATCTCCACTCGCAGTGCCAGCCCTATCTTTTATAATTCCCAGGTTTTTTTTTAAATTATATGATGACACTCTGAATTGCTTCTGCAGATTTTAATGCTTGCTGTTACTACCTCAAAACAGAGAAAAGTACACAGTGTTAAACATGCAAACGTTTCTCTGTCTTATAGTTCTATGCTTAAATTATGGCTCTGTAAGGAAGAAATGATTTTATATAGTCTATTGCCATTGATTCTTATCAACTTAAAGCTGAAGAAGTCAGACATAAGACAATACTGCCAGTGTGAAGCCTATGAAATTTGGATCTCAGTCATGCTTATCAGTAGTTCCTTAGAGCTCGCGTGTAGCTTGGCATGGGCAGATGCTGGACTTATGCATGCCTGAGGTCGGTGTCCTTCCAGGGATGTGCAGGGATCCAGTGTGAAGGGAGGCTTTTGAACCTGCATATCTAAATTCAGAACTTCTCCTCACATGCAATTTGCACCATATACATCATTGCATACATTGTATTGTAAACATAATGTACATTGAATCATATACAATTTGGGAGATTATTTTAAAGTGATTTTTAGAGCTTCAATATTGTGGAATGTAGATAGCATACAGACATTGCAAAGTAGGGTAATATTTCTTTTGCGTTTGTGCATTTCCTGTCACAGTGATTTAGCAACACTACTACAAGTTTTTCAAAAGTTTTTTTCACCTAATGGCATAAATTAATTCCAGTACAAATATTCTTGTATTGTCCGTTGCAATTCCCTGCAGAGGAACCATCCAGAGACATTCTGATGGATGGAAAGTGCACCAGTCTTTCCCCCAGATTTGGCAACACCTGTGTTTTAGTCAGACCATCCTATTTTTATGGACAAGTAACTGCTTCCCATGCTGAAAGGCACAGCATTGGTTCCGTCTGTTCCTGGCTTGGGCCACCCAGCCCTTTTCTCCATGTGGCCTTTTTGAGAAAATGAGAACTCGAGGGGGCAGTGGGTGAGCATTCACAACCTGTGCATTTTTAAAATCTTGAGGTATCTAAAGAAGCTTTTGTTTGTGCTCACAATTTAAAGAAACAAATGGGGCTGCTGTGCAGGAAGGGTTTGCATCTGGTGTGACATAACAGCTATGCCATGAAGAGCCTTTGGTGGCTGACACGCTGGAGCCAATGAGGAGTTTTACTAGGAAGGGAATTTCAATTGAAGATAAGATTAAATCCTACTTCTTCATGGGTAGCTGGAAGCCCAGGAGCTGGCACTGTTGCGGTAGGGTATTAGTCTTGATTGTCAGGTTGAACACCTGGCTAAGTCATTGCTGTCGCTAAATTTCCAGTATTTCCTTCTGTGAAATGATTTATTTAAGAATACACATAATTGGGGTCATTGTGACAAACTGGTTTTGGTGCAGACAATACTACCCAGCAGCCAGGCTCAAACCAGCCAGGTCCTGCTGCAGCGCAGTGGCCAGGCCTCAGCCTGGCAGCCACAGGAGCGCCGTGGGGAGGCGGTGGGACAGGCCCAGCCTGGGCAGCTGAGGGGCTGTGACAAGTAATGGCTGTCAGGTGGCTGTCTGCAGCATGTTTCCTGGTGCAAGGCACTGGCAGTGTTTGGTGTAGTGTCTGAAAGCAGTGGAGATAGGAGGAATGTGCTCGCAAGACATGTACGATCCACTGACATCAAATGTGTTTTTTAAAAATCTGCCGGAGATCTGTTGTGTCTCGTGATGAGTAACAACTAGTCTTTTGTCTCCTGATCCAAGTTCTGTCAACTCTGGCAAGAGCATGCTGAGTTTATTTTGAGCTCACTAGGATTATGTCAAGCCGTTTTGTACCCTCTTGCCCTGGCACTGAATGTACCAATACACAGCCCCAGCTGTGTCATGCTGCTCCTCTGCCCAGGTCAGACATGGTGCAGCCTTAAAAACCAAACAGGTGCCCACTGTGAGAATGTGCTGCAGTCAACAACGTCCTCCTCTCCTGGCAACAAGAAGGTCACTGCGTGGCACTGCAGGAGAAGGCTTTGGGGGCCAAATCTTGCAGGGGCAGCTCAGAAAGGTGAGGATGGCACTTCAGAAGAGTGGTCCTGCTGACCGCAGCTCTTTTTCACAAATGTCTTGACAAAGTCTCGTGGCCAGCTGAATCAGCACTGTGTCTTGGGGTGTTGCTAGGAAAAAAAGTTGAATAATGCAACTAGGATAGCATCTGTACCCTGCCCAAGTCTATGAAATTCTTAGGAGTGGAGATAGCCTAAGGAAACATGACAACTACTAGAGCTGCCATGGAGGAATTTGAAATAGGACTCTCACAAAATATGAGAGGCAGTGCACAAGCTGATGCTTCATGACTGAAGGTTTCACAGCCCCTTTCTCTTCAAGATCAAGGGGGTATGTGCTGGGTGTAGGGAAATAGCAGTATAGTCACCAGTGTCACCAGCCAGGGAGGAAGCTCAACAACTCCATGAACCAAGCAAGTGGCAAAGACTGAAATCCACCCTACAAAGGGAGCGTGTTGGTGTCTGAAACTGCTGTTCTTTTTTTGCACTAGTGAAACTCAAGTCCACACGACTATGTCTGCAGAGGAACATGAAAATTCCTTGCAAGAAAAATTTGTGATAACAGTTGGCATGCTTTGCAGACCAGGGCTGCTGGCAGACAGCTCTCAGAAAGTGAACAGGAGCACTGAATGAGAGCATTAACATCTGCCCACCAGGAATGAAGCACTGGGGCTGCATTCTCCAATGACGGAAACAAACTGACAAAGCCTTCGAATGTGGAGTATTTGAAGATTTGCATCTGTCCTGTCAATTTGACTGCCCTATCATGTAATACTCCTGGTGGCTGATCTTTCCTCATATGCTTGATCCGTTGCTGCACATTGAATGGGTGCTCTGGTAGGCTGTCAAGTGGTGTGATTTTAAGGAGAGAAAAAAAAAACAACCCGCAACCACTTTGCAATTATTCTTATTTTGCATGTGCTTGTTTTAATATGTTTAGATGTGGAAGTACTTAACTGCATAAAGCCCCAGATGTCTGAAAGCCTCTCAGGGATGACAGCATGCACGGGTGACATTGTAGCCTCGGATGCTGCTTTTTGTCTGCATTAGGAATGACTACAATTAGTAATGGAAATTGAAGACAGGAAACCACCTACCTAGAGAAGAGATTGACTACAGATGGAGCCGTGCACAATAATTCTGAAAAACCAAGTAATATTTAACAATCAGATAAAATGAAGATAAGTCTGAAACTCAGCCACTCAAAGGCAGTTTAAAGTAGGTCAGTGAGTTAAACCTAGCACTGCAGTTTGAATAACTCACGAAAAGTGTCTGCATATTTTTCAAAACATAGGCACTGCCTAAAGCCATTGCTTTGCAGCAGATCCGGAAGTTGACTGAACTTCCTAAAGTCTGATCCAAGACTTTCCAATGCTGCAATAACACAGAAAATGAGACTAAATCATTATCCTTTTTTAAGAAGTGCCCAGTCAGGGAAAAATTTAAAAGAGCTTCAGCTGACACAAAACTTACTTCTGATATGAGCTTACTAGGAACAGGAATACATCCCTTTGAGAGCAAGACAAGCATTAAGTTTGGTTGTGGCCTTTGAGTCATAGCATTATGCTCCTCTTTGGGGTTTGTGCAGCACCATGATGCTTTCTTCTGGCACAGACTTGCCCATCACTGTCTGCTTCATGCAAAAGCAGAGCCTACCAGGGCTACCAAAAAGCCTACCTGCTTGTGACAAGGTCAACACTCTGTGTTAGATAGTGAAGAAGAAAAGGTAGCAAGTATTCAGCTTCCAGCAGGTGATGTAGGCAGTACAACATAGGTAATGCCACCCTGAAAGCCCAGCAGGGCACCCAGAAATGAAGGTTGGGGCAGACTGGGGCAGTGCTGTCAGATACAGCTGTGCTGGTCACCATTGGAAAATGCGTGCTGGATCACTGTTTCCTCACATGGGTCCAGTTCTATTAATAAAAACAGACTTGCTACTGGGGAAGAGCAGTAGCATTGGCCAGTTGCTGGGACTGACATGGGACTTCTCCCTTCCTGCATTTCAGAAAAATTTGTATTTCTTCTCTCCTGAAAACACAGAACCTTCTGTTTTTGGCATTCTGTTTCTTAGCCCAAAACAAGAGAGTTGTTCAAAATTAAAAAAAAAAAGGAAAGAAAGAAAGAAAAAACTACCCAGAATAAAGTGACACCATGTAGCTGGCTAGAATCCTTAATCTCTCTTGATAGCACAGGAAAGCTTGTACAGACTTTCACAGCGAATGACTCAGGTTGTTATTTAAATTTGTTTGAGAAGAAATCAACCTAAAAATATAAGTGAAGACTGATGCAGTTTTTTAGGTTAGGTCTGCCTTATTTAGTGAGCCTCGTTACATGTTCAATGACATAAAACCAGGTGGCAGTTGACACACTAAACCAGTCTAAACAGGTCACAGTCTGCTCCAATGTCAATCATTTGCCTGAGGTCAGGAAGTAAAAGTAGGCCATGACTTCATTTCTAAAAACATCAGATTCATTTTTGTTCCTTGTTAGTTTTGTTCAACTCTCCTGCTAAAATACAGTGGTCACGTGCGTCCCATGTAAGTAGCTGAACTTCAGAACGTGTCTTCAGGAGGAAGCCTGTGCACAGGATTGCTGCTGCTCCCTGTGCAATGCCCACCCCTTCCTTTTTTTTGCCTGCAACAGGGTGGTTGTTTATTATCCCTCCTCCCTCGAGCAAAAATCATTTCAAATTTCACAGAACAACTCTCTCAAATGGCTCTCTTTATGTGTGCCAAAGGTGCACACAGTCACGAAACACACTGCTAACGGACTGCTATGATGGTCTGTCCGCTGATGCAGCTCTGCCAATTTGCATTATCTGATAGTCACCTCCGGTGCCTCTTTTTTTGGCTAGCAGGGTAATTACAATAACACATATTTTTGCTAAAATAGTTTTCTGATAGTAGAACATATGCAGCAGCCATCCAAAAGCAGACACTGTGTAATAAGAGAACCTTTGTGAAATTGCATTTCCTTTGAAACAAAAACGTGGTTTACGCTCAATTGTACAGTTCTACCAGGTTCATTCCTTGATTTCTTTTCTCCAAGCAGTTACTTTTTGGAAAAAAAAAAAAAATCTTTGAAATATCAAAATACAAAATTGAGCGCTTTACTTTCTTTCACCTCCAATTCAGTTGTAAGGCCAGAAATTAAAGAGCAGGGTTCCCCTTTTCAATCCCGTGTTATAGCAGAGCGAAAGCATTGATATGTCAGAAGAGAATTGGCCTGAGATTGTTCCACAGGGATGTATCCCGGCCTGGGTTTCCTTTAGTATGCAGCACCACTTTCACTGTGTGATATCCATCATGTCAGTGATGTTTTCACCAGGTATTTGGGAGGCTTTAGCAATAAAAACATAGATGACTGCTGAATCAAGTGAAAATTCATCACAATCCTTTTAGATAAGATGATGAAGAACCCTTGACACAAGTCTTTCGGTGATAAATTTCTATTGTGTATTAAATAAAATTACATAGAATCATATTCCAATTTTTAATTCCAGACAGCTCTGTGGATCATCAACATTCCTAAAGAGTCTGAGGTAAATTCAATTACTGAGAAATGTTTCACCTGATAGAGAAAAGTTGAGTGGTGTGCATTACATTATTAGATGTTTGTTTATTGATTTCTGAGGAGTTATCCTATTATAGTTCTTTTATCCTGCTAAAGACTGCCTCACAGGTTTTTGAAAAAAACTTCAGGTCTGAGCAGCCATACTGAAGGAGCAGCTTGTTGGTCTAAAGGGGGCGGGGGGCTGGGGGGAAAGCTTTTTTAAATTTGTCACCAGTTGGGAATTAAGATTTAAATTTGACAAGGGTCAAAACTGGATTAAGTATCTTAAATATTCTTCTCAATAGAAAAAAGTGAACAAGCAGAAAACTTCTGAGAGACAGTTCAAAGCTAGAAAAAAATACTGCGATGTGAATGTTAAGGGAGAAATTTGCTGAAAACTGAGACGGAATCTTTCCAAACTCTACGTACTGCAGCATAAACTGGCTTTTACTGGCATCTCCCATTGACTGGTGCCTGTATCACAATTCTGTGTGAATCAGTAGATTGAGTATAGCATAATATGAGTTCTGCATATATATAGCTGGGGTGTTGGATAAGTAGTTTCATTAATGGTTATACAATAATTTGAAAACCTCCAGTGGAAATGCCAACTACTGTTATGAGGCAAGCACCCCTGGCTTGACTTCAGCAGGTATGCCATTTCTATTCCATACAGAGATGCTAAGTTCTCTTCCAAAACTAACGTTGTTGAGAGAGACCTGAGAAATATTATGCATCTCCTGTCAGTACCCAAAAACAGGTGGCTGCTTGCTGGGGTGGATGGCAGGAGAGAAAGTGCTCTTTAGGCCATAGGCTTTAACTATGGCTGATGGAAACTGGCTGAGTAAGGCCTTTGAGTTATGACCATGACTATGCCCTGTGCTGCTTTTCATCCAAAATGGACATTTTTCCATAGAGGATATGAATTATTGCTTGACCTCTTCTAATTAATTGATTCTTATCTATTACAGAACAGGATGCAACAATTCCATCTCCTCCTCTTTCCTGTTTCCAGCAAAAGAAACTCCCAGTCAAACAGAATACTATTTCTTTAAGCACCGATGTGTTCTCTTTCCCTATAGTTTGTTCAAAGTTTGATTTTGGTGTGTGTTTACACAGTAGAAAACAAATGATTTATCCAATTCGATATGTCTGAATACAAACTTGAGCCTGACCATAAGTTAAAAAAAAAAAGAATGCAACAGCAACCAAACCCTAGGACCAAAGAAAGAGACTTGTGTTTCGCTGTCCTGTAATTGCGTTCTGATTTTGAAAAGCATCATAGTGCTAGTGCCTGTTGTTACTTGGTAAGATGAACTCACACAGTCTGTTCAGAAAAATAAAAGTGCTTGTTAGACTTGTGTATGAATCTCCAATGCACGCTAAAGCTGGTTGTAGGAGTATTTGGTGGGAGCTGCAAACTGAAATGAGATAATTGTCCAGTCAAATTGTTGATTACTCATTTTTCCATCTTTCTTCAATAGGAAGTCTCTCCAAGGTTATGTATTTTAGGATCATAAGTGTAATTGTATCCTCAGAGCATATCAGTTCAGTTTATGCAGAGAGCATCATGGCATGTGTCATATGAATTCATTGGTTGAATGCTATGCCGGTCTGCTTTAGTTCATATTATCGGTAGTTTGTAAGTGTAAGAGCATGATCTTTGTTAAGATTTTCAGTCAGTAGGTATCTAAATGGAGATCATCAAACCTTTTCCTTGGAGTTATTGTACTGTTGACAGCGGCAGAAGGGGAAAGTGCTCTATTTTATTGAGTTTATTGAAGGTCTGTAGAAAGTAATAGCATTTTATTTAAGTTTCATAACCACTGCAAAATAAGCAATCATCATGTACTTACAGAAGCACAGTTTTCAGAATAAACCAGAAAACTTTGCCTTGTAACCACAGCTTAGGATCCAACATTGAGAAGTCAGCATGCTTTTTAGTAAGGTCTTTAATGAAAGCGAAGCTTTGTGTAACAATGTCACAGCTTCTCAAAGTGTCATAAACTGTGTATGTTTTCAGTGAAAAGTTGTAGTGACTTGAATATAATGAATGTATAAGGAGGGAAGATGTTGCTCTGAAAATCTGTTTTGGACTTCAAAGAAACATAAACAGAAGAGGTAGAACACATTAGGTCACTGATCACTTTCTCCAGAGCCCTTGGAAGTCCATAGGAATTGCTGGATTGGACGCAGTCAACCACAGCAAATATGAAAGCTTAGTACGAAAATGTCCTCATAAGCATACAGAAATTATGTTTGATGGTTGTGCTTGCCATAATATTACTTTCCATGGGGACTCTTAAAAACATTACTTTTTCAACAACTAGATGTAAAAAATATATCCTACAATGCTTTATACCTATTTTCCAGGACCCACATTATGAACTGCAGCCCACTGATTCAACCAAGACTGAGGAATTCTAGCAAGCGTTTGCACATTTCTCTCAAAACTGTTAAATCATCATATAACTGAGATAGTTATTATTTTTATGTATTAAGGTAGTCTCTTGGAACTCACTATGCTTGAGGGCAAGTTACTGTAACTGCTGTTGAGTCAGGTTTTTGTTTATTTCAGTTCATGTTGTGCTAGACATTCATTTGTAGAACTGGTTCAAATCTGTGTATTTCAATTTAACCAGCAGTGTGATCTCCAGTTAAGCAAAAGAGATGAAATTTGCATTGATAGATGAGTGTATGAAAGTTTCCTTCTTGTAATACTTGGCTGCATTGGTTTTACTATAATTTTATTTCCCTATTGTTGCCAGGTTCGTTGATTATCCACTGCACAATATAATTAAATAGCAGCTGGTTGGCTCCTACAGTATTCTGTAGATCTCTTCAGTGTACATATTTCAAAATTCGGAGAGCTATATCACTTTCCATATGTTTCACACTGAATTCTCAGGAGAGAAATGTCTGCCTTAGCCTAGATACTCGCAGTCACACATCCATGGTTTAGAAAGTCATGGTTCATACTTTAATCAAACGTGCACTTTTTCTACATCTCCACAAGCATTGCCATTTGCTGTTCTTCTTCTAGTTACATGCCATTGTTTGCTGGCATTACCATTATGGGTGAAAAGAACAATAAAATAATCTTTAGACAGAGAAAAAAAAAAAAGAGGAGGTGGGGATTTGCAACTATCTAAAAGATTCTATCAGGAGCAAGGTTATAGAAAAAAACGTTAGATGAGATTAGTGGCACCTGCATAAAATACCCAGTAAGTATCCTGAGTACCAGGGAAAATGCAAGCTCATTTGTTTCTTGAGAAATTTGCAATATTTTTAGTGTTTACATGTTGCGCTGGTGCTGATCAGCCATAGATATTACTGGATGCATTGGACTAAAATCTCATTTGTCAGGATTATGAGTGAAAGCTAGAAAATGGATTATAAAAAGGTCAGCAGCAAAAGAGCAGAAGTACTTTCATGTTCTTCGTGCTTCCCAGGCAATGGTGGAAGTGAGCTGGGAGCTTGGGAGCTGTGCTGTGGGTGCAGTAGGGGTAAATGCTTATTTCCCATTTATTGTGCAGTGTCAACAAATCAGTCTGTGCTGCAAAGCCTACAGGTTAAGGCTTCCTATTCAGCAGAATATGTACTATGGCTGCTGCTGCTACTTTCTTGTGATGCTTGGTGTCTTTTTGTGTGTGTGTGTGCTCTGAAGACCAAGTCAGACTAAGAGAGAGAACAAATTATGAAACTTTGCCTGTAGGGACTTTTCTTTTTCCTGGGGTTACTTATATTAAAAGGAATGTTAGAGTGAAGAGGCAGTGGAGCCATATCATCTCATTTTCACAGTGGTGACTGAAAACTTTGGTTTTTTTTCTTGTCTAATGAAACTACTTGCTCTGGCAGCTCCTTCACAACTGAGCATCCTTCATTAAGGATGTCACTGCTATCTAAAGTGGGAGATAGAAAAATGCACAACATACATCATATATTTTACCTTGTTTACATGAATTCAAAGCTGCACTCACGAAAATGAATATAAACACACTATTCCAGCCTTCCTTGAAGAAGTCCAGGGACAGATCCCTCTGTGGATCTGAAAGCCTCATTCCACCTCTGGACAACTGTATCTCAGTCCTGTCCCTAGCCCAGTCTCCTTGTGGTTCTGTCAGAACCTCTCAGATGGACCTTGGCCCCAGTCCAGCACCTTACTGCATCTGGGATTGCCAGTGGACTCCACTGCTGCCCTTGGCTCTGCTCACTGCGTTTAGGATCTGGAGGGTGAGGATTAGTGGTAACCTGTGCTGTGTTAGACTGAGTGTTGCCAGCAGGTCAAGGGAGGTGACCTTTCCTTATGCTCAACTCTATTGAGGCCGCACCTGGAATACTGTATCCAGTTCTAGGCTCCTTAATACAAGAGAGACCTGGAGCTGCTGGACTGCACCCAGCAAAGGGCTACAAAGATGATGGAGAAACTGGAGCACCTCTCCTATGAGGAAAGGCTGAGAGATTTAAGACTCTTCAGACTAGAGAAGAGAACGCTCGGAAGGGATTTCATTATGTGTATATAAATACATGAAGGGAAAATGCAGTGGGAGTGGATCTAGGCTCTTTTCAGTGCTGCCCATTTACAGGACAAGAGACAATGGGCACCAACTGGAACAAAGGGGATCAGGAAGCACTTCTTTACCGTAAGGGTGTCTGAGCCCTGACACCGATTGCCCAGAGAGGCTGTGGAGTCTCCATTCTTTGGAGATATTCAAAAGCTATCTGTCCATGGTCCTAGGCAGCCTGCTCTAGGTGCCCCTGCTTGAGTGGAGATGTTAGCCAATACGACCTCCAGATGTCCCTTCCGGCCTCAACAATTCTGAGTATTTCTGTCTGGTAGGGCGCACCCCTGGGGGCAGATCCCATGCCTGACGTCAAACAACAATTGTATTCCATTTCACTCAGCACGATTGTGAAGGCAACAGTGTAGAAAAACATCCATCAGATCTTAAAGATACTTCACTTGTCTTACCCAAAATTGCAATTGGCTATATTGAAAGCAGACATCAAAATGGACTAATTCAAGTTATGAAGAGACTACCTAACAGACTTTTTGTTAACCACGGCTGTGATGAACTTCAGAAGGATCCTTGTGGTCTCAAGAAGCAGGAACATTACAAAACTTTGTGTAATATGACTCAGATACCCTTTGGGAGATGAAATATGCATGGTAGAAAGACAAGGCTGAGGACATCCAATCCTTTACTGGCCCATACGACACCAAAAATATTTATGCAAAGATCTGTATATGGTGTACTACCATTTCCAGCTTTAACTCCTTCTACAGATCTTAGAGTAGCATTTTGCTTGTGGAAAGTTGATCTTGGCAGTTGAACAAGGTCTTTTCCCTTAAGTCGCTCACCTCTCTTCTCCTTCATGCAATGATCAATATGATCAAATAGAAATCTTATATATAGTAGTGATACAAGAAGTTATGTCCCCAAGGATGATGGGATAGCTGCTAGCATACTTAAGCATGGAAGCAGAAAGCTATTTTCTGTTGTCCTTTGATTATTCACCCGAATCTATGGAAAAGAGGAAGTGGTGGAAGAATTTAAGAATGCTTAAATTGTATATCTATGGAAAAAGAAACATCATTGTCCATTATGTGAGAGCAATCTGGCATCTTCCTCCAATTTATACTCTGGAAATTATTAGTTCAGATTGTTCATAACATGAGCTCATCCTTCTGATACAGGATGATCTGCCTCATGACCAAGCAGTTTCCGAATTGTCTGTGGTAACACTGGGATAATTATTCCTGGACAGGGAAACTTAGGAAAAGCAGAGAGATTAGGAAGAGTTCAGTGCTCAATCAGATAAAAGATCAATCTTTGTCCAGTGTTTTGGCTAAGAGTGGCTAGTAGTGGATGTTTAAGGGTAATTATAAGAAGAGAGACAGCGTACATTACTACCTCTCCCAGTATGCCCTCTCAGCTTCCAGCAGTCAGCATTCTCAGTATTTCTTCAGATCAGAATTCATACTCTAAGTGCTGCTAATTGGACTAAACTTTTTGATTTTTCTTGTTTGAAACTCAGCAGTGTGCAAGTCCTCAGCAAGCCAGGCTGGTTTGATAGAATCTTTAACCTCATCTGCTCCTTTCATGATGATATAGAAGCCCATAATTCTCCATGTTAGAGTAATTTCTTGTTCCCAGTAGAGCCAAACAAGATTTTGTACTTGTATCTAGCCTATTCATTTTTCTGTCCTTGGTAATGCTTCTCAGAGCATGACAAAGGAATGTACCTTCACTAGAGAGCCGAAGGTCGCCAACTTAACCTCATCAGACTGAGAGCCCAACCAAGGGGGAGGTATCAGCATTTGCTGATGAATGCAGGATTGCATGCCTATTTGCTGGAAGACCTCAGGCTGTCCTCAGTTTCCTTACTGTCATCCAGAGATGTTTGTCTTCCCATTAGTATACAGAAGATGGGGGTCATTGTATGAGCTGACCCAAGGCAGCTATTCAGCTTTTGCACAGCCACAGTTGATGAAACAAGGTTCAAAGTGATTGACATGTTTACCTTGGTAGCCCTCTCTCCAGATCAGCAGTAATGAGGATTAAATGTCCCTTTGCTTTTGGGAAGAAAGCTTGTTTTGATCATCAGCAGAATTGTGTTTGGAATGAAGGATCTATCCAAGGCTCTGCCAAGGCTCTGATGTTTACTTCTCACTCTTTTCCACAAATGCTATTCTGGGATGGTATACGGTAAACATATTCAGCAGTCAAACAGCTCCATCAATGTTGGCTAATGACAACTTCTGAATATTCACTAGCATAGCTTTGTAACAGACACCGAGCTTCTAACTTGCAGCAGCTTCCCATGTAGCAAAATTGCCAGTGCAAGATTCTTTCTGGGCTGCCTCAGCCTCAAACTCGTCTTCTTCCACAGTTTGCTAACATAAAGAGGATCGTTTTGAGGATGATACTTGACTCTTTTAAGAACACCCTGAAAATCTTTAGTCAAAATGGCAAGCTTGATACCACTGTGCATCAGGAAAAGGCTTTGGATTCAGATATCTCTGTCAAATATTTCGAATGCCACCTGAGATGGCCAGGTGTTGGCCATAAGAGAGGAAAAACTAAATAAGGAGAAACCACAATCATGGTCTGGTCATGTAAAATTTGCATATTGGGTCTTTAATGATACCAGTTCATTCCAGACTGACTTGTTTTGTCATTATTATGAGCACAGACAGTGAAACTGAAAGCAGTTAGAGCTGATCGCCAAGAAGTGATTATTGGTTGTGTTGGACAATTAACAATATATTGGTTAAGCTCCACTACAGAAATTAAACCAAAATTTCTTATTGTTTACAGCTCTTGTTGTCTATTGTGAAACTTTGGAAATTTAGGTTTGTTTTCACCCTTTAGGATAGACTCTTTTCTCAGTTATTAAATTAAATTTGGCTTACTTGATCTGTTTCTCAGTCTGTGAAATTTCAGAAATGAAGGTTATTCAGTTACAGGACTCTGTTACGTCAGCAGAGGCAATGGCAATACAATACTGCTTCAGCTGTAATATGTTTCTTGGCCTGATTTGTGTAACTTACTGAAGTTAAAATAAGAATGACCACTAATTTTATTCAGAACTGAACAGGGACCTAAATTAAACTCAAGGCAAAGAGAAAGATAAGATGTCGTTTTTGTATCTGCAGAACCTGAAGTCCTTTTAGCAGCTTTGCCCAAGGAGTCAAAGTCATTTTTCATTTAGCAGCCTTTAGATGCATATCCTGAATAAGAATAGAATTTATTTTATCAGCACTGTTTTAATTGGCTAGATTACGATGCTTCTTAATGTGAATATAGAGGGTATGATTATAAAATTTCACAAAAACTTAGCATGTGTTTCAAACATGTAGATGTGGCACGGAGGAACATGATTTAGTGGGCACAGTGGTGGTGGATTGACAGTTGGACTAGATGATCTTAGAGGTCTTTTCCAACCTTTATGATTCTATGATCCTATGATCCTATGTATTAGGGACTACTATGCTGGATGTATATTTTCCCTACCTGAGTAACTTCTGAGTAATATTTGAGAAGAGATACAAAATTAAAGTTAGATTCTGTGAAATACCATGACCAAAAAAAAAAAGAAAAAAAGCAAACCAAAAACTTTTTATCACAAAGAAGTTCAGCCGTATATTTTTGATGCATGTCTAAATTCCACAGTGATTTCAGTCTACATATTTGAGAATGCCCAGAAGACTGTATCAGCACCTTATCAGTTTCAGTACATCCAGTGTTTTCTTTAAATATGTCTGTCTCAGTTGATGTATTGCCTAAAGGCCAATAGAATAGTATTACATTTGGAACAAGTTCTTAAAATTGGAAAAGGCCCTTGCTGCATTTTCTATCAACTTCAGAAAAAGTCTACGGAAGAAGTGATATAACCTAGATTCCCATTTGCAAAAGGATTAATAGTAATATTTTGTATTCAAAGGGACAAGAGAGATTGAAGTTATGTAATATTTCAAAGCTGCTGAAAAAAACAGCTTGATAATGAAGGTAATTTGAAGTGCAATATCCAAGGTTTAAAGTAATTCTGATGGAATGATGTTGTTAAAGTCACCAGGAATGCTGCATCTCTAGAGATAGTTTTAGCAAGGAACTAGGCCAATGAACTGAAGCTCTCAGCCTCATCTTTAATAGATAAGAAGCTAGTTTTGTGAAAAAACAGTGTAGCACAGTTGAGACTGATAATGGCACTAGCCAAAGTTTTCTGTTAGATATCTTTTCCATACTTTCTCCTGTTTAACTCCTTACGTTGCCCTGCTACCCTGCCCCCATATATTTTTCTCCACAAGCTCCAAAATAACATCAAAGCCGGTGTGTTAGACATGGAATCCAAGAAAACCAGTTGTTCAGCAGTCAGGCATTGCGGTAGTACCTTGGCTCCAGAACAATGAAAGTAAAGGAGTAGATAGAACCAAGAGCTGTCTCAGAGTAAAGTAGGGTTAAGGCATGTCAGCAAGAGAGAAGCAGCAGAGCGTGGAAACATATAGGGCAAAAAGTCAAACAGTTGTTGGTAATAGAATTAGATGTGAGTTATGGTCTATGTGGTTAAGCATAGTGCAGTGAAGAAGTGACAACGAAGTTCTGGAAACCACATATTGTATTAAAACCACGACCTGTCCTTACAAAAGACAGACTGGAAGTCGTAATGCTTACTGAGCCCAAGGAAAAATAAAGAAGAGAATGTAGCAGAACTACAAGGAAAGATGTCTGCAAAGGCCAAAGACTAAAAATCAGAGAGAAAATGTGTGGGGAAAATCCCCAGAGAAGAAACAGGCATGCTGCTGCCATTGCTGTCTTTTCCAACAAAAAAAAGAATGATAACCATTTTTTAATTGATTTTCACCTCACAAAATGACAAAAGAGCACTTGGAATTACTATGATCAAAACACTTACTAACTCATATATTGATTTTTTAGAAAAATTTGCTAGCCTTTCGTGTGTCTGGTAAATGTAAATCAGTGACTTGAATTACCAGCTGCTTACTCTTAGATACATACAGTGAGAAGATTGTCTTAACTAGAGAGAGCGGCAACTTTATGAATTTTGATATAATTTGAAGTAGCATAAATGTGGTGCTGATGCTGCAGTGAACTTTATTAAATACCTTCCCTATCCCCAACGGTTGCTTTAAGTGAACAGCAACACAGTTCTGTCTTGTTCCTCTAAAAGAGATGAAAGATTTAGAAGCTAAAATCTACCTAAAAGGCAGCACACTCATGCAGATCTTAAGAGGGTGCTTTCTCATTTGTAAGAATGCCAGAATTTTATTGTGATGCCTTGGAAACATCTCTAGGTATTGATTCTGGAAAATGATGGCACAGGTTCAGCCTTAGTGAAAGTGGTGGAGTCAGCTTGCTTTTGAGGACTTCAGACATATATCAAGTGGGCAATGGAAGTTTTGCATATCCAAATGAATAATTGCTGAACAGCAAACTGTACAGGACTGCACAGAAATGCTTAGCTTAATCTAAAATGGGCTAATCTAATATATATTTCACAAATTAACAATTTTTTCTCACAATGAATGTTCAGTAATTGTTTCCTTTGAGATATAGTTACTGCGATTTCGACTTTAAACAAATGATCTTGTTACAGAGGATGCCAGCTCTTTCATTAGTAGTCACGGGGACCGTCACATGCTCCTTCCATTGTGCCAGTAGATCTTTCTCCTTCTCTGGTTCATGCTGTGTAACCTCCTTCCTCTCGTACGTCACACACGCTGCAATCCTTTTCCTTTTCTAATACATGAACGGCAATAATCTCCTGCTAACGCACCAGCTCTGACTAAGAGAATAAGCCCTGTCACCTCCACGCTCAAGCAGCTTCCTGCATTATACCACATGATGGGAGATTACATGCTTAAAATGTTTTTCAGCTTTAGAGTTTTCATGCTGCTTGTAAATCATTCACGTCCTTCCTTGCAAGCCGTGAAGCTGCCCAAATCGCTTCCCAGGCCCATAACCCTGTGGTCATTTGTCTAGCATGACCTGACTGCATATTTGGTCTTCTGATGTCTCTCTGGTTGCTGGCGAGGCCTGTGGCATCTGACGTGCCTTTAGCTCCCAGGGATGACACTCATTACGTCCCTCAGCTAATATGCCCTGGTGTAGCACTCAGATCCCAGAAATTACAAAGTCCTTTACAGATTGCATTTGCAATCACACTGTCTTAGGATGTAGCTGATGATTAACCCTCTTGTTTATTTCTCTGCTGTTGTAGGTATGTATATGCTTACATTTATCTAGCAAGGCTTCTCCGGTCAGCTTTCGATAAATATGGTAAATATAAACCTTTAAACAACAATTTTTGAAATAAAGCAAGCGGGTTGGTATGTTGCAGGCTGTTTTCTAACATACGATAAAAGAATGGGATCCCTGAAGAGCTCTGTTACACAAAGTTTAAGTTTGTGTGCAAGTAGTGGGGTACACCAGGTACTGTTGTATTAAATTTTACTATTGCAACTTCCTGAGTGTTTCCATGAAGCGTTTCTTCTCATCTGTCATTTTTATAAACTGTTTCTTTTCCCTAGACTCTGAAGAATGGCAAACTCTAGATTGCAGAATTCTACAGTAAGGCTTTTTTGTGCATCATGCAGTCAGAAAACCATAAAACACCGTTTTCTTCTGCACAAAATCTCATAGGTTTTGTTTTTAATGCAACAGAGTGATATACTGAAGCCGAAGTTGTGTAGGCTGTCTGAGCTCATTATGTGCCCTACTATGCAACTTCTAGAGTGATATTTTGCTCTGTGGTATGCCAACTGTAAAGTGAGAGTATTTGTTCTTACCTTCCTTAGCAAGCCAATTGAGGTGAGATAAGTATGAAGGGATAATTATATGTTATTACTGTAATAGCATTGTTCTTTTTAATGTATGGTTTTATGCAGTGCTTTCTAAGAATCTTTTTGCTATGCCATTGTAGCATTCATTAGCCTTTTTCCTTTAAAATTATGATTTTTTCCTTCTTTTATAAGATGACATGATTTTTCTCATATAATTGTCTTTCATACTGGGGTCCTTCAACTGGTGCTAAACTGACAGAGGGAGAATGGCTTTCTCTTGCAGCAGTCTTTTCTTGGCAGGCATGTGAGGTGAATACAGTCTGAATTATACAGAAGTGTTTCAGAGTGGAATTAATTTCCTTTATTCTTTGCTATCTAAAAGTTTGCCGAGCAGTTTAGGTTAATTGCATAGCTAAATATTTTCTAATGAGTACCTAAGTCAGCTGTCAGCCTGCCTCATAGCTTGGTTACTCTTTTTGAGCGCTGCAGAAGCACTTTGTTGATCCAAGGTATTACATGCTTTTATATATGAAAAGAAATCAGTGCATTTTTCATTGCAGAGTTGCAGATGACTTTTTTTTTTAAAACCTGGGTTTACCCATTTCTGTATTTTAAAAGCATAAGTGTATTTAGATATCATAGAAATAATTAACGCAAGTAGTAATGTAAGGGATGTCAAGATCATAGAGTCCTTTCTTCCTGTGAGTTGGGTTTCCTACTACCAAGAAACTGTCCGGCCAAGAGACAATTACTCCGTCCCTATTACATAGCTATAAGTAACTGGAAATTCAGTGACATTTATTCACAGAACTGAATAAATAGTAGGCACAGCTTAGTTTAGAGGTCTGAGGCATAAAGCTTTTGTCTGAGTTTTGCTATGAGGTTTGAGGCTGTGGTGTGCCAGATGTGTAATTCTGTAAGGATAGAGAATGGTTGTGTTTGCTGTTGTCCATAGACTACAATCCGACACAGTACAGGACACCAGAGCGAAGTGTATAACATGCAACCAAAGTTAGAATGTGGAAGATGAACTGTTCTCTATGCAGTGCCGAGTTTTATTATCCTGAGTGGGACTACGTGTGAAATAACATAGCTTATTCAAGCCTGAGTGACTTCTTAGAAGCATTATTTAGACATAAGCAGAGCGTGCTTCTTTCAAGGTGCCACATGAGTTTGCTCTTGAATTTTATGAACTCTGTTGTACACAAAAGCTTGATTATCTGCTCTGACAGAAGAATGGAAATCCCACGAATTCAATATAACTTCTTCATTTTAGATGACAAAATCCATTACACTGGAAAGGACTTTATGGTTGAATGATTCATAACATACATGAAGTCTGTATCAGAGATCTATATTTTCTGATTCCTACTCCGTGGATATGTCTTCTCTTACACTCTCATGTTGTCCAAATATGCCCTCTAGGATTTGTTAGGATTTGTTACATTGGTACAGTGGCATTATTCAAGAAACCTGATTAGAAAGCTGAAATCTTCTCTTTTAGCCCCATTACAACTTCACATAAAAGGTAGTGAGAGACATCATGACACCAGTACCATAAGCTTTAAAGATATATTATTTTTCTTGGATTTATTGAGTAGTGTTATTAGTAGATTTAGAGCATCAAGTAGACAACTGTGTAATGCAAGGAATAAGGAGCTGATAGAATACAATAGATCAGAGACAGCTAAAGCAGAGTTTTAGTTGGTTGTTAAAGTGATTCAGGTTTAATTTTTGGAGAGACAACTGTGGACTAAAGAAAAAGGAAGAAATTATAATACTGTTTTCACAAAGTCAGTACTTAAGTTCCTGATTTGCTGAAGGACATCAGGAATTTTATTTGAAATTTCAGATTTAAAATTAAACTGAGTATTTAGGAGACTGAGGCCGTGATCAGCCAATGTCCACAAGCACAATAACGTGTGCTTAATGTGCTGCTGCCCCATGCCTGGTGACTCCCTAGGCTGAATCAGAAGAACCAGAGGCACCTCAGAAGGGGCAGGAATTGTCCTAAATTGCCTCAGCACAAAGTCAGTTGGATAGCTTAAATTGCTGTTCAAAGCTGTTTAACTATTAGATAATTGACAGCTATTGTACTTATGTCACTATGAAGCAAGTAACAGTAAACATTTTAATGTTGATTTGTGAGATGTGTTGTAAGCAGATAAATTTTAAAAATCAGTAACAGTAGTTGTTAAACTTCTTGCTAAGTACTCAGAATGTACCAAAGACTGCAACAATTCTTAGAATGATCTTTGTGCTGTGGTGCTTAAATTTTCAATCAGAATTGGCAGGAACAGTAAACTAACTAATGCTGGACTACAGTGGAATTCCTAGAAAAGAATATATAACATCTAGATTAATACCAAATGTGACTCTCATGATTAATGTTACCATGATGAACACCAAAGTTATTTATAGAGATTAAGCCAATTATTAGGCAGCATCAACCAGAAGAACTTTAGTGCAAAAACAAAATTAAAAAATAACACTGGAAAGCAGTTCAACTTGAAAAAAAATCAGTGTCACTGCTTAAAATTCAGGCTAGCAGAATGATAAGGATCGGACTGAAATCGAAGAGCCAAGACTGTTCCCCTAAAAGTGCTGCAGTCTGATCCTTTCTGGTGCGGCAGCTGCATGTGCTTCTCTTGCTGAAGGGACAACATGTGTGGTTTGACAGGTTTGTGTGCGCTGTATTTAGCACAGCCAAATCTGGATCCACCCAAGGACCATCAGCAGCATCATTGTGTATAGAGAAGAAAGCATTTGTGAAGTCTGCCAAATATGGCTTCCTTAAAACTCAAAGATCAGAAAAACATTCAGATCCTGATTTAAAAGCAGTGCAGGTGACATGAGTGGGTAGTACACAAAGAAGTTTTTCTCACCAGCTTCTTTGCACATCATCTCCCTGAAGGCTTTCTTCAGCCTCAGCAGCCTTCTCACTTTTTTCTCTGATTTTCTGCATTTTATTTAAAGGATTAGTTTTAAATGAAGTTACAGATTATCTGAGGACTTATTTGACTTATGTAAAACTACAATTTATCAGATCCCAGTTGAAATTGTGAAAACAGCGTGTTTTTAAAATATGCTCACATATTCAAATTACTGACAAATGTTTTTAGATATCAGGGAAGTCATGTGGCAGGTAATTGATCAGTTCATGGTGATGATCTGACGGAGGCCAAACAGACACATCCAGTGGACATCATACAGGAAAGACAATGTTTGGAGGTTGTTTGGAAGGAGAGAGGTGCGGTAGAAATACAAGAGAGATTGATCCAATACACTGAGGGTATTGTTACAGATTGAGATGTGTGGAACAGGTCACAATTTCATTCACTTGCCCTGCACTGTGTTTGAAATCTTGAACTCGATTTAGTAAGACATATCCTCTACAGTGGCAGCCAGTGCAAAGGGAGGACTTGGAAGGCTGGAGAGGAGTCAAGGACGTGGCTTGGCATGCACCATCTAGCCTCAGTTCATGAACTGAACATTCTGCCACTGCTGTTGATCATCAGGTCACAGTGACCCTAGCTTCTAATTGTTGCAGTGCTGTATTGTTTGATGTGTAGCCATGTGGGCATGATAAACGTAATCTACTGTCAAAAACAAATTTATGTAAGTTGAGGTAGAGACGTCCCTGAACCGAGCTCTGTCTGGACCTGATTGCCCATGACTCCCTTGCAACCCACCTTGATACCTGAGATCCCTGCACTAATTGCAATGTGAGCGTATTACCAACAAACCAATAGCTATCTAACCTCTTTCACAGTCTTAAATTCCACCTAATGGCATCTATCTGCACAACTATTCCTGACAACCTTTTGCCTGCACCCAGCATTCTCAGAATGCAGTATTCTTGACAATTTTTCCCATTTCTCCAATCACCAGCCAAAGCACAGCAACCTCTGTGACAGTGAGCGCTGTGAATGAGCCTCTCCCCAAAGGGAACTGATACGCTGGAAAAGCGTGAGAGACAACTAGATGAGCTACAGTAAAATAAGCAACATGGTCCCATTATAGTACAATTTTCAGAATATGCTTTCAATATTTTTATTTTTAACTATCTCATTTAAAAATGAAGAAGTGAAAAGATAATTTTTCCTGCTGCAATATCCAGAGAGGTTAGAATGACTTACATGCAATTTGTACCTTATTTGATGAATGTAGCTGTACTCTCTTCAGACTCTCTTGCAGGCTCTGTGAAGAGAGACTTCATTCTGTGAAGTCTGCAATGTCCTTTGCTGCATTTGTAGTTAAGAGGTATTTGATAAAGTGTTGCTTCATTGTTTTTCATTTCAATCAAGCTCTCAGAGAGATTTTGATTTTTGTACTTGCCTTTGAAGTCCTATTGTTTATGTATGAAAGGTATGTTATGCTGCATTGCGTCATACGCTGGGCAGCTAGTGCAGTTCCCCTATGCCTCTAAAATTTTATTATTTTTCTACAAACCTCCTCCCTTTAATACAATTATAAACCTGATTGCAAAACTGTATTTACCAGTTAACACACAAGACAAATTCTAAAACATTTTGAAATAGTAACAGGTTTTATCTGAGCTCAGCAAATCTCCTGAACTTCACTGTGTGTAATAGCAAATACAATCTGAGACATGCAGGAGATTAAAGATATGAGGCAGTTCACCAGCAGCTCCCATAAACTGTTCACTAAATAACTCTTGTGGTCTGTTGCTGCAGCTCAGTCAGAGGGAGATGTACAGCACTGCGGAGTTATTTTTGAACAAGGAAACAGCTTTTCAGCAGAACCTAGTTTTTCCCCATCTATGCTTTTGGTTTTTACAGAAACTTCCCTTAGCTTTGGAAAACAATTAATTACATGAAATGGTTTTGTCTGATCATCACTGTTATGCAGGATCCCTTGTGAAAATGGGAAGCATGATGTGAATCTGTACTTTTGTAAAAGAAGGCCTCTTGCCATAGGGGGATGATGGCGGCGTGTACACGGTGGCAGCTGCAGGTCATAAGTGGACACCTTAAGGGCTTTGCTTATGTAGGCTCCAGGAAAGGAAAGGTAGATTAGGACCAATAAATAAATAAATAGAAAACAAACAAAAAAACCCCTCCAAAACTCTTCATTTTCAACGAAGACCAAATGGCCTAACTGTCTAAGGCTGAATTCACAGCTGAGGGAGGTTTACTGATACAGGTGTTAACAAATCCTGCTGGTGGTAGTGCAGCGTAGACCTCAAAAGATTGGTTTTGCCATCACTGCTGGTTCTGAGACACTGAATTGAATCAACCAACAGAATTACATTTTTATGGAAAAACACTTCTATGGTGTTTGTAACTGCATTTGCACCAGAATTTCCAATGTAAAAATGTTGTTGAAGTAAAAATTTTCTCTCTAAGCTGTGATGTTGCAACAGTGAATGATTTTTATACGTTGAAAATCAGCACTGAATTTTTGTACGTTGAAAGGGGAAGCCACTTTAAAGGATATATTTCAATGTTTCTGGAGCTTTCCAAGAGCTTGCCTTGTGCTGAGCCACGTAATTACCTCCTGAATAACCTATCACCAGCCCAGGACTGCGTACCCTGCTGAAAGGTAAGATGGGTAGCGTGAGTTCTGGAGTTCCAATGTGGTTGTGCCTCTCTTAATTCACTTGCATTGGCAGAGTAAGCTCGCGTTTGCCTAGAAAGTATTATTTGGTTGTATAGTAGGATGCAGCTGCAGCAAGACTGTTTAAAAAGTAAAAATAGTAACAGTTGAGGCACTCCTACAGAAATACTGAGGTAGAAGATATATTTTGAAAAAAAATATAAATAAAAATGTAGGTAGGATCCTAATGTAGCCGCTTTAGAATTCCTGTAATGTTTAATGCTCCACAGTGAAATAGTATGACTTCAAACAAAAAAAAAAATCAAATGTCACTGGATTTTTTTTCCAACTCACCACATCCACTGACCTTTGCATTGATTGTTTTTTGTGAGCCTTTGGGATGGAGCACACGCAGCATTCGGAGTCTCATGTCATGTTGGTCATCATTCTCTACTTGACATTTCTTGTGTTCCTAAGTTGATATGTCCCAGATTAATGAGGCATTTGTTCTCAATCAAGAAGCTATTTAAGAATACACTTTTAATTGTAATGGGTTGCATATGATTAATTATTTCTACATGGCTTACTCATATTTTTGGATAGTTCAAAGATTTTTTTCTTCCACTGAGTACTGCCCACATCTTTTCAATGTTCATACTAGTTATCACCCAATAATTTTTGGAAGAGAATTGTCTTCGTGAAGGGTTATGAACTTCTTTGAGAAATTTGTCTGCAGCTCTTTCCTGTAATGACCTTCAATGTTCTTTGTAAAAAGAATAAAAGGCCTAACACACAAGTTAGTTGCAAAAGCTGTGTGCTTAAGTTATTTTGTGGGTTTTTTGAAAGACTCCATTGTCTTAGGAGTAGTCATGTCACAGTTAGTTCTGACAAGGCTGCATAGCCATTTTTGTGTTGTTCTGTGCTCGTTCTTCCGCTTTATTTGAGGTCTTCTCTTCTAGCTCAGCCTACATCTTTGGAAGCAACTGTATTTCAATGTCCAAGACATTCCAAACTGGACCAGGTTGTTCCTTACATGTGGGTTCACTGCATGAGGGAAAGGGAAGAGACACGTTTTCATTTGCAAAGCTTGCTTCAGTCTTTTTTCACACTCTGAAGAATTTCTCTTTGTCGATGTTTTTGAAAGGAAAAAAAGACTCAGTCCTTCAGGGCTCTCAGTCTTAAGGGATTATTTGAAAACTCTCATTCCTCTTTCATTCATTTCATTCCATTTGGTTGTGTGGGACATAATTTTGGCAGGTGTAACTGTGGGACTAGTGGTGATCAGCACACCTGATTCTGAGCTCAGAAGAGAGTTTGAACTCATAAGTGAAGAAGAGATTTCTCTCCTATAAGTTAGTCAGCCATTACATTTATATTAACTTAATGCCATAAAATATGTTATTTGTAGCTACAGAAGTTGCAAATTAATCACCTGTAGAAGGATTCAGGTGCAGAGGAGGCTCTAACTTTGCACATCACCTTTGTCTGCAGTTGTCAGATAGATAATATCCTCTCAAAGGATCTTGTGATTAGGTGAGTCCAGTCTAGTAAAATAATAGCCATGAAAATATTACAACAAAATAATAATAAGTCAAAATGCTTGTTAGTGTTTTCTGTCAATAGCAGTGTGCTATTCACTGCCTTGTGACTGATTTTTTTAAGTTTTATCTGAAATATACTGTGGATAGCTGGCATCCAGCTATTTTTCTTCTCTGTTTTCATTTTAGATAAGCAGAGTCAATGTTGTGAGGAAAGACCCATTAGATCTAAACTTAGGGACCATAGCATCAGATCGTGTGTTATCTGTGGGTGACTTTTTGTAACATGATGAGTGAATCTATGTTCTCTCCTCTTCTCATACAGAATATGTCAAAATATGGAGCAGCTCTTCCAGAAGAGCTTTCTCTGTTGGAAAGACACTCAAATTACTTTGATTTTTTTCCTGGTTTTCAGCATGGCGGTGTGTTCCTGCAGGGCAAAGGACAGAGATTTGTCAGTTAAGTTTTACTGTAAAAGGGCACGAGTGGTGCATAATGATTGAGCAGAGAATTAGAAGGAGGAATTACAGATGAAACTAAGTGTAGAGCCTTGACAAAGAGCACAGATGTTGAAAATATCCAAGAACAAGCTTCCCTCCCACCCTCAAGTGTGCTGTGTCATGCAGGGCACTTCTCACAAGTGCTGGTGACACATTTTGGTGAAATTTCAGAGGTTTCCACCCTTCCACATTCCACAGTGGGAGGTCACCACCCCTGATGCAGAGACTGCATATCTGCTTGTGTGAAGCTACTGCAGTTCATGACGGGTTGCATTGCTTTGAACTGCTGCACCATATAATAACACACAGGGCTGTAGATTGAGACAACAGGGGAGTAGAAACACTGGACTGGTTTGCCAGCTAAGACCGTAGAGAGGGAAGCATAATCCTCTGCTCTTCCCAATGCAGTTTGGAGATCAGAGCTCTTGTTTTAGAAAGCACTGCTATCCTGTTGGTCAGAGGCTGAATTTTGTGCTCAGAAATGCTTTTGTATGGGATGCGTGCATGTGAAGAGGATGAGATAATAGCAGAGATGAGTAAAGAAGCTTTCTGAAGTACTATTTTTAAACTCTGTGGCTGGAACTGCGCTACCAAAGAAATCCAACTTCAAGAGAGTAAAGTATTTGTTAGCTACTTTGCCAATAAAGTTTATTTTACTAAAAAGAAAAGTAACAAGTTTTTAGCCTACAGGTCAAGACACAGCAAAATCTTGTTTGAGTTAGCCTGTAGAGAGGCAGAGCTGAGACTTGAAACAGCTATAGTTAGAGGCAAAAGGGCATATGTGGAGACAGAGTAGGAAAAGTGAAAGAGAAAGGTGCTTGTCGCACTGAAGCTGAAAAATATGCTCCTTTCAAAATCATAATTTACAGAGGTTTGATTGCCAGGTATTCAATTTGGTCTTGGAATCACCTGAACTCTGACTGTATTTGTGAAACAGTGATGCTTTGCGCAAATATTGTTAATGTCAGCTGTTTTGAACAGTATGTCTTTCTTTCAATATTAAGCATAATTAAAATTAGTTGAGTAAAATGACAATTATGTCCAAAAGGGACCTCTTCCAATAAAAATTTATGCTATGCTACCTATTGCAAGTTTTGTAAATGGTTTCATAATCAAATTCAGTCATCCCTTTCTCCATCTGGATGGCCTGTAACTTACAGAATCTGTTATTAATTTATAAGTTTGGAGTTTGAAACTTGCTGAGAAGGTCATACAGACATATGGAGCTTTTTTTCCCCCGTCCCCCCACCAAAATGGCTTCTACGTGTATTTCTGTTAAAGCTCACCAACAGTCCCTTTGGGTAGAGTAATGTAAATATAGCTGATCTGGTCCAAATAGACCATCTTGTAAGGTCAGTAGCACTAGCTGAACTTCAGGACCTCTGAACCTGGTGAAGCAGTTCTGCCAAAACAGTGAAGCTGCCCTACTGAACTGGACTTGAAACAGCTGATGCGTCATAGTCGATTGGAGACTACATAAAGAAGAGAGAAAATTTCTCTCAGAATATTTAAAGAAAACTTGTATTTAGTCTAGTCATTATCTAACAGTGTAAAAAAGTGACCAAATTGAAAAAGGAAGGATGCTTGCAGAAATACTTGATGAATGATAGGTTAAATGGAGCAAAAGGTCATGTAAAGTCCGCAGGAGAAATTAAAATCAAAAGGGTAACTTAAGGCAAACTTAATAGTGAGTATTTGCAGGTAGATTGCGAAGTGCATGTTATTTTATAAACACGATAGTGGACATTATTCTATGAGAAAGGCAAAGTGTATGTTACATCCAAGCAAAAGAAATTCAAAAGCTACGTTAGATTTAAAACTGCATTTCTCCAAACTGAATCATCTTCCAAAGTGTGGGCTGGATGGAGCAGGATGTTCTGAGAGTGATTAGATAGAAAGAGCCCTGAAGTGAGAGATCATCTGGATTTTGCTGAGGTTTGTGTCAACGATCGCAGTCACAGGTATTGGCCAAAGCAACACTTTGAGGCGTAATGAGAGATTTTTGCTAGCAGATACAGCAAGACTGAAAAGCTGAGCTTCATCTTCTTCATAAGTGAACCAATCTGATCATTATTGAAAAGGCCACTGACATAGTAATCTGAAACTCACGTTATGAGAAAGTCCCTAATGACAGCCCAAATTAGAAATTGTTGTTTTTCAAGACTGCAGTTGTTCCAAATTCATGCATTGTGATCTGCTATTTTTCAAGTAAAGGGCATTTCCTACTTGAGTTTCATAAATGCTTATACTGTCCATTAGACACAGGGTAAATACTAAAACCAAACAGTAACATTTTTGTTTGGTTTTCCTCTTTTCAGAAACCTTTTGACCCACACCAATTAGTGTCAGTCTCTTCACACCTATTGAGTACCCCTCAGGGAGCTCTGACAGCACAAGCTTGAACAGTGTTATATAAAAACCGATATATTTTATATTGCCTCTGTTTTGTATATTTTCCACTGGTGTAGTTTCTAAGGTCAGCGTGAGGATCTTATTCTTTAGGGAATGAAACTAATGAAAACACCTAATACTTGAAGCTTTCACCATTGACGGAACTGGTGAACCTGATCTTGTGTGAAATAAACTGTGCAAAAACTCTTGGTGGAGAAACATCTGCCGTAAATGTTTCAACAGGGAAAAGATACTGTTTGGCTGAAAAATGTAGGACAAATTCACAAACGCAGCATGTTCCTGTTTAACGGATACACGTGGCCTTAGGGACCCATGTGGCTCCATTATTCGTCCAAAGTTCAAAATAAAGAGAAAAATAAGTTTTGACAGTTGCTTCTGAGGGAAGTGATAACAGATCAAAGGACTGTCTTTTATTGCAATATTTTCATCATTATGGAAAAGAATAACTTTGGACTTTAGCTACTATTTGAAATCTTTACCTTTAATAAGTGAGCTCTTTAAATGTAGCTCAGAGAACAAAGGTTTCTCTTTTACAGTTAAACTTTTAACCCTTGAGGTTGAATTGGTGCAGACCAGAGGGAAAATCCACTGTGTTTTCACTGAACTTTTTACCCTTTGAAAAAAACTGAACAAGTTTAAAGTTCGTGCACTGAGCAAGAGGTCTCTACTGGGGATTTCTGGTATTATTAACTTCCTGACCTCGGATAATTAAAAGGGAAGAGCGGAGGCAGTGCAGACTTTGACTCAACTTTGAACTTTTAACCTCTTGAAGAACATTTTTAGTGTGCAAGTGGTATACGCAGTAAACTCTCTTATTAACTTTCTTTAACCCACAGATGCAAAAAATGTCAGCAGGCCAAAATTATCCTCTGTCCGTCATGTCATATTTTTATTTGTGTAGCAGTTGAAACTCAAGGGAGATATTGTTTGGATACAAAACGTGACACAGACAACTATTTTCCAGGAACTGCCAAGTACAGTAGGCAAGCAAAAGGGAGAAGAAGTCATGAATCTGTCAGGCACCGCAGTAGGGTTTGTAATTCAGGCTATGTTGGGCTTTACCTTTAGGACAAGCAGCAATATTTTAGCGTTGCCTCAGAGCAAACTTTTCCTTACAGAATGAGGTATTTTCTCTTTATTCAACTGGGCATTTATTTCCTCAAGCTTTAAACATAGTGATACTCAGCAGCCCAGGAGATTATGGATTTATTGACTAGGAAATAACCAAACGAGTAGTTTTGTGGGTTCTGTATTTGAGCACAGAAATCATACATTCTCAAAGCTTTAACATAAATGGAAGCAAAGTCTTTGCTTCTTGTCTCAGTAAGACAAAGATCATTTGTGGTCAACTGTTCATCGGGGGTACGGTTTACTACGAACTAGTCTGGGGAGCAATGTGGGAAGCAGTAAAACCTTTTAAATCTCCCAGCATTAGTGTTATTGCGGTGTAAAACAGAATTATGTTGAATCTGTGTAGTTGGATATAGAGTAACTTTGCTGAAAAAAGAAAATACAAGGAATGCTGAATGAAAATATTGCCTGTAGGAGAAAGCTGTAAGCTTCTGGAGCAAAATCTCAGTAGCTGTCATCCTCTCCACATTTTCACCATAACAAAGGAAAGAACACAAGTGAGTTTTAATGTCTTTTGATTCTCTAAATGCTTCTTGCATATCACAGTGTTCCCAATCATAGCGATCCTTTGTCTGCTCCATGAGGAGCTCAACAGTGTTTAGTGAGAATTGTAAAATTTGTTTCAGTTTTGTTAAGGCATAGAAACACAATCTGAAAAATAATGCTAAGTAGCTTCTGGAAGCAGATGTGCTTGAGCATGGAATTGCTGTTTTAGGATTATTAGAAGATTGGCAGGATATTTTTGAAGCTGGCTAAATGTTACAGTAAGGATAGATGCATGCATCTTGAATGTTTTGAATTTGGATGATATTTGAAACCTCTTGATTGAAGCCAGCTGAGCACTGAAAACAAAAAACAAACTAACAAACTTTTACAACAAATCAAGGGGTTATTAAGGGGATCATCCTGCAGATGAAAAGAATTCTGAAAAGCATGGTCTTGAAAATTTTGTCAAAAATACACCTTTGCTTGGAAAGTCACCAGAATAGCCTGGTTTGCTATTGTTTATAGTTGTCTTTCTACTGCTTAAAGACATTGGCTATGCTATCATATAGTGGGATGCAATTCAAGTAGCTCTGCAGAGTGAAATGGCTAGTGCGGAGGACCTGACAGTCGCAGTCTAGGTTTGTTGGGTTACGTTTCAGACTAGCAGTGGTCTGATCCCATGAGCTGAACGCCACAGCAGCAGGAGCATATCTGTGTGGGTGCAGGCATGCTCAGATTGGGCAGTGCCTATGGTAGTGGATGGAGGAGCAGGCATCCTTGGGAAACCTGCAATAGGATCTGGTGGCTGGAAAGAGCTGCCTGATAGTCCTGCTTCCAGAGGTGTGTCTATAAGGGCTGATGTGTGAACAGAATAATAAACGGCTATTTAATATTAATCTTATGCTACCACCAGCTGGGGACATTGCACATGCCCCCTTAGTTTTCACAGAGATCTACACTGGGTTGTACAGGATCCAAATCTGTAGGTAGAAGGATGCTGAATGACACCTGGGCTCAGTGGTCAGAAGCTGCAAAGCTCCCACAGAGGCATCTGATGTTTTCTATTTGGAGTAGAACTGTCACAGCAAGTCTGAATTAAATATACCTGAATTAAATCTGAAAGAAGTGTTGCCCTGTTCCTGTGTTCCTTGACTCAGGAAAGGACTTAGGCTAATGTTTATATACTGAAAAAATATGAAATTATGAGTAGATGCTGCTGCTAATCAAACCCCACGCTGGACAATAGAACACTTGAGTTGCTACATGTAAGAAAACTCATAAATCTTCTGTTTTTTTAAACATAGACACAAACATGAATCTTCTTTCATGAGGCCTGCAACAAGGCAGTGGGTATCGCTAAGCTCCTAGCCAGCTGGGTGCCTTCCTTCTGGATGGGGGGTATGGCCTACTCTTCAGGTCACAGTGAGAGAAAGGGAGGTAGGAAAGGCTCTGGGAATTGGTGGAGACCCCACCATGCTAGAGTTGAAGAGTAGGGCCCCCACGGACTTGAGGACCTCCCTCATCCTCATGTCAGTTCCCACCAGCAGACCTTTGCAGGCAGCAATGCCCATTTCCCTGAAGGTGATGGAAGACTGCACTCTGTCTTTTTTTCCTCTCAGCCATCACTTCTAGCATCTGACATCTAGCCCAAGTAGGGCAAAAAGCAAGCCACAGCCATGGGAACCTTGTCAGCACAACCCGGTCTGTGTCTGTATAGAGGACAAATCACAATATGCTTGTGAAATTCAGCTTCACCTTTTCAAATTCACCTTTGGACTAGGTGCCCTGGCCTTGAGGAGGGGCATGAAAATCACGTCAGCGTCTCCTGGTTAGGCTGACTTGGCTCATCACCTTCAGGAGACTGGGCAGAATTTCCCCTGCTCCTTCTACAGCTTTAAGGTGTGAAGATTTTTCCAGATTTTCTACTGCAAGCTAGGATGCTTCAGAGACCAGTCACTATGAAAAATGTGGGCAAGTTTTCAAGAGGGTAGCAAAAGTAAAGGTCTGTGCCCGTCTGTTGGGCTTAAATTCCTGCTGCAATATATGGGTCTAGTAAGAGCATCTCTACTAGCAGGTTACCAGATTTTCTTATTTTCTTTAGCACAGACATAACTGCATTTTTTGCCTGATACAGATCACTGAACTGTCTGAAATGCTTCAGTATAAAGGTTTTCCAAGAGGCATTTGACTCGTGGTGTATAGTTGGCACAGAAAATTTCAACTGGAGCTAGACAAGAGGAATTTGGCAAAGTTACAGGCAACTGACAGCAGGGTGTTTATCATAACAAGCATTGGGAAACATAGCTACCAGCCCCTCCTGCAATTTCACCATGCACACACAGGCATAGAATGTGTAAAATCAGCATGAGCATGTATGCATGTGAGTGTGTGGATGGATGGAAATGACCAGTCTGTATGAGTTTGTGTACTACAGAGCTACTTGTGTGAGAAAGTATCAGAATCTGTCCCTAGGCATGGATTAAGGAAGGCAATTAGGCATGCTTAGATGCTGGCAGTGCCTCCCTCTATCAGAACTCTACAAACTCATCTGTCTTTGTGCAGCACTGCGCCTATGGAAGCAGTGAACTTCTGCTTTCCCTCAAATCTCAGCACTGGTGACAAACACTGGTTGCTCTCTGGGGCAAGTCCCTCAGCTTGGCTGATCTGCATTTGCTGCCCCTCAGAGCAAAGAGCAGACTCATCTGTTTTGGGGGGCTTGCCTCCTCTCCTGAGCATGGAGAATATGTTCAGCTTTTATTTGAGATGGAGATGCAAACAGGAAAAAGAACTAACAAAAGAGATGCTTAGTACTTGTACGGGGCTCCTTCAGGAAGCTGAATTAATCCTCACTGTAACTGTATGATATAGGCATAAATTGCTGGGCCAAAGCTGCACTGAATTTCTTCCTGAATGGAACATACAGGTATTACAGAAACAGATAAAACATAAAGTTATCATCTCTTGTATACAAATGGAGAGGGTTAGGGTTTACCTGCACTTCAGGAAGAAAGTTCATATCAGAATAAGGCTTAGAAAGCCTAAGCCTTGTTCTCAGTCTTGTAGCCAGTCCAAATGGAGTAATCTTTCTCCTACAGAGAATGTAGGTTGCTTTCCATGGATTTTGCATGGATGCGTCGTGCCCAGAGTCTGTCAAAACTAGAAAGCAAAATTCTCACCTGGCCCTGCACATTGAACCAAGAATTAAAGAGGAGTCCTGGTAAAAGTCACGTCCCACACAATCTGCCCTTGAGTCCTTCAAAGCCAAATGATCAAGGCTGAAGTGTCTTGTACAGGAGAAGGGAAAAAGAAGAGAAAGTTTGTTCCACCTTGTAAAGGAATAGTGCAGTTTAATTCTGGTCAAAGTGGGAGAACGAAAGAAGAAATAACTGAATTACGATCCCTGAATTTTGTTGGAGTACGCCCTACCCACTATGGCTGAATGGAAGGATCTAGCTCTAAATGCGTGCAGCTAGTCAGGGTACTTCCTGCTCCTGGAGAGTGGTTGAAACTCTGTGCCCATTGCAGGCGCAATTTTCCTGACTTCAGGGAAGCTAGCGTTTCACCTGCTGTGAATTGACTGCTCTACTTAGCCATGCTGGGTGCACTTTTGAACCAGTCACACCACAGTAGTTTTAACATGATTGCTGTAAAAACTGGCAGGGAACATATCCCTCCCTTTGCCGTGTGGCTGTGTGCTGCCTGCAGCAGCTGCTGGCTGGTCTGAGCACAGCCGTGGGTGTCTGACCAACACACTGAGTGCCAAATGCCAAATCTGTAGGTGGAACTGAATCATGTTCAGAATCCCCTGCAGCTCTTTTTCTGCACATGAGCCACTTCGCCTGCTTCACTCCTCATGCTGTGGTCAGGGAAAGACTCTCATTTGAAGTGCCAGACAGGAAAGGTGGTTACAAGGAGTGCAAGGAGAAAGCCCTACCATCCAAAAGGGGTTGAGTGGCTGCTCAACAGCCTGAAAACAGGCTCCTCTGAAGGTGTGCATTTATACCCTCACTTCATCTCTCAAAGAATAGCTTGAAAAATGTCGTCATGGATTTCTTCTTTTTCCTCAGCTGTTGTTTTCTTGGGTTATACATAAGACCAATAACATGCAAAGACTTGTCTGTAGTGACTAATACTTAGGCCAAGTTGGCTGATGGACTGTCTTCCATTTTTTTTTTGACTCTGCAGAGAAGGTGTTGGAGTGTACACAGGGATGAAAAAGACAATATCTACTGAAAAGTGCTTGCAATCAAATTTGAGACTTGATAGTGAACAGATGTAAGCTGAGCAGGCATTTTAGCAAAACAGACTGTATGCTCATCAAAGCCTTCTTAAAATAGCGTGTGGTTTTTGTTTTTTAAATTTGGTTAGGTCCATAGGGCTGATCCCATTGAGAACACTGTGAAGTGGACAAGCAGACAGTTGCATGCAAATCAAAGAAAAGATTAAATTAAGGATCCAAGCTCATCCTGTATTGCTGAACCTTTCGTAAGCCAGCACCATGGCAGAGAACATCTCTCCTGTTTGCTATCCTTGCGCCGTGGCTGTACCTCCAACAATTGAACAGAAGAGCATCCTGATCAGGTTAACGATTACATTTCAGTCCGTGTTGGCTAACAAGCCACCTACTGACAGAGAAACCTTCCTCCCTTGGTATTCTCTTGTCAGAAAGGGATAGCATATATCTCTCCACTGGAAATGTTATAGAACTCTACCAAAAAAAGGAACAATTAAGTCTTTCTCATCCTCATGTTAAAATTGCTTATTATTTGCTCATGTTCCTACTCTCATCAGTGAGACTTCTCACATAAAGATCAAAGAGAGCTCTTGTTTCATGCCTTGTGCCTAACCAAAGCCAGAAAATAAAATATATTAATAAAAGGTATTACTCTTTGTATTCCTTGGTGAAGAGCTGTGAGGCAAAAAACATAACTTTTTTTTATTATTACTTATTTTTTTTTTAAGAAGAATTTACTGGTTTAGATCAGAGTTATTAATGAATACGAAAAAGCAACAGGAGTGCTCTGGCTTCGATTTAAGACATATTAAATAGAAAACGAATGAACCAGGATCGATCAGATTTTTATTTTTGTAGATCTTTTTTTCACTGCGCAGCCTTTTCAGTAGAGAAAATAATAATCTGATGTTTAAGGTGTAAGAGCACTGCTGTGTTGATCTGAGAAGATGCTGTTCCTCTGACGCATTTCAATCTGTCCACTGAGACAACAGAGGATTTGTCTCAGATGTGTAAGTAGTACCTTACATGTTATTTTATTGGAAAAATCCTTAAAACCTTTTCACTGTCCCTTGTACACTATTACATACGGTAGATAGTATTCCTAGTGCCAAGTAGCAGGATTAGGAATTGAAAATAATGTAAAAAAAAGACATTAATAAGTAGTTGATATTTTTAAGGGTTTTGGTTTAGTGTTGGGAATACAGGATGATATTTTGGAAGCAGTTCAGGAATTTGTGTTGATTTAACACCTCAAACTCAAATCCTATCTTACTAGACACGGAGTCATCAGGATTGCTGGGTACTGTACTTCCTTGGACATGTGGGATTTTGAATGTTTATTACTCATACCCAAGGCCTAGTTTCTGGACATGCCACAGAAGCCAAATCAAACTACAGAACAGAAGTGTTTGGCCGTGGTAAAGATACAATAAAAAGTGGTCACAGGTAGTATAGAAAAAATATGGACTCCACAGTGCCGAACAGTCACTGCTAGTACCTCAGAAATTTATACTTCTCCTTATAAAAGACTCTTATTATACTGTAGGAATATATTATTATGATGAATTAATGTTTGTTCACCGTCATGTATGGTCCAAAGGAAAAATAAGCAAATTAAAGGATTAGTGAGTTTCATAACTTGTCACTATTTAAGGATTTTGAAGTAAACTGTAGTAAGCATGTCAACAAAATCAAGAAGGGGAGCTAAGAGTCTGACCCGGCGAAGGAACAGCAGGAGTCAGCATCTGATTCCTGATTTGATTTCTGGATGTCTCAGCTTTCCCAACTAAGAAATGCAGATTTCCTTTCAAAGCACATTATCACCTAAGAAAGTCCCCTCATGTTTGCTAGTCCCAATTGTAAATTTGACTTGCTTTCTTTATTAGCTGATCTGCGCTACACTTAACAGAATGAGTTTATGTTATGTCTTAAGATGTTCTTGTTTACAAGTGCCCTGTTCCCCGAGGAAGGGTGATTTTAATGTCATAAGAAACTTCAGGCTTTGTTTCCAACATGGACAGACCTAACGTAAACAGCCCTCCCTGAGGAAGAGATGAAAAAAGCAGGAATGCAAAAAGCACTGTGTGAAGGCTGGGTTAGGACCAGGCTGAGCTGCCCTTTCTCCCTGGTGGTGATGGGCACGGTGCAGCGCTCTCCTCCAGCCCACTGCCATTTTCTCCTTTTAGGGTAGCAAATCCCGATCTGCAAAGTTCAGAGTGGCACAGGATCTGCAGCCAGTTCCAGGAATCTGCCACTGCTCCCCGGGTCAGCTCAATGTTGCTTTCATCAGAAGTGTCACTGCGATGGAGAGAAGTTGTTAGAAAGAGTTTCGGGAGGCATTGACATAATCAGGTCAGCTGGAGGTGCATAAACAAGAGAGGGGGGAACAAAACCCATGGAGAAATGAATGTCTTTCCACCCTATCCCTGGGAGACACTAAGAGAAAAGGCTTTGCTCTCACCTGCTGGCATGGCATTTTTACTCCCTGCTTTTGTCTTTTTGGCTGTAAGGCGTTTTCTTCTCTGCTGCCTGACAGACCCAAGGACATTTTCATCTGTCACACAGTTCTTAGGAAAATTTTCCCTTTCTTCTTCTTATTAACGTGGCAGGCAGATATTTTTTAGCAGGCTGCTTCGTGGCGAGGTACCCCCTGCTGCCAGGATGTCTGTCAGCGGGAGGGGGGAGGACGGGGCCTCTCTGGGGGCTTCAGGACGCTGGGGAGGGGGAAGAGGGAACTGAAAGGAAAGCTGTGTGTTGCAGGGACATCGAGGGAGCTGGTGCCTCTGATGATGAAAACACTACCGAGCTTTTGTATTTTCTTCTCTTGTGAGCCTGCCGAAAACATTTCATGACAACCAGGATCTGAAGAGAACTAGGAAAAATACCATGCTTTGCAATTTGCATCTGAAGATGGCACATGCCGAATGCAGACTTTAGCAGCAGGCTGCTTTTACAACTGAGGCTGGAAAATACCTTTTTCCACTTACATTGTTTAAAAAATTAACCTAAAAGTGTTTAGATTAGTGTAGAACCCTCTTTCTTGTTGTGACACTAGCAACAGCTGATGTTGGGCCTACCCTTAGGAGATGAAACACTGTGTGTTTATTGGGCATTTAGAGTACAGACATGCTAGCACACTTGCAAATACTTAATGCAGTCTCTAGCTATGTCACTTTAAGGTAACCGACTTCAGGGGAAAAAAGCAAATTTTGCCCTTTATGCTGTCACTGTTTCTGAACAATCTGCTTTCCTCTGAAGGGAGACTCAGAGGAGGTGAAAAAGCATCTCCATTAGCCAGATTTCCATTAAGCATCCAAATTAACCAAAAAAGGAAGAGGCGGTGGTCGAGAGAGAGATAGGAATCACTTTTTGCTCATCACAGGCCGCACTTTTGTGATCCACTGCAGCACTGAATTGTGAGAATTCACAGGTGAAATTCTTTTAGGAGGCCCTCTTGGGAAACATTGAGGTGGTTTAAGAACAAGATGCAGTGATCAGGTTGGCCACCATGGTTTCCTCTTTGCACCAGTGCAGAGCTGACTGCTGCCTGTGTCATTAATGGGCAAAGATCTGCAGGGGCTTTGAATAAGGCTGATGTCCTCACACATACAACTTCCCACTTCTCGCAAGAGAGTGGCAGTGTGTTACTCTCTGTATTTGGATTATTACCATGCTTCCTACCTACTTACACTTTGCTTGCAATTTAGATAAGTAGAGTCATCATCTTCATTTTATGCCCCAAGCTTTTGTCTAGTACAGCTGTGTAGTGTTAACAGCTGCTGTTTTTCGTCACAGAAGTGGCTGCATTTTAGGAATGGGCAATGAAATCTCTGCTCTATAGTTTGCTCAACCAGCTTGTGAAGTACTTTGTGGATCCAGGTGTGTAAATAGTGCTTAATAATACCGATCTTAGGATAATCATTTGGTAAGAAGGGATGACAATCCATGTTTTGATGTACAATTTACTATTCGTTTGTTATGCAACATGCAGAAAACCTTGGGCTTATGTTACTGAACCACAGTGAACAAAAACCTAGGTCTAAATATTAGGTTATTATTCTACAGTTTAGAGATTAAAATAAAAATACTCTATCACTTGTATTTACATTCTTGCTGCAGACCAGGTCACCCTGACCTCTGAGCTCTGTTTTCCACAGAATGGGCCAAATCCATTCCCAGTGTGACTCCTGTGACTCCAGCACAGTTGCACAAGAGATGACTGTAGCTTATTAAGTCTGTTGAATAGCTCTATTTCAACTAGGGATAAAAAATAGTATTTGGGTGGAGTCTTTATCTTGCTGGCATAATAGATGCATTTTTTTTTAATGGGCATTAACAGGAGCTGGCATAAACATTGTTTATCTGAGAGAGAAAGGGAGAGAGAAAGAAAGAAAAAAGAAAAAAGTGTATCTTTCATCTGTTTTCTGTCCATTGTACAGAAATAAGACTGTAAATGATAACAAAGTTTGGGAAGAAAAACCTGAACCAGAAGAGAAAATAAATAGCACATCTTAGCAATGTCATTCTCTGGTGGAAGCATAGATTCAGTTCTGCTGCAAACAGAAGAGAGGAATTGGGTCCCTTTGGCTTAATGCTTCTTCTCTGAGCTGGGAGCATGGCATAGTGATTAGCAATGGAGGGGGACACGCTCACCCTGGCACCTCACAGAGGAGGTTCAAACTATGAGCACCAGGAGCCTGCTAGGGGCAGGGGAGGAAGCAAAGGGGACTGGGACCCTTGTGAAGGTGGGACATGAGCAGGGAGCTGCCTGCCCTGTGTGGGAGGGTGAGGGGAAGGGGAAGGTGGGTGGATAGGGCTGGAAAGACAAATAGTAGGAATTAGATGCTTTCTGGAGTATGGGATTGAGAGAAAGGTCAGGTGAGGTTCCTGGGAAGAGGCGAGGGGACTTGGTGCAGAGAGGAGATGTCTGGGATCACTCATGCCATGGAATAGGAAAGCTTGCAGTGGACAACTGATTGAAACCCTCTACCCCTACACAACAGAAATTGGCCAAGGCAGACCAGTCCTTCTGTCTTTCTGTTGTTTCCGATTACTTTGCCATAGCCAGAGCCCTGCAGTGCCCTGGACTGGGTCTGGTGGCAAATAAATAAATCTGATTGACCAGTCCTGTGAACATTAATTCTCTGGGAGTAGCAGCAGAGTGGCATTGCCCTTTGTACGTGCAAAGGCCAGGCAAAATATACTGTAGCAGTTTTCTTCCTGATGCTTAGCATTAAAGACCTGAGCTCCTCCCTGCAGGTCATTAAGCCCCAGGAAATACTCTGTTACTCTGTCATTATTGCTTAATTATTTTCAGCTCTGTAATCTAATTTGCAGTTTTGACTCTATGTTGATTCTAGCTGGCGTATCATAACCTTTACAGTACAGGAAATGCAAAACAGGGTTGGCTGTACTGACATCTAAGTCTTCCGGTGAAAAGGGCCTTTTTCTAATCCTACAACGTGAGGAAATAACTCATTTTCCAGAGAGTCTGAAACCTTTAACATTATTGAGATTTCGCTTTCTCCTACTTTCTTTTTATAATGTTTTACAGAGTTTACAACGCAAAACTGAGTAAAAAAGAGGCTTCTACTGAATGTGTGCCATGACTCCTTAGCTTTAAAAGAGTATGTTAAAAAAAAATATATATCTCATGTAGAGGAGCTGTTAACATATTCCTTTTATTTTAAGTAAATATAACAGATGCTTCAGGCGTTCTGAAAACAAGGACATCATAAACTGATAGCTACGCAGGGAAGCCCTCTGAATAAAGAAATTACAAATGAGATAATTCAAGTAATTTAAAGATTGATGTTTTATTAAATAGATGCAGTCTAAAGCAGATAGTTTTATTTCAACCAGAAATAACTCAGTTCAGGTAATTTCTCCTATCTCCTTGATTTCACTAGAAATCTCCAAAACCCAACAGGAAATTGGATCTGTAGGAAGCCATCAGCTTTGAGATTCATCTCATCAAGACTCCCATTCTTACGTCTGGAATTGTTTTGATAAGAAAATGACAAAATACAGTTGCAATATGTATAGTTTGATGTATGGGGTGCGTTTGAGCTCAAAGGTTCTCACAGATGCTTATAAGTCACGTGAGCCTGCAAGAAGGCATTTAATCTGAAATGAAACAAAAGGTGGAAGGATGGGAAGGGGTTTCTGAAGTGTAAGTCTCTAGGAAAAGTCATCAAAAATGGCACAGAAGGAAATCATCTAGACTAGGAGACAGGAATGAGGGAAGCATATGGAAATTAGTGATCAGTAGTCCAAGAACTATGTTTTGGATAATTATCTTTAATGAATAGGAAGTATTGCAAGCAAGACTGTATCTTGTGTTTCCTGCAGTCTTTTTGTTTCCAATCCTTACATACATACCTCTGAACCTTGGCTTTAAACCAGGTTAAATAAGCCTTACCATTTTTTTGCTGCAGGTCTGTCTTGTGTTAAGATGCGCTGGAATGAGAGAAAGGGCCTGAGCCTGCATCCTGAAGATACTCGGGGTATCGGAGGTGCAGAGGAGGGGTGGGAGCAGGTGGGAGCATCTGTGGTCTCTGCAGTGAGGGACCGCAGGTCCATGCAGATGCTTTGAAGTTTGTGTTGCCAGATCCTATTTTTTGAGAAGTTGCCCATAGCTGATGCGGAAAAAAACTGTCTGCAGTATACAAGGGGACATAGGTAATTTCTCAGGAAATGGTGAGACAGCTCTGTACCTGCACTCTGCACAAAAACAAGGGTCTTGCCTTGCTGTAGAATCTCAGAATCTGTGAAAAAGAAGTTTCCATGAAGTGAAGGTGTTTTGCTCTAGGCTGCTGGACTCAGCTCTGTGTGGGGTGACTGTAAAAAGCTGCATGCTGTTCAAACTTCCTTGCGTGAGGAATGTAGATTATGAGAACATGTGGAAGAGTTATGAGAATGTATGGATGAGCTCCTCCTGTTCTTTGGTTTTTTGTCATATAGCTGAGCCTGCAAGCTACAGCATCTCAGCTGCCACGAGGACTGTTGTTATCACCACAGCAGGGAATTTTGGGGACTGGTGTTAGTACCCTGGAGTGGTGTGTGCTAACTAACCATTACAGTGAAAAATACAATAATACTCTCAAATTGTTTCAATGCTGTTGTTCAAATGCATCTGTGTAGCGGAGGAGGAAACTAAAATTTCATTTAGCCTCCTGTACCCCTACACAGAAATTTTTTTTCCGTGGCGTCCAGACCACCTCCTCTCCAGTCCCCAGCCTTGTGTCAGCAATATGAAATAGCCACGGCATTGTGGCTGCACAGCTTTTCCTCCCAAACAGCCTTGTGGCAGCCAGGCCTTCCCTTTGAATTAAACAAGTTATTCTCGTAACAGAGCTAAATGGATGAATTCAGTGTAAACGAGTCTGGAATATTCCAGGATGTGTAAATAAAACTACATTGCTATATAGAAGTGTTACATTATTCCAAGCTCCCTCTTTATAAGTAAAAATATTCTTCCAACAAAGACCTTGAATGTTGAACTTTGCTTGACTGATTCAAAATTAATAGCAAGTTTTACGATCTCAGCCTGAATGCATTTTTAGACTTAGAAATTCTGACTGAAGTCAATAGAAGACCTTTCATCCATTAATAATGCACGATCAGATCCTCTCATAGGCAGAAGACACAACAAAGGTTAAAGAAATGGTAACTTCTCCTTTCTTCATCATGCAACATGGTGACTTTTTCTGTGATCAGGCACAAATGCAATGATTGAGAAAGAAAGGTCTTAGCACTTAGAAGAAAAGCTGAAAACAGAAGATATTCTAATGACAGCTAGAAGAAGGGAACAATGCTGATATAATTGGAGTAGACAAAGGATGTTCACTTTGTGACACATTTTGAGAAACATCCAGGAACATTTGTTATGCCAAAGCAGGTTCATGGTTCAGTGAAAATGCCATCTTCTGTTGGGGAAGTAAGCAGAAGAGGCAGCACTCTCTGAGCAGACAAGGGAACAAAGATAGTTCAGGATTCCAGAGCAGATAACTGTGTACAAGTTTAGGTATATTATTATGATAATAATACTATGCCAAGTGTGCATAGCATTTTCCTTTAGTGGCTGATCCACTGAGGAATAACTACACGCTATTGATGTTTAATAAGAGGGATCTTTTAAATTCACTCCAAAACAGAAGGATTAGGATGACCTACCTTCTCCTATAACTGGTACTTAAGAATTAGAGTATACTTGTGTGTTTATTTCTATGTTTAAAATACATGATAAGAAAGCATGGTGAAGCCTGTTCATTCCTCAAGCAATGTCTGATGACATGTGAATTATTCAGATGCGTCTATTCATATGCTGACAATCTGCCTTAGCAATCTCGTGTAACAATATGTGATAACAACTGGAATCTTTTGTTTAAAGAAATTTGGAGAATTTTTTAAAAACTATTTATTAGGAAACTTCCTCACTTAAGTGACAACAATCACCATGAAGTTTTGAAGTATAGAGAGGCAAATTACAACACAAGCCAACAACAGAAGCCAGAAGCCCTTAGGCTTAGGCCATTTTGTCTGACCTGACTAAGGCATTCCATGTGCCTTGTCTCTCGATGGTCAAGAGTGTGTATGTATGGAGACATCTCTATCTCTCTCTACATACACACATATAGTAGTATATGTACTATATAAGCAGTCTAATATCCATATATATTTACATAGATACACCATTAGTTCAAAGGTTAATTATATTCCTTTAATTTATTAGATAGAAACCTTTGCAGAAAAGATGTTTGTTTTTGCTGTTATAAGGAGTTGAACCTGCTTGAGGTATACAGTCCAAGGAGTGGCAAGGGTGGTCAGCTGGAGAGAGAAAATCTGCTGAGATATCCTCAGAGGAATAGAAGCGCCTTACCATGCATCAGCAGGGCTGCACTGCATTCGCACCACTCAGAAAATTACTGAGTAGATGAAATCAAGACTAAAAGCTGGACCTGCCTGCCTTCAAGGATAGCACGGGCAGAAGAGAGAGTGCTCTGTAAACAATTCTTGTCTCATTTATGGAGTGAGATCTTCATCTAAAAGATTTGTTATTCTCTTCGTATATATATATATATTCTAATAATATCTGTGCTTTTGAGCATTTTTAGCTTTTAAGGGAACTGATTAGGAACCTTTTAAGTTCAGTTCCTTTTAAGGAACTGATCCTATTCCTTAATGAAGATGAATACCTTAATGCTATTGTCCAGCTTAGGCCAGTACTGCTTTCTGATACAAGCCTAACAGTTTGTATTAAATGAAGAAAAACTCCCATATAGGCAGCCAGTGTTTTCCCAAAGGCACCAGAAAGAGGAGAATCTACCATATCCCCACACAGAGTCCCATCTGATTTTACTTTTAACAGTATCTTCTTTATTCCTAATTGGAATTATTTACAGCTTCAGACCCTAACCTTTGTTTTTGTTGTTATGGCTTTCTTTGCTGAATTGGTGAGCCCCTAACTTACAGGTAAATTCTTCAGAGTAAAGTGTCTTTAACTGAAATCAAATCACTTCTTCCTGATCTTTAAGATAAGAAGAGATGAATTCTCAGTCTAAAGCATCTTCTCTTTCCTTCAAATAATGTTCGGATTCTTCCTGTGTTCTGATTTTAAAATGTAAGCATTAGACCTTTATGTAGTATCCGGGAAGATATCTCATTGGTCTGATTCACCAAGATAAATTAACTGGCCCTATTCCTGCTCACTGACCTCTCATGGGGGCATCCCAAAATTGTGTTAGTATGTTTTTCCCAGGAGAACATGTTGAACTGATGTTCACTGTGATTCACGTTGTTATCCTTAACAGAGACACAACCAAGGTATAACATCTTTAAGGAGTATGTGTGACTTTTGTTTCTTTTTCCTCTTTATAAAGGAATGGATTAATTGTTATAAAAAACGTTAGTAGTTTAACAAATTTGTAAGGAGTATTTTAATTATATATTTATCATAAGAAATGATATTGTGGCATATCACGTTTTTTTGTCAAGGCTTTTAGTGTGTTTCTGTTGATAGATAGAAGCCTGTTTCTGCAAAAAGAATTCAAACTATAATATGAATTATTATGGCACAGCTTCTGGTGGATTGATTTTCTAGATCTTAGAGAGACCTAGAAAAGTCTACTAGCTGTACATTCAGCTAAGCCGATCCCTCCATAAGTTCTAGAAGAAAATGTCTTTTGTGGTCCTCTGGATCAATTTGCCCTCTGTAAGATATGCAGCATGTTTTCGCTTGGAACTATACCCTCTCAGCCTTGCATTCTGAGCTAAGGATTGCCCTGACCTGCATAACTGAAAGTTTTTCATGATGAGGCTCTTACTTTCTAATGCATCCTTCTGCAAACTCTTTCAAGATGCTTCTTTTCTTTCTTTTAAAGGGGAAAATGCCTCCTGAACTTCCCATCTTTCACAAAATCATAAACTGAATCACAAGAGAGGCTTTAGTGTCCTATGCTAGATATCCTCTTAAATGCTGCATTGTTCTTCAACAAGTAGCGCAATAACCATTGCTTTCTTTGTTACAAGGGGAAAAGTTTTCAACATCCTTCTCTTTTCTAACGTACAAGCAGCCGAAGCTTGCATCACTTTCAGTGTTTTGAACTTTCCATTGTGACAGATTACTGAAGATTTTTCAGTGGAGGTGGTACATGTGGACACAGAGATAGTTTTGTCTGAACAAAGTCTTTCAGCTGACACATCCGTTTAAAAACTGCTCTTTAATTTGCAATATTATTAAAGTTATATGAGGTGGCTATGACATATGTCTAATCTGGGGAAGTACTATCCATTTAATTTTCTTCAAGCAGTCTGTATGAGCATGTGTACATATAAGATAGATCCGTGTGTGTGATTCCTAGAGAGGTGAGTGCTTAGTAAGAAATCATAGAATCATAGAATGGCCCAGGTTGGAAGGGACCCCGAGGATCATCAGGTTCCAACCCCCCTGCCGCAGGCAGGGCCACCAATCTCCAGATCTGGTACTAGATCACGTTACCCAGGACCCCATCCAACCTGGTCTTGAACACGTACAGGTTCGGGGCGTCTACAACCTCTCTGGGCAGCCTGTTCCAGCACCTCACCACTCTCTTGGTAAAGAACTTCCCCCTGATGTCTAATCTAAACCTTCCCTCCTTCAGCTTAAAACCATTCTCCCTTGTCCTATCACTGTCTACTGTTTCGAAAAGTTGGTTGCCCTCCTGTTTATAATCTCCTTTTAAACACTGGAAGGCTGCAATGAGAATACTGGAAAGCTGCTATGAGAATATTTAGCTCTGAGAGCCTTAGAGTTGAAAAATTAAGTACATCAATGTATTCCTTAATAAACAAAAAAGTAACAAAAAATTAACACTTTGAAAACAACATTTGTTCTTTCTGATTTGCACATTTGACCTTACATATGTCCAAACAACGTTCTTAAGAGGTGGTGCCAGGGTGTAGGGTTATTTCTTACGATTATAATTCCCTAGGCTTCTGTCAACCATGTTTCTTTGTGGTAAGCCAAACTTACACTTGGAATAAGACCATTTTAGTCAATGGATGCATTTGGCCCATTAACTTTAGCCTGTGATAAAGTCAAGTGCAAAAGAATATTCTTATGCAAAGCAGAATCACTGGAGATGCATGACTAATCATTCGGGATTAGAATGAGGATATCCCTGTCCTCATAGCACCTTTGTATGGATGGCTTTTTAGCCCCTTTTAAACAGCGAAGTTACAGGGATTATTTTCTCTTACTTATGAGAAGAAATCATAGTTTGGTCTATTACTACAAAGTGTTGAAACTTTATTAGAAATGCAATTATGTTTCCTAAATCTTTTAGTACTTTTGTGCGTGTGATTGCTAAGCAATAGTAGTCCTAATTATGACTTCACAAATTGCCTATGGGCAAAATGGTAGGCTGTATGTGAACTTTCCAGTTTTATTGTTTAAGCTTGAATAATTCTTATGAATTATTTTAAACCTACATGTTTCAAAGGAAAATAATTTCAAAACATCTATGTAGCACTGAAACGCTATTCACCTCAAGTACATAGAATTACTGGAAATCAGTGGGACCATTTGAATGAACGTAATGTATCTGTAGGCTCTTAAATTTTTAGTGGAATTCTATAATGTACGTTTATAACGTGATTTTTTCGATCCAAATACTACTACTATTGTATCATTCCAGTATTCTGAAAAGGGAAAAAAAACCCCACTGTAGTAAAATACTTCATTGGCAGAATTAAAGGGATTTCTCCTTCAAATTTAAGGTCTATTCCAAAAGGTCATTTGTATAGTTGTGTTTAGACTCATCATTACTCGATTTTAGCAGCAAGCGCATTGTAATGTTTTATATAGATAGTTATTTATATATAAGAGCAAGAACGTTCATTCATAAAGAAACACAGCTCATCACTATATTTAATTACAATGTTCTGAAGTGAAATACATAGCCAGTGGGAATAGGACTATTGATTAAAAACTAGGGTAGCTTCTGTTTAGTCTGTTGGAGACTCTTCTTTTTTCTCAATTACACTGTGTAGGAGAGGTCAGTCTGACTGCATTATAAAATTAGGTTAGGAAACAGTATTTCTATCGCTGAATTGCATGTGATCCATTTCTTAAGAAAATACACAGTAGAATACTTTCACTCTAAATTCAGAGCATTTGCTTTGCCTAGCACAAATAGTTTTTATTTTACCATTCAAATGACAAAAACAGAGATGCCTACAGAACAAAGAATACTACAAACTGATATTCCCATGAGTATAAATAGTCTGTCTTCTACTATCTGTCTGCCTTCAAGCTTAGGGAAATTTGTTGTCGTATGACAACGGATGTTTACAGAGCACAGAGATGCAGATAGAGCCACACAAGGATTCTGTCAAAGGGGCTGTCTTAATATTATCTGAGCATTTTGCATTCTTGAGGACAGCAGCTCTTACCTGACTGCCTAGTTGAGCTGAGCATCCCCATCAGGGAGACAAGTGGGCTGAGAGCTGTTGAGCTCTGTAGGCATGAGCAGCTTCGTGTTCACCAAACTGGTGTCTTCGCTGTGGCAACAGCTTCATTTTGTGCTGCAGCCGGATTTGTATTTGTATGATGAAATACGAAAACAGAATGTGATAATAGAAAGACTTTTCAAGAAGGTAGTAAAGTTTTGCTAAATGTTGCTTCTCAGTGAGTTGTAGATTAATAGAAAAGAGAGGTGGGAAGGATCTTGAAGGGTCATTCCCTCTGCCCTGACCCTGGATCAGCCCTACCTATTCCAGCCCTGACAGATGTTGTCAGGTGTGTTCCTAAAACTGCAGGAGACTCCATAGCCAGCATAGCCGATACAGCTTTACGCTTAGAAAAACTTTTTTCTAATATCAAATTGAAATTTCCTTGATGCAATTTAAGCCCATTATTTTTTGTCCTCCCGACAATGGATAAGGAGAACAGTTCATTTCCTTCAATTTTTGTAGCAATCTTTTACATATTTGAATGCTGTTGTCACGTCACCTTGTAGTCTTCACTTCTCTACACTAAACAAGCCCAGTTCTTTCTGTACTCTCTCCTGTTTTTCATGCTTCTGATCATTCCGGAAGTGTATAGTTAAACTCCCGTTGGCTTTAGGAACTGAGAAATATCTACATTATAAAAATCTTATATTTACAAAACATCTAGATTTAATATAAACATTTTTACATGAGTACCATGGGGTTGGCTTTTTATGTGCAAATGTGTCTGCTTAAAAAAACAACAGCAGTATATCTTAGCAGTAAACTTGTATACCCACACCGGTGGAAGCACTTGGCCTTTGACTTCTGTGTTTTAGAAATGTATGTGGGACAGATGGATATATAGTATACTCATATGACATAACATCTGCTGGTGAGTAAAGAGTGTTACAAAGGCATGAAATAAAGCAGTGAATGTGTTTACTACTACTCAACCAGTGTTGCATATACAGAAGTGTACAGAGCTAGCTGAGATGGCTGAAAATGATTCTGAAAAATGTGTCCCTATTCTACTCAAACAATTAAGATATTCTAACTGTTTCTGCCATCTCTGGCAGCATATGCAAAGCTGAATGAAGAAACAATATAAAATAAGATCTTTAATCATCTAAAAGAGAAGATGCTGATGACAGAGGCAGAGTGCCTGTTCTCTTAGGGTTACTTTGGCTTCCATTCTTGTCACATATCTTTAAATGTATGCAGTATTGAGGTGTTCATCTAGGCCACTGCAACTTCTTTGAGTGGTAAACAATCCCTTTGGTGCGAATTACCTCATCGTATTTAGGTATATACTTCTGGATGACATGAATTGCTGCTAAACCGCTTTTTTTTTCACTCCATTAGTTTTAACTGAGTGACTAATTTAAATGGATGGGCTCTGCCTAAGTCACCACTTGTGTCTATTAACAGTGGATTTTCTTTAGAGCTTCTAGAGTCTGAAGAATGGGGTTCATATTGTGGCCTCCTTAAAAGTCAGTACTGAAAAGATGAGTACAGGTCACTGGGAGTTGTGTTGTGTGGCTCTAAAAGGACGCCAAAGGGAAGTCTGTCATGGATGTAACAAAGTCACAAAGGAAAGTTGTACTATCTCTTTCCAAAGAGTGTGTGACAAAAATGAGTGAGAGACAGACCTTCAAAGACTCTCCAGAGAAGGACAACAAAAGAAGGAGGGACTTCAGAAACGGCTGTGGTGGAGACAGTCACTAGGAGAGAAGCAGATATTCAGAAGATGGAACTGGAAAGACAAATCAGGGCAAAACCATCAGAAGCGATCAGTCCTATTTTACCACAGTTCACAAGGTGGAGGAGCCATAAAGAGGGACAGGTAGGAATTTCCTTTGAACTATTGTTTTTGAAACCTCTGAGTATTAGCAGCAAACTAGACTATATGGACTTCAGTAGTGCTGATAGCTGCTGGAAAGGAAGGGCTGGGACAGAGATTGAAAACAAAAATACACACAATAAACTTTGTTACGACAGACTAGGAGACAGCTGAGTTTGTACTTCAGCAACTGGAAAGAGTGAGAGGAGGCAAAAGGTCTTCATATTAGAGCTAAAGAACTAATTAAATAAGTTCAGCTGAAAGTTAGTGAATTAATGAAAGAACTTGAAGAAAACTGAGGCAGGTTGCCTGGAAGACTTTCCTATGCTGCACAAGGAACAACAGCCTACAATAATTTGTCTTGAAGCCCGAGCTGAATAAATCATCTTCCCTTGGGAGCAGCATTGGACAGCATGAGTCTCTGGGTGCTGACTCTAAAGTATGATTCTATGTCTTTTCTTCATTTCTCTGTGTGTCGCTGCGCATCTGTATCTTTAGCCAATTATATTGTACCTTGTCCAGGTTCAAATATGCTAGTCACACAGTCTGAACTGAAGCCAGACCTCTGTTTACTCCTTCTTGCTTCCTTCATGCTGATATTCTCTGGAGAGAGAGCAAATTCAAGAGCAATGGTATATGCCTAGATGTGAGAGTAGGTAACTCCGGCAGAAGTCAGGTATTCTCGTGCTGCTATTGAGTCAAACTGACATATTTTTCCCTTCAACAGAAATAGGAATATGTTGTACTTAGCTGCATGCAGGTTTTTATTAATGAGTATTTATAATATTAATAAGACAAGCGGCTTAGATATCTCACCAAATTACAGCTTTATTCAAATCTAATGGGCAACTGAAGAAAGGTTTGCTCCAATTCTGGCTTGCCATTCTATTTTAATTGGTAAAGATATAATAAAGAAATGTCTTTAAGTTTTGGAATGCCACTTTTTGCAATCTAGTCATTGACTAATGTCTAATCTTCAGCAAAGTATGAAATCAAAGATTAACAGATTCTTTAATGGTACTCCTTATCCAGGAAATCTTGAAGGAGTGGGAGTTGTGGTTGGTAGTACCACCTACCTATGCTTCAAGATACAGAAAGAGTTAGGTAATAGCTGGTGTAATATCAGGCTTGCCTTACATAGGGACTTTCCTGTCTGAAGCAAATACTGGGCAGAGACTGGTATTCAGAGGCTTTAGGTTGAATCTTATTTTAGTTGCCTCTTAAGTTGAGCTGAAGTTACCTGGTAGCTGAAATCTTTTGTTGGCTAGATTTCTGCAACAAACATAAAACTTCTGATATTTAAGATCTAGCTTTACAGGTGTAGTCTCAGCTCTGTTTCCCACCTTTCTCTAGCTCTGCCTCAATACTGACCCCTCAGTACAGCCAGGAGTGATGCTGCAATTAAATGACCTTGTTTGGTTCTGAGTTAGAAAAGGTTTCAAAACACACCCATGTATCAGCACATCTTAGGTACCCAAGGAATAGATATGAGGTGGAGATGCAAACAGAGCCAATGGAAAGGGGAGGCGGAAACTCCAAAAACTGGCCTTGTCACTGATGTCCAAATTTCTCAAAACCACACTTGCACGTCAAGGGTGTTAGGCTGTTCTTCATCTGTACTGTTAAGTACAGTGAATTTAATAGGGTAGGGTAGGGTACTTTTGCCTTTTGATTTCATTTTCGTCCTACTTTTCTTGACTTATCATGCTCTGATCTTCTACAAATCTTCCTTTTCTTCCACCTCCAATTACAAATATTTTGTAACTTATTAAATAACAATACTTGCATTTTATGTTTCAGTGATGCGAAGCAGGGCTGATTAAAAGATAGGTAGGCAAGGACAGCACAAGATTTCTCAATGTATCTGGCTTGCAATCTCCTCTGTAGCAAGTTTCCCTTCAGATGTTTTACACAGTTCACTGATGCACATGGAAAATTATGTTGCTGTAGTTAATAACCTTATTTTTTCTATTAAATTTATAACTCTTACTGGGAATTAAATGTGAATAAGTCACTCGATGTTTTTGCTCTTATTATAAAATCCATATGTTTCCTGAGGTCTCCAAGTCTTGTCATTTAATCTGACTACAGAGATAATCGTTTTTGGAGAAAATGACTATCTGGTGAATAACCAACAAATTTATTACTGCCTAAAACTGTAGAGGACACACTTGTGTCTGTTGAAAGCCTAGCGTTTTCTGAGATAAAAACAGTCCCCACATGCTTGTATTGAGTATTTTAAATACAATCTATTTATGCTTGTTTTTTTTTTTTTTTTTTTTAACAGATCCTGACACTGTCATATAACTTTATCACATCTGATATGACATGTTATATTTGAGAGCATTAGGTTCAGGTCTTTTTCAGTCTTCCCCCTGAAACAACGACTGGAGATGCCTGGTGTCTTTCAGAGATTCTTCTGAAGTAACAGCAATGCTGGCTTTCTAACACTGACTGAAATATCCTTGTTTACTGGTACATTCTCCTTTCATGTAATCACTGGTGCAAAGTCCAGCTGGAGGCCAGTCCTTAGTGGTGTACACCAGGGGTCAGTTCTGGGTCCAGTACTGTTTAGCATCTTTGTTAATGTCCTGGATGATAGGGCAGAGTGCACCCTCAGCAAGTCTGCATGTGATGCATAGCTGGGAGGATCTGTTGCTAGACATGTTGTGCTGTCAGCCAGAGCAACCTCAGCTGGCTGGAGAAATGGGCCAACAGGAATCACATAAAATGCAATAAAGTCCTGCACCTCAGGAACCTGTACGGTCTGGGGACCAACCAAATTGAAAGCAGCTCTGAAGAAAAAGATCGTGGGACCAGATGGACACCAAGCTGACCAGGAGCCAGCAGTGTAGCCTTGCCACAGAGAAAGCCAACAGCCTCTTGGATTTCAGTAGTCATAGCATGGCCAGCAGATTTTCAGGAGGTTCTAAGGCCTGATGAGACATATCTGGAGTGTTGGGTCCAGTGGTGAGCTATCCAATAGAAGAGAGACAGGGACATATGGGAGTGAGTCAACAAAGATGCTTGAAGGACTGGAACATCTGTCAACATGAAGAGGGGCTGAGAGAGTTGCAACTGTTAAGCCTGGAGCAGAGAAGGCTTATAGATGCTTCCTAAGGCTCAGGTGGATTTGGTAGATGTGTATGATCACCCTGATGGAAGAGGGAACCAGACTCTTCTCGGTGGTACCTTGTGACAGTCCATGAGGCAATGAGTGCTAACTGAAAAGGAGGAAATTCCATTTAACACATTTAACATATGAACAAACTTTTCTACTGTGAGGGTGGTCAAACACTAGAAGAAGCTTCCCAGAGAAGCTATGAAGTTATACAAAACCTGAAAACTACCTGTAGATGACCCTACTCTGACTCTGAGCAGGAGGTGGGATTAAATGATCTCCTGCCTCAGCTGTTCTGTGTGAGCCTGTGGTTCTTGTATGGGCTCAGCAGAACCACTACAATAGGCATTGTCTGGAATCACAATCTGTGGTTAGAACTGAGTCTTTTGTATGTAATAGTTCTTCTTCAGGCAAGCTTGTATGCTTCCAGAAGCTTATTGTATTATCTTCCAAGTTTAATCCTAGTGTAAATGAGTCAATTATTTTCATGTCCTTTTTGCTCTACTTGATTCCCAAAATGATTTCAGGAGGCTATTAATAATTGTGTAATATACAAATTAAGGCTTTTCACATCCAGAATTTTGCCTAACATAACCTTCGGCTCTGCTTTCAGCGGGGCATTATTAAAACCTGTAGACCGCACACAATTTGGGGTTAGCTGTGCTTGCAAAAGATGAGCTTGGCTCTCTCAAACACAACAGAGCTTCTTGGTTAAAGGTCAAGGTAGATTCAGGATATTACTGTATGTATGTTTGTTAACCATGGTAGAGCTCAGAGTAAACAGCTTATTCTTTAAGCTCCTGTCCTTGTGTGTTTCCAGCAGTAGAGTCATATAAGGGCATTGGGGTTGGTGCACCAAATACTAAGTTAATTCTGGTGGAGCATCCTCATGCCATCTTGTGTACAATTTTTAAACTGCATCTTGGGTGTTGTTTTCATGTGCAACTCCAAATTGAATGGTAAGTGCAGCTACTAATCCCAGCTAATTCTTTTTTGCCTTCTGTTGTTAATCAATTACTCTAACACACAGGAAGTCCTTTAAGTCTAAAAACAAAACAACAAAAATGCTTATATCATTAAAACAATGACATTTTCCCTTTCTCTCTTCGCTTGCCAGTTACTTTAGAACAATTTTAGTAACACCATCTTCCCCTGGCTGATTTTCCTTCAAACTTGATTCATTTTGGAACTGGGTGATTAACCTGATAAGCTTTGTAGGTACTTTGGGAGTGTGGTACTTCTGTGTTACATGTTGAAGAAAGTCTGTTATTACTTGACTTTGACAGGACTCTTATCAGCTACTGACAAAGGCAGTGTGCATGGAGGATCCTTGTCAAATCCATTCCAAAAAATCTGTTATGCTTTCTGGCTCTTCTTGAGCTGCTCATATTTGGCTGAAATCCTTTTCATGTACATCCCCTTGACTTGTCTGTTCTTGAATCATGTCCATTTCTTGGCAGGTTTTACTCTGGATGTCTTGTAGCTGTTTTTGTGTTTCTGTTCCATGATTTAGCCAACCAAGGCAAAAATACTTCCACTGATACCTCAAGCAGAGGCGTCTTTCTTCTGTCATTTTCATAGCATTTGAGCACTCATTGCATTATTCTTCTTATTTTCTGCTGGTAGGATCGCTGTGCATAAATGTTTAAGGGGTGGCCCTGACCAACGTTAATCAGTATAGACTCATTGAGTGAAGGACCAGGCTCATGTTACTTTCCTAACAACAGCAAAGCGAATTTGAAGTTATCAATGTAATGGCTCCTATGGCTGCTACTCACCTCCGCTGATCTGTGGATGAGAGGGCAGGGGGAGAGGGAAATTTGCAGTAGTGAAAATAGGAAAAGTAAGAATGCTTAGAGCAAATGCCTCTGGCAGAATGTACTCCCTCCTCTTCACTCCCCCAGTTCATCTGCTGTTGTCCTGTGTATTAGCAGGCACTGAGTTTACATAAGGCCAATCCATTCACTTCTGCTGCTGAAATTTATCTTATTCTTAAGTCCCTACTGTAACCTGTTATCTCCCCCTAAATCTGCTGATCTGAGTGTCCACCAGGTTTAACTATGTTTTGATATTCTTCTCATTACTGTTTAAATTTTTAGTCGGTTGCTGATTCATTGCAAATACTGTAAGCCACAGAAGTATATAAGTCCAGTGTGGGAAGTTTTCACTAAGTGCCAGTTCTAAAAATGTTTTCCTTTTATTTCTTGCATTTAGGAAGAAAAGAGATCAAATTATCAGGCCAAGATCTGACAACCATCCTTTATCAAGAAGGCTGTTTTTGCTTAAGGCTTCTCTAGTGTGAACTTACTGATGTAGCCAGGCAAGTCTACTTCTGTAAACATCTAAACATAGTGTGGTGGTGGCTCTTTGGCAATATTAAAACAACAAAACTTGTTTCATTTGCCAGCAAATATTACAGTAGCTGAACATTCCACCAACTTTAAAAAAGAAAGCATTATCCTCGAAGGAGAAAAGAGGTAACAACCAGTTTAGAAGAAATAAAATGGTACATTCCCCATCCAACCTGTAGTTCTCCAGGCCAGAAGTGCTTTTAAGTTAACTGTGAATGGACTTTTAACTAAAATGATTGTATTGCAAATGAGTGGGACTCCCAGGACAAAATACAGAGTATTTTTAAAAATATATTCCAAAGTGATCAAAGATGAGTATGTCTTACATTGTTCAACATGGAGGAATCTTTCAATAGCAACCAGAATCAATGTAGTCACAAACTTGAGCATCTCTTGACATCTGTCTCACATTCTGCTGAAATTATCATCCTATGAAACTTGTTTCAGAATGACTCTTTAAGTTCAGTAGCTGAAGAACAGCCATTTCATCTTCACCACTGGTGGTAAAGCAGCAGAATGTTCACCAATGTATAAAAGATGAGAAATGCAACTTGACAGGAATATTAAAGGTATTTGGTGATCTTTAATCTTAGCATAACTGCTGCCCATTAGGGGTGCAGTAATGTGCTTCACAAAGCGCACAAGGGAAGACAAGACTCTTAATGAGTTTTGGCTGAGCTGGGTGTGTTGTGCACAGTGTTGTTCAGACTGTCTCAGGCTTCCTGCCAATTAGCATGGAAGAAAATATCATAGAGTATGCTAGCTGCCCATCAGCCCTGCAGAAAGTTTTCTCAAATACTGTCTTTAATTTGTGAGTCAACCAGTGTCAAGCTAGTGTCAAAATCTAGTCTAGAAGCAATGAAATTGAGCACACTTCTGCTGTTACTTTCAGCTTAAAAATATTCATCTTGAACCTACGGCTCTTGTTTATCATGACTGTGGTGGTGAATCTCTGGAAGCCAGAAGGGATTATGGGGACAGTTATGGGACATTGTTTCTGAAGAGTGTTTGGAATAGATGCTCGTGAAAGCTCATGTGGAGAGGTTGTGACTGTATTGCAGCTGATGTTATAAAATAAAATAAGAAGGGCTTTATCTTTATAGGACAAGCTTCACAATATAGATTCCTAATCTGACTCTTCCAATTAAACATGTTGGCACAAACCTATAGTATGTCTGGAAAATTTGCAGAGAAGTGACATGACCTGTATTTTACGTGCTAAACGTGGCAGGTAGGCCTGGTTAGAATGGTGAGCAATTGACTCTCCAGGAGGCCCAAGGACATTGTGTTGTGTTGCTACAAGAGAAATGTCATTTAGCACAGTTTCATGCCTAAAAGAGCCTCGTGGGCAGGCACAATGATAAGCCTCAGATTGATAGTGTAATGCAGGCATGTCGAACCTGTGGCCCACAGGCTGAATGCAGCCCAGCACAGCTCATACTGTGACCTGGCCCGTGCCACCATGTCATTATGATGGCAGTTCTTCCCCACTGAGTGGCCCAGCCCGGCCCCGGGCGCACACCCACCATTCAACAACAACCACACATTGGTGTGTGATTGGCACTGTCTGATCTGAAACCAGGACATGGGGAGGGTGCAGTGCAGTGCTAACTCAAGTTATGGCAAATACTTTCATGCGTTTTGATACATTGGCTAAATGCAGTCCTGTGAACAGCGGAAAATATGCAGCCTTGCTTTCCATTTTGATAAAGGAATTTGAGAACAGGTTTCAAGATTTCCAAAAAAAATCATCATTTCTTTTTTGTAAATTTGTGACTCCATTTTTGGTCAACATAAATACATTCCTTGCAAATTTTCAAATGGGATGCATTGAGTTGCAATCAGACATTCAACTCAAATAAAATTTGATCATTTCTCTCTACTGGACTTCTATAAGACCTATCTTACTAGAGAAAAATACACCTCACTTCACAATCAGGCCTTATGCACGTCATCACTTTTTGCCAATACATGCATTTGTGAATAACTATTTTCACGGATGAAGCACAGGAAGAGTGAAATTTCATCAAAAATTTCTGACAGACTCCTTGAGAACTCACTAAGAATTGCAACCACTTCCATCACAACAGACTGCTGCGTTGCTTTCACAAAACCAAGGTCAAATAGTCCACCAGTTTTATGGATTTTTTCTCTATTCTTTTAATGTTTTCATTAAAAATATATTTTAAAAAAATGTTATATACATTAACTGTATAATATATTTTATATGTAGCCCAACACATTTCCAATGCCTTTTCATTCAGTGCAGCCCAGGCAAGCCAAAAGGTTGGGCACCCATGGTGTAGTGGATCCTACATTGGAAGGTAAAATTGCCCGTGTCTGGTCTTTCAGAAACTATAAAAGAAGTTTGAATATGAGACAGCAATTTTTAGGGAAAATGCCAAGGAATCATTGGAACAGCTGTCCAACACAGCTCTCACAGAGGCGCTGAGTAGACAACTGTAGTTGTCTAGCATTAGCATGGGACAGCATTCAAAAATTGTTTTGCAGGCCTTAAATTATGCTGTGGGTTGACAATTGCAGAACTAGTGGATAACAAAAATACATCTGATCCTGAGAGACTTTGACAAGCCACTAATCTACAGGTGACCACTAAAGATTCAGCCCAATTGCATAATAGTGTTATATGTAATAGCTGATTGCTGAGAAAATACAGTTCCTCTACAGACTAAGCTGGCTGTATTCCAATAAAGACTTATTTGAGGTCTTTAGTGAGCCAAGCTATAGACTGAGGATATGCAATAAAATACTAGCAGAAGATAGACTTTCAAAAAGGCTTTTGCGTTGTTTGGATTCTTTTCAGACCTTTGCCTTGTCTGAGTTTGTATTGTTGTAAGTATTTAAGCATTTATGTGGTTTGAAGTAGTAGGTTCAGAAATTAGGACAGGAATTTTATACTATATTTGTAGGACAAAAAACCAGACAATATACCTCTAGGGATGAATTGCTTCTGAGGGAGGTCCTTATGAAGCTACTACGAGGTTTTCACTTTCACTTCTTTCTTCTTTCACACTTGCTCTGCTTCTCCTGCTTGACACAGTATGCTTTTTTTCTTTTCTTTCCTTATTTATCCCTGCTTCCCATTCTCACTCTTGTACCACTTTCTCTTCACTGTGTATTTCCCTCATTCTCTGTGCTCCCTACAGTGCAAGCACACGATGAAACTACTATGGCTTGGTGAATTACGTGGTATCAGCTGTGCCACCACTGTATGTGTCCCTACCTCACAGCAAATGCAAAACTAAGCCTCTGTTGTATGGCTGGGAGCACACAAACCAGGAGTTGCACCAGTACAGCTGTCATGCAGCAATGTGGTCACAAATCTAATCCTGGGTTCTTGTGTGGCAGACACAATAATGTGCAACATGGAAGTTAGCTCACTGAAAGATCTAGACATAGTGGCCTCTACATATACAATGCAGTTGACAAACTTCCTCTAGTCATAATGCTCTTAGAGGTAGACATGGTTTTTGTCAGGTGACATGTTTTTTGTAAGCATGCTAAGGTAGAAACACTAGCTTCCAGGGAATACTCACCAGAAATTTTCATGTGCAGAAAGGTTAGCATATGATCACAAAAAATCTGAAATGTTCCACAAGTCTCGCATGTACTTGTCTTGCCATATGTGCTCCATATGCTGCAGAACTGAAACACCTCACTCTTTAAAGGTTATGTCAATATTGTACTGTCATTAGAGAGTCCTGAGCTACCTCAGAGGGACAACACTCCTCACTGGGCTAGCCTGGTACCAGGACGGAACAGCCCTGTCAGGGCAGCGCTCTGCAAAACAGGAACTGCACAAATTACCCTGGTGGAATGCATGCTGAGCTAACACATTCATAGATGAGCTCCTGGCAGATTAGCTGGCTTGTTCAGGTCTGATTTAAATCTCTTACAGTAGACTGTAAGGTATCAGTGGAGATCCTCCCACTGTGCTTAGACTCACAACATCCCTTTTAGATCATCCCATTGTTAGGATGGGGAAAATTATGCACAGCAAACTACCAATGCCACAGTGTCTGAGTCTTGGGATGAACTTCCCTCTGGCAGCCTTATCTCTTCTGACCTACAGAATAAATCTACAGAGCCTGCTTAATACAGTTAAAATCCCAGTTGCAGTTTAGTGTCATATATAAGACTTTAAGTAATGTTATAATTTTGCATCCCCTTCCTGAAAATTTTATTCCTGACTTCTGGCACAATGAGAAAGATACACACATACGCATCTAGGTCAGTCTTGGAAGGCAACTCCTTGAAGAGTACCAGTGACAACCTGTTTTTACAGACTGGGTTTTTCTTTAAATAGGAGAAAAGAAATAAATGGCAACCACAAAAAAGCACCTTGTTCCCCCCCTCCCAAATAAATGAAAAATAATTTTAAAAAAAGAAAACCAGGAAAGTATAACAGAAAACAAGATGAGTCTTGTTTTCTTTTCTTGTTTTTGTCTCTCAGGGTGAGCAAGACTGCCTTGGGACTCTCCTTTTCTCCTTGTCTTGATATGATTAAAGTAGGAGTGGCAGTGTGTTTCCAGAGGACTGGAGAATGTTATCAAGATCGTGCTTGGAAGGGAGGGTCAGTGTCATGTTAATGTCAGTCTGTGGTACAATGAATGTCTCATGCACTACATAGGATAGAGGGCCTTACTTTATTAACTGACTGGGAAAATCAGATACATTTGTTCTTGATTGTGATATGGAATATCTTAGTGCATCAAAATGCTTCTAAACTATTGCCAGTCCCATTTTCAGACTCAGTCATTCCCAGCTTCTCTCTGTATTTACTATTCCAGTGCCTTTTGAACTTGGCCTCAAAGGTTCACATCAATACACACCCTAGCCTTTAGACCTACGCAACAGAATTTCATCCCTTTCCCCCATCCCATTCCCTCTTGTGACTTCAAAAAATTTTAAATGTGCCTTTGGCATGCTTTCTGACCTTGACTTTTGAACATTCAGGCCAAGCACTCAATCATTACCAAATAAGTTTGTATCCTTGACATACCATGAGTAATTGATCTCAACTCTCAATTATTATGTTAAGCTTATATGGATTTAGAAGGATGAGATCCTTTCTAATTAACCTCAAGTTTTTTTCATAAGATTACACTCAAGATTGACATTGACAGTTCATAATTTATCTGAATTTCAAGGAAGCTCTTCATAAATTGCCAAGCTAGGACTTCAGATCTGTTATAGAAACAGATTTCAAAACCCACCACAAATGATCAAAACAGGAAAGAATTTTGTTAGCAACTATAGCAGGGATGGAATATGTGTTAGACCCCACAGGGACAATATTTCAAAGAACAGTAAGGAAAAACACGCATGAAAGGCTGTTTTTCATGGTAACTAATATGAGCTAAGCTTTGCTGATCAAAACAAATAGTGAAAAGATAACATAAGAAGCAAGTCTGCAGGTGGTAAAACACATGAAGCCTAGCTTCCCCATCTCTGAGCCCAGTGATTGGATTCATTTGAGTCTGAGAAGGTCTTTAATGAAAGACTTGCTCTGCGATGAAACAGGTAGTGTCTCCCATGGGAATTCTGTGCTGTGCTCTAATGGGTAAACTCTGTTATGGCTGTCCCACTGTGCCAGTTGTCTCTACACAGTACTACCTCCCTTTATGAATTTTTTTTTTTTTTGGAACTTTATGTATTTCAGAGTGCTGCTCCTTTTTAAGTGTGGTTCAGCAGCTTCCAGAGAATTTGTTGGTCAGGGTCGGATGTCCTGTCAGCATTACTCTGTAAGGCCAGTGAGGGTTGAATTAACACAAAATCAATTAGTCTTTGCCAATTCACACCACCTAAGGAGGTAGCTGTAAAAATGTAACTATTTTCTCTTTATTTAAGAAATTTCCAAAATAATCTATCTTCTCAGTGTTCTGAGTAACTTCTTCACTAAAAGCCTGAGAAACTAGGGGCTGGCTAATCTGCTATATGCTGACAGAATCAGATTCCTGCAAGACAGGCTCACAGAAAATGGAGAAAATGTTAGCACTGTGACTGAAATAGATGATGTTATGTTATGCCACACTGCAGTCAATGTGATATTTTGTATGGAATGGGATGAACAAGTACAAGCGCTGAATAAACTGGGAGGATATTTCATCAGCTGATTATTGCAGAACTGCAAGTGCTTTCCTAGGAACAGCAATGAGACATGTTTTGTAAAGCGGGGAGCAGGAGGTCAGCGTTCTGTTAGGGAGAAATGAATATGAATTCAGACAAAAGGATCATTCTCACGTAGTGTCGTTTTTATTTCAGATCGATTAGCCTGACCTTCACTATCTTTCCAGACAGGGAAGTAAGGTTTTTCTTCTCACTGGAATTAGAGCATGGACTGGCAGTTAGGCTGGCCTTGGGTGCCATGGAAAAGGTAGCAGAGAACATTAGTTTGCAAGCACTGAGGGAAGATATTTAAACTCTTCCACATAGGTGTTGATAAGCAGAGCTCTTGATGGACAGCTGTTTCCAACATTATGGTCGTATATTTGAAACCTAAGTGAATCAGATACCAATGTCCTCATCACTGCTAGCATGGTAATTACATATGACAGTCTTATCATACAGTATTATCAGCATTTTGAAAGTATGTCTTGAAGATGGAGATACGATAGTCCTCTACAGTTCAGCATCAGACAGCAAAAATATTTAGCACAAAAGATAAATTTTGAGATTGCAAATATATAGGGTTAAGACCTCGACAATATAAAATAAAGTAATTTTTAAAATGTTATATACCAAGAAAGATAAATGTATTAGAACTGTTACAATGGCTCTGTAATAGACCCAGAAGTCTTACAATAATGTCACCCTTTAAAGGTTGGTTGCTATTCTCCATCGTTTTACTGATTAGTATCTTTATCATTGAAGACTCCCACTGAAATTAATAGGATTAAATGTGCTGGTGGAGCCTGACCCTTGAAGTTTTAAGAACATCTACAATATTGCCAGTTTCTGCCTGTGCAAGTGCTTATATGGTCCATTTCACTGTCATATCTGAATGCATCAACAGCTTTTTTTTTTTCCCCCAGCCAATTCTGGTTTTACCACTAGAGTGTCTAACCGAAAGCAGTTTAGAAAACCAAATATGTCATTTAGAGTGAAATAAAAATCAATAGCACACAAAATTCTGGGAAACCCATTCTCCAGGAACTATGCATATATATTTTATCTTCTTGATTATGTAGCTCAATAATCAGCTATGCCAACTGCTGCTATTGAGATGCTTTTCTGGCTCCCCAACTCATTCTTCATCAATTCCTGATGCTCTATTGTAAATGAATGTGTAGTTCCTCTCCCTCCTACTTTTCAGACAATATTAACCCTTTTAGATTTTGACACTCATTCTTAGTTTTACTCTGCTCCTAACATACTGCCATTGTTTGTGATAGCAAAATGCTGTGATTATCTCTATGCATGTTGAATTATATAACAATCTTTCCTGTCAAGAAAAAGATACTAGTTAGCTGTGCAAAGATATTTCTGCCTCACCAAGTGAACGGCTGTGAGCAAAAACCGTGCACAGAAGCATCTTCTTGGTCACATCTGAACAAGATTTCAACAGATCCTTCTCCTCTCAAGCTGTGCTATACAACCTTAACAGGGTTGAATAGTGTAGCAAAGTTGGTATTTATTACTCACTTTTGAAGATAGCTGTAGGATAAACAGTATCATTTCCTACTTTCTGATTTATTCAGAGGAATTGGCTCAACTGAAAACATAGCTGTGACAGTTACAAATAGATATATTATTAGATGTATATTATTCAAAGTATAATTTTTTTCTGGAATAGAACATTGAATAGGTTCTATAGAAGCAGGGTACCTCCCTTGTGTGCTGTAGACTTGCATTTACGTATGCACAGGGTCTGCTTTATTGCTAATGGCAAAATTCTTTGGTGAAAAAGTCATGTTACTAGTTCAAAGGCACAAATGTGCTGTTGGACAAAAGCTAGACGCTGTGGTTAAGCTAGAAATATTTTTGAATGTTACTTAATTGGTGTTCTATTAAAAGCTTATGAAATTATGTTAAATAATAGGTGCTTTCTAGAGTAGTACTAGTTCTAGAGTAGTACTCTAGTACTTGGAGATGAAATGGATATTGGGCATAGACTCATTCATCAGACGGAATGTGTTCTCTTGCAGTGTTGTTTTATTATAGCATTTGTGAAATGAATGTTCTCCCCAGGTTTTTATATTCTCCTGTAAATTTGCCCAGGTTAATTTCTAATTAAGCATTTTAATATCAATAAGTATTTTTCTTGTCATGTTCAGGAAAGCCAAGGTGCCAGAAATATCCGTGTCAGAGTTCTAGATCTGCATCTTTTCATACTTGCAACCTAGGTATCTACATTAGACTGGAAAAAACATTTCTGAACTGTTCAGAAGCTGATGGTGATCTTAAACAGTGACTGCCTGAGCTACTTTCTTGTTTCAATACCTGTAATGAGTTTCTGATTTTAATTTAGCAGGAACATAAAATTCAGTAGACTGATGGACCACGTCTAAGAATCTTGACACAGACATCTTCTTTATCTCCTCCAGTTTTGAAGTTGTTCATTTCCTCCTCAGAATTACAAGCCCTCCTTCCAGAAGGGGTCTTGAAAAGGCAATAAGTGTTATCAAAGATTTATCTGAAGAATAATATACTGTACTGGCCTCAATTAGAAAATGAGCATCGGTTTAGTTCTCTTCAGATGAAGCATTTCTTCCACCCTTACTTATGAAAGGGAATAAAACTGCTGTTTCATCTCCCTTGTGTTATCTGTGATATATAAGACATCTCAAAGGAAATTTACATCAGCCTGTTATGACTTTATACCTCCCCCATCAAATAATGGCCTTGAGTATGGAGCAGAGACCTGAGGGAAATATGACAGAGAAGGAAGAGAGCCAAGTAATTAATAATATTTATAATACTTCCTACATGCAATAACCTATGATAAGTTTAGTTCCTTTTTTTTCTTCAGTATTTCTTTGCATAAAAGCTGCTGCATCAAGTCAGTACAAATATATACACGAAAGAATTAGGGAAAGGATTCTATGTTTCAATGTATTTGTTCAGATTCTGAAAAAAGTTTAAGGGTGCTTTTGGAGTATAGTAAGAAATAGAATCAATTTCATTTGATACTGTACACTCTGAATGCTTGGGGAATCTTTGTGCTCAGTGATCCCTAGACCTTGCACAGCTATTAGCAGAATAGAATAGAATCATAGAATCATTTGAGTTGGAAGGGACTTTTAAAGGTCATCTGGTCCAACTCCCCTGCAATGAACAGGGATATCTACAGCTAGATCAGGGTGCTCAGAACCTTGAATGTCTCCAGGGATGAGGCACCCACCGCCTCTCTGGGAAACCTGTTCCTTTGCTTCACCATCCTTATCGTAAAAAAACGTTTTGTTATATCTGACATAAATCTCACCTCTTTTAGTTTGAAACCATTTCCCCTTGTCCTATCCCTACAAACCCTGCTAAAGGGTCTGTCCCTTTTTTATAGTCCTGCTTTAGATACTGATAGGCCACTATCAGCTGCCCCCAGAGTCTTCTCATCTCCAGGCTGCACAGCCCCAGCTCTCTCAGCATGTCCTCATAGGGGAGGTGTTCCATCCCTTGGGGCATTTTTGTGGCCCTCCTCTGGACACACTGCAACAGGTCCAAGTCTCTCCTGTGCTGAGGACTCCACATTTGGACGCAGTACTCCAGGTGAGGTCTCACCAGCGCAGAGTAGAGGGGTAGGATCACCTCCCTTGACCTGCTGGCCACGCTTCTTTTGATGCAGCCCAGGATATGGTTGGCTTTCTGGGCTGTGAGTGCACATTGCTGGCTCATGTCCAGCTTGCCATCCACCAGTATTCCCAAGTCCCTTTTTGGCAGGGTTATGCTCTATCCTTTCTTCTCCCAGCTTGTATTGATAGAGGGGATTGCCATGACTCAGGTGAAAGACCATGCACTTGGCTTTGTTGAACTTCATGAAATTCTCCTGGGCCCACTATTCAAGCCTGCCTAGGTCTCTCTGAATGGCTATCCGTCCCTCAGGTGTGTCAACTACACCACACAGCTTGATATCATCAGCAGACTTGCTGAGGGCGCATTTGATACCACTGTCTATGTCACTGATGAAGATATTAAACAGCATCGGTCCCAGCACCAACCCCTGAGGGTCACGACTCATCACTGATCTCCATCCAAACATTGAGCCATTGATCAACATTCTCTGGGTTTGATCCTGCAGCCAGTTCCTTGTCCCTCGAGCAGTCCACCATATCCATCTTTCCAATTTGGAGAGAAAGATGTTGTGAGGGACAGTGTCAAAGGCCTTGCTGTATTCCAGATAGATGACATCAGTGGCTCTTCCCTTGTCCATTGATATAGTTACAACATCATAGAAGACTACAAGGCTGGTCAGGTAGGACTTGCCCTTGCTGAAGCCATGCTGGTTGTCCCATCTCACCTCCCTCTCTTCCACATGCCTTAGCATAGCTTCAAGGAGGATCTGTTCCTTGATCTTCCCTGGCAGAGAGGTGAGGCTGACAGATGCGTAGTTGCCAGGGTTATACTTCCTACACTTCTTAAAAATGGCTGCAACAACGCCTTTAAGTACACGACCGAAAACTTGGGGAGTTTGCTAACAGCAAGCATACTTCCTCAAATACACTCAAAGAATTGAAAAAAATCAATACATTTACTCCAAAGTTATCTAAGATACACTACGTATCTAAGATTATTACAAAGTTGTCTAAGATATAAATAACTGAGTAAAAGAAATATTTTGAGTGTAATTAGCAGGTTACCAGACCATCACATATATAACACTGAAGGAAAAAAAAACAGTAGAAAGCGGGATCACTTGAAGAGAATATGGACAATGAAAGCACATTACTCTCCTTTACTTGATTTGAGTAAGCCCTTTATTAAGGGAGATGCTACTTAGCATAGTGAGGACAGAGTCTGGCTTTGAGGACACAGCAGCTGATGTAAAAAGTCAGCATGTCAAGTTACTTTATTAAGAGGAGTTGATTTTATGGTGGGCTTTTCACTCAGGTGAGATTACCTGGTTTTTAATTACTACAGACAGAATGTCTTAACATGGATTCACTGGAGGACATATCAGTTGTCATTTTGCTGGTTTCAGTAAGTGCTCTGAGGTCTCAGTTGTTACTGTCTGTGAAACATGCATTTTAAATTTTATCCTATGTGAGTATCCTTGGTTATTGATTCTTCTGTGAACTTGGCAGGCCTGTCAATAAAGAAAAAAAAAAAGAATTTAAAGAAAATCACTGTCCTTGCCTTATGCTGTAAGCTGAACAGCTCTTGGGAAAGAATCTAGTAATAGGCACAGTATCATAGTTAATTAAAGCAGTAGCATCATTAGTATACTAATTCAGTAGTATGCAATGGTGAGTCCGTGTATATTGGAGAAACATTGCAATTGTTTTGCTTCTGTTGCTTGGTTTGTTTTTTTCTGGAACTGTGTACAATCTGGGGTACAGTCAACAAATACTTGAACAAAAAGCTATGCACTTTTTGGGGAAGATCATTAATACTGTCAGAAAGATCACACTGTTGTTAGGTTATTTAGGCAGCAGAAGGCTGAGGAAGCTGTTCTGAGAAGGCTCTTGTGTGGGGTTCAGACTTCTGCCAAGGAACTACTGGAATCCACAGTGAGGCAGAGGGATTTGAAAACCCCTTGCTCTCCTGGATCCACACAGACAGATTAATATCTGTGGGTCAAGTTTCTCTCTAGTCTGACACTGCACCCTGGTTTACTACTTAAGGCTGTAACTTCAACAGGGCAGTGCCACTGCTGTCTGAACACTCCGGTCAGATGCAAACTGGGAATGTTAAGCAGAAGATGATCATTTTTTTCCTCTTTCAGATATCATTAATTAAGTTTAGGATGCATGACATACATAACAAGGCTATAGAATTATACTGGACCTCTGCTCCAGTCTCTGCCCTAATTTGTATGGAGCAAGATTCTCCCGGTGTTTCTGCTTAGATGTCACAGGAAAAAAAAATGATGCTGACTGAAAAATATGACACTCCAATCCCCTTAAAAAGCGGAATAATGAAATTTTCAACACGTAACCCACTGATAGTGTAAATAAAATGTCATTCACTGTTTCTTACACAAAGTGAGAATTTAACAGAAGTATTCAAATTATCTATGTAAATTAAATAGCAAGGGTCAAAATCTGCCCTCACATGGTTACAGCAACTGTGCTGAAAGATTCACAGCCAAACAAGAATAAATTTTGGTCCTCATTAAGTAATGGTAGAACTTAGGATAATATCTGCAAGAATTCAGTGCAAGGCAATCAGCAAATTTCTACCTTACTTGGATTTGGAAAAGCAAGCTATCTAGACTGTAGCCTCATTCCTGCAATCTGTGATTTAATAAGCATTTTTATCACTCAGGACCTTATTGTCATGGTTCATCCACCTTGGTAGACAGAACATAAAAATAGCTATTGACACTGCAAACCTAGCGTGAGCACTCTTTGCTGCTTCAAGAATATGATATCCATTGTGGGCTCCTGGAAGGAAATGAACTTTTGGATTTTCTCATCAAAAAGATGGAAAAACATCAATCAAAGCAAAATCCTAAGAGTGTCATCCCTTTACTTTTCAGAGCTGAGTTTGACTTGGGAGTTCTGCCAATCTACAAAGAAGCACCCAGGGTCTCTTGGAGAGGCTTTTAACATGGTATCTGAAGCAGTGACGAAGATCACCAAACTCACAAGGAACATAAGCATGCATGCCAATGAAAAGTGACAGAGTAACACCTTTATTCAAACTTTATTTTAGATTTCTCGGAGGTGCTATCCAGTCTAATCCACCTCAGAGGCCATACTCGGTATTGGTCCTCCTGAGTCCTCATATTTTGAGAATAGATACAAGGACATGCAAGAACTGCCCCTGCTTTGGGAAGACATTTGCCTCATGTTTTCTTTCCATCAAAAAGCTGAGAACACTTTTCAAGTTCACTTCTCCTCAGAGGATCTAAGCTGCTTAGAAATTCATGTTACTTCCCTCCCAGAGAAGACGCTGTTATTGCTTATTATTTCTTACTGGTAATGGAAACCTGATTGGGGAGCTATGTAAGGGAAAATGTATTTCCTAGCTGTTCTTTATTTATGCATTTTCCACTGGAAAGCCTCCAGTGTTTTGGACTGACCCTTCATGACATTGAAGTGTTTCTGATGAAAAAAATATTGTTAAGCAAAAATTTTACAAGGGTTTTGTCCAAGTTTTCTACTTACTTCTTTCGGTTACGCTTCAGAGGTCACCTTGGCAGTCAAAGTGCGGAGCTGCGACAGGACAGCAGAGGGAGATAGTGCTCAAAAGAGGAGGAAGGGACTGGCCTGCCTCGGAAGCACAGCCACCACCAGTAATCACCCAGTGATTACTGTTCAGACCAGTAGCAGCTCTCCACTGGAAAGAAATAAAAACTATAACTAAATTAATTTGCTCCACTATGTAAGGATGAACAGTGGTGTAAATAATTGGCAGCTCATCGCCTCTCTGCACTTCTCCATTGGCCAACAGCAGCAGTGGCCTCCCAAAATGGGTCCTAGTAACTGTGCTGGATGTCCTGGCAGTAAGCCAGTTATCTTCTTGGCAATTCCTCTCAGGTAGTGACCTTGCTGGGTTACAGAAGCATGCTGTACTGACTTTATTAAGGTGTGCCCTTTATTGAGAGTGTGTTTAGTGCATGTGTTGGGTCTCTAATTAAAATGCTAAAATATGGTTCCAGGAGAAAGTTTAACAGATTATTATCTTTCCTGCACAGAAGGAAGAGAGTGCTAGGACATATCTGTTTAAAGTGACTGTACAAATGACATTTTGATGTTCCATATTTATAGTATTCTCCAACGGTAACTTGCATATTAAGGGCTAGATTATACCAGTGCTGCCCTAGAAAGAGATCAGAGAATGGATATGAGTCGTGACCACTCTCCCCAGCCATCTACCCTGCACCCTTCTGTGCTTATCCTGGCTGTGGAGCCGTTTTGACTGGGATAGCAGCAAAGCCACCTTCTTCCATGCTGACCTATATATCCCTGGTAGTGCAGCTTTCCCTATATATCCCTGGTAACGCAAGAGTAGTGCAGCTCCTACTTTTCAAGTAAGCCAGAGCAGGATCAATAATGTCTGATCTGAAACCTAAGCCCTAGTTTTGACTTGCCGCCTGTCCCATTATGAGTTGCACTTGAGGGTGTTATTAATGACATGGGAAGACCAGCTCTTCTTCCCTCCCACTGCTGCATCCAATTGTGTTGGGAGTCATACTTGGTTTTGTAAGCAGAGCTCATGTGAGTCTCCCTGCATAAATTGTTCTCTTTTGCATTTTATCTTTTAAACTTTCTTATGGAGATTTTTGGGAAAAAAATAAATTAAAGAGTTCCTGTACGCTCCAAGTGCAGTTACATACTGCCAGTCAGCTGACTGGTCGGAGTCAGCTGCAGCAGAGTTATTTCTGGTGCTAAATTTCCGACTGTCTTTCTGAAGGTGTCTTTGTTGGTGGCAGTTCTAATGATTTTCTGCTGATGGGCTGCTGAGCGGAAGCCTGGTGCCATGGTGCAGGTTTGGTGCCAGCATGTGTGCTGCTATGTGTGAGAGGGAAATGGGATTTGGGAAGGCTTACTGAGGGTTGTGAAGAGTGGGGATGGACACCACTGTCTCCAAGGCAAGAGCTGTCCCTGATCCTTGTGTTACCAATACTTCAGAAGTCAGTGCAACAGCCATAAAAAATAGTTTCTTGCTTTCATAGTTGCCAAAATCTTCCAGCAATGTTTTGTTGATTATTTTTGTTTTGTTTTCCCAGTGAGATAAACATTGCAAAAGTAGCTTTGCTCTATTGCTCTGCTGTAGTGTTTTAGTATGACATTCCATAATGATAATAAATTATGCCCTGTACTGGGAACCTGTGCTGGTGTCCTCCCACCAGGACTTGAGGTCAGGTCAGAGCATGCAGCGGTTGCCAGGCCTATGCCCCAGGGGAGCACAGCCAGGCAGCCTTGCACTGCAAATGGGATGNAAAAAAAAAAAAAAGACTTTCAGCTGAGCTTAGGCCATGCGTGAGCTCCAGCCCCACCATGGCCCTGGGCCTTGCTGAGCTGGGCATCACTGTGCCCCTCCCCATCTGACCTTTCCTGACTGGGCCTGGGGCCTGCAGTGGTGCCTGAGGATGGCCGGGCTGTGGCCAGTCTCAGTCACTGTCCTCAGGCTGGCCTGGCTCACCTCGCTAGGGCTGCGGGACTTTCCCAGATTTTCCACAGGGTAGATAATTGGGTTTAATGAACCCAGTATTCCTGGCTAAGGCTGAGTAAGAATCCATCAGACACACAGGCCTTATGGCTTAGCAGGACTGAGAGTATTAAAAAGAAATAGCAGTGCAAAGAAAAAAGAATTTATTCCCTTGCCACGTGGAGCTCCTGACAACATGGATTTGCTGTCCTGTGTCTTCTTTATTTGATAGTGTTATTCAAGCATCAGCTTAACTAGGGCTACAATAGTTGGAGGAATTGCTGCTTTTCAGCAAAACAATCCAGTTGGGCTCAGTGTAGCAAATCACAGGCAAACAGTTATAATTTACTAGCACATTCCTCTAGGAAACAGACCCAGAGGGAGTCTTTTAATGAACATTGTATTTTTGCCCTGTATCTCTTTCTTACTTGAAAAAAGGCATTATCAGGTCTAAAGTACCTCTGCTCTGAGCACAAGCATGTTGGATCAACATCCAACCTCAGATTATTCACCCTCTACCTCACGCTTTGGAAAACATAAAACATAAAGTAAAATTGAGTGAGGTACAAAGAGTGCTTTCAGAGCATGAAACAAGGAATGAGAACAAAAGTTTCTCTGATGCCAAAGGGATGTGAAAACATGCTTGACTCTACAGCTGAAAGTACACTGTACATTAGAAAACAGATGTAAATACAATGAATGGTTCAGAATATTCATTTTCCTTGAAATCCATTGGTGTTGTTGAGTAGAATTGAAGCCACTGAAGCATGAACGGTATGGATAAACAGAAGGTTTAAACTAGACTATACCAACCCCAACCCATCCATTAAAGAAAAGTGGAATTGCAGGAGACAGCAGGCAGCAGGGCTGTAAGGGGTGTTTCAAGACAACTGATAATTTCAAAGATCACTAGAGAAGAGAAGAGATGGAGAATATTTCAGACAAGAAATAGTTCTAGGCAGCTGAAGTGAGCATCTATTGGATGCAAACCGCCCAGGAAGAGTGAATACACTTTACTGAAAATAATAGGGATAAAGTGAAAGAAACTGCAGCTCATGTGTTGAAGAAGCTCATGAAGGAAGAAAATACATTGTGAAAACTTATAGCAGCTGATGGGGGTGGGGAGGAAGACATGGGAAGCAGTGTGAAAGATGTGAATAAAGCTGACAGTGGCCTAAAGCATACCTGGCAAATCTGAGATCTGGTGCTGGAGAGGGCTTTCAGTGAGAAAAGGAGCAGCTGAGGGCAGGGAGAGAAGGGAAGCATGCAGATTACAGAACAAACCAGGGGTGAGGCCAAAGGACGGAGCCAGGGGAAGTGAGATAAAATGATAAAGGGATTTGAAGAGGAGAAAAATTATCTGAAAAGTCAGAAAACATGGGAGAGCTTTAAGGAGATAGTGTCCTTAATTTTCATCCTACAACCCTGCAGCAAGTATTACAAAAGGGACAGACCAGAAATCTTTATTCAGTGGTAATCTCTGTCACAATGGCCCCTTGGAGATTTTGGCAGACTCCAATTTAAAATAGCTGTAAGGTGCACTGACACGAAGCAACTGAGCATAGCTTCGAGAGATCTTAAAGCTGCCCTAGCTCAATGAGAGGTGTTCACCTGCAACTCCGGGTCTTGAGCTCAGCTTTGTATTTCAGTTACTCCAAGCAGCTCCTGGTTGTATAACCTGTTAATCCAGTGATCCTCTTCCCTTAATAATGTCACCAAAGGTGATGCTGGAGGGGGAAAAAACTCCACAAGGCACACTTTGTGAAGTGGATTTCAGTAACAGTTGCGAGACCTGTGGGCAAAGGGCTTACCTACCCCTGAAGTTTTAGTGCCTTTATGCAGTTATGCAAATGAGTTAATAGGCATAATGACCATGGGTGGTTATCTGGCCTAAGCGGGGTGTTGTCTCCTTAGTGTAATGGCCTCCTTCTGGCCTCACCATTTAAGAGCTTGGATGTCTAATCCTCTCGTACCTTTGGCTTCTTTGTGCCTGCAGGTCCATAGGACAGGCTTGTTTCCAGAGACTATAAGCAATGGATAATTCTCCCAGGTGAAGTAGGTAAAAAGTCCTGTCTCTCATCATAATGTTTATTAGGAGGTTATTTTTGCATCTGAAGTGAAGAGGAAGGGAATCAAATGCTGCAGATGAAATGCACCTTGAGCTCACCTGACTGCAGCTGGCAGTTTTACAGTTTTGAGCCCAGGCTTCTGTGTGCTCCTTAGGGGCCAGGTAGCGCTAAGAATGAGATGCTGGCAGATATGGTGCCAATAAGAGTGATTGGAAAAGGAGCTCATTTTGCAAATGTTGTGCGTGATGCACTCGATAGGAGGTGAAAGGAAATCCTGCTAGGAGTGCTGACACTAGGAGTGACTGACTTATGTGCATTTAGCAGATATCCAGAGATACTGAGAGATAGTGAGGTGAGTCATGAGTTCCGATGTACCACCATTTGGACATACTGAGGTATCCACAGAGGTCAAAGCCTCATATGAAATCTGCAGGATTTAAAGGATCTCTTTTCTCCTAGGTTCTTTGTGAATCTAAATGATTCCACAAGCACAGTCAGGAGAGCTGGATAAAGTGCAAAAGCAAAAAACAAATGGCAGATTGTGGCTGTTTAGGCTATAAGCTTGTGCACTATGCACCTCCTTTTCCTTACACTTTTTTTTTTTTTTTTTTGGAAAGAAAAAGTCTGCAACAAAGGTCACATCAGTGTCTGATCTCGAGAGTCTAATTGTGTGGCCTTTGCTCACACTGGTGAGTAATTCAGTGAGGTTGTTCATGTGAGTTATCAAATACTTTACTCAAGTAGAGGAAGAAAAAAGAGAAATGAGTAGAACTGGGGCTGGGTCCTTAGATGGTATAAATCACACGCCTTCACTGAAGTCAGTGAGAGATACCTATTTGTGCGTTTCAAGACTAACAAGGGAGAACATAGGAGATAAAAATACTAAATGAGAGAAATGTGGTTGTAGTTATGGCCTGTCCCACAGTGGCAGTGGATGGACGAAGAAAAGAACTGTAAGAGTAAATTACTGATGAATAATGTAAGTGGTGAATGTTTATTTTTCTGTTTATTTCTCATGAATTGTCTATGGAAGAGGTCAGAGTTTTCTCAGTTGTTCCTCACTTTAAATTATTTGTCAAATTGTTCCTGTAAATAATTAATACTGTAACTCATCTGCAATGAATGTAGTGGAAGACTTTTTAATGAGTGTGTGAGTCTTTTAGAGCCTGTGAATCGTATTATTTTTCTCACGTTTCCTTGATAGGTATTGAGTTACCAGCATAAATGAAGGATGCTTATCAAAAAGTAGTGTTTAATAGCTATAAGCTACACCTGCTTTTCAGTTTTCACAGAAATTGATACAGTCCCACCTGGGACATGTCAGATTCTGAAAGACAAAATCTTTCTGAGAGAAGAGGGCTCTGGAAGCTCTTGTCCAAGCCAGGTTTGATGAAGCATTAATGAAAGCCAAGGGGGTCAGAAGATTGTTCTTGTATCTGTAAGGGAGGTGGTTCTTGATAACCACCTTTTAGTGCTGGAACCTCCTTCACTGCAGTCAGCACTATGTAGGTTGCTCTGAAAGTAATGCCTCCTATTTATTTCCATGGAAACTGCAACAGATACAAGGAGCACAATAACACTAGTTGATAGAGAAAATTCTCAGCTACAAAACACTGTTTTTCAATGTAGTCACCAACTACATTGGAAGCTATGCATTTTCACCAGCAATGAACAAGAGCCTGCATGCTGCACTCACCAAAATCTGCACCAGTGGAGATGAACCACTGCTTCACAGCTGCTACGATGGCATCACTGCTAGGAAAATGATGCCCACACAGTCTGTCTTTCATCAGCTCAAACAGATGGAAGTCAGAAAGCGCCAAATCTGGACTATTCTTTGGGTTTGGTAGGACAGTCCAGCCAAGACTGGCAATGCGCTCCATGGTCTTCAAACTGTTATGGGGCCTGGTGTTACCATGTTGCAAGAGAAAGGTTGTCTTCTTCTCTGGACGGACTCTGAAAGTTTTAGCCTTCAGCTTAGTCAGTGTTGGCTTGTAGTGGTCACAGTTGATGTTTGTCCAGGTTCCAGGAAATGCACAAGAATCACCCCTTTCCTATCTCAAAAGACAGTGCATATCACTTTACCTGCAGAGGGCTGCCTTTTGATCTTTTCCTTTGACGGAGAATTCACGTCGCCACTCCATGGACTGCTGTTTTGACTCCCCCTCATAGTGGTAACATCACATCTCTTCACCAGTAATGATGTGATCCAGCAAACTGTCACCTTCAGCCTCACATTGGTTCAATAGGTCCTGACAAACTTGCATGCACTGTTCTTTGTGTTCCTGTGTGAGCATTCGTGGGACCCCCTGGTGTTAACTTTGTGATATTTCATGCATTGAAGCGAATATTCTGCTCTGTACACAGTTCCCTGGTCATAATCTGCTGATTCCTGTGGATGAGCTGATTGTGATATTCTTTATCTTGTGGTGTGACAGCTGTGCATGGCTGTCTGGATCATGGCTTGTCTTTCATGTTGCTGTTGCCACTGCTGAAACGCACCACCCGCCACCTCGCTGTGTTCACATCCACTGCTTGGTCTCTAGAAACGTTCAGCGAGCATTGATGAAAGCCAATGGGTGCAATATTTTCCACGTGGAGGAATCCAGTTCCACATCTTTGCTTCATACACGTTTCCATGTCAGAGGACGTTTGGTCAGACTGCCCCTTTGCTACCATCTGTCGCACGGCAACAAAATGGAATGGAATGGAATGGAATATTGGTGGGAAGGTTCCACCTCTACTGCCATACCACCCACATCCATCCCTGATGTTGTGGGCCAACATAATAAAACAGGAGGCATTACTTTTGGAGCAGCCCACTTATCATTGCTTTGGAACTGTTGTCATGCCTCTTCTCAACTGCCTACTCGTTCTCCATGGCTGGTTCTTGCTATCATTATTCTGGGGCTGGCTTCAACCCGTGTAGAAGATAAAGGAAAGTTGTTCAGTCGTGGTATCAGAGTATTCACAGAAAAACGATCTCTCTATCTTGTTTGTGAACAATATGTTCGTAAATCTGAGTACCAAACAATTTCTTTCTGTCTTCAGCAGGTTTCATTCCCAAGATGCCTGAGATAGCCTAACATTGGGAAATGTGTATAAAATTAATATCAAAATAATTCATTCAAAAACTCCACCCCAATAACAAACCAACAAAGAAAACATAAAACATTTTATATAACTTAGGCCCAAAGATCTCAAAGCACTTGCCAAATGTAGTCATTGTAAGCATCTTTCATTTATGTTTTTGTAGATGTATTTTTGTTTGAACATCAAGCTGTTAAGTTATTCTGATTCTATACTGTGTTTATATTTCAACAGGTACTTTGGCATTGCTATTATTTGGTGTGTATGTATTTGTTTGCTCCTTCCAGCACACAAACTCCTGTGCTCTGGAAGTTAGCAGCTGCTACAATTGAACAATATTCAGTATATTGGAATACGACATGAGATAGAACCCCACAGTTGGTGGAATAAGGATGCAGTTGGGTGACTTATGGTTACATTAATAGGTATTCTCCAAGGACAGTTTTGTGAAGTGCTCTATTGCTGTGAAAAGCTGCACAAAATTGTATTGTGTGATCAGAAATAGGATAAAATAGCACACCGCATTTTTATTTTAACAGTATGCTAGTATGGGAAGATGTTTCAAATTATAGTGTCACCCTTATTGCAACAGATAGAAAAATCTATTGATCTGCTTCCTTCTATCAGCAAGTAAATTATAAATGTCCAGGGAAAAATGCACCCATCACCCTGAGCTTGAGAAGCAATGTCTTACTATGCTCTTGAATATATGTCTAAGTAAATATATGACATTTCTGAGGGGAAGCTCTTGCAGTTCTCCATAGAGACTGGAGAGTGTGTAATAATCAGATTCTACTCAGAATAGTAAGGGAAAGCTGGAAGGGGGAATCACATTCCTGGTGGTATGGTATTTTCCTAATCACATGCTCTTAATGAAAATTATGTGGCGGGGTCACAGAAAATCAGGTTAACCATATGGCAAAGACGATGGTTGCTTTGTAATGCGTGGGCTTGCTAAGGATTAGAAATCTATTAGAGAAGAGATTTAGAATTCCATTGAAGAAAGTAATGAACTGCATTTCAGTGTAGAGAACGTAATCTCAGATAAGCAGAAAGTACAGTCAGTTTGACAGTGTGTTGAAGAAGTTCAAGAGGTGAAGTAAAAGTCATGCAAAAACACTGAGGAGATACAAATAAAATAACTTCACCTTAGTGCTTGTTGTGCTGTAGATTTCTTGAGGAGGAGTTCTGCAAATGAACTGCATTCAAGATCAGATCTATTAAAAGCAATTCTCAAAATACTGAACACTAAATGCTAAAGAAGTATTTGCCCAAAAAGCAGATTAAAAGTCTCAAAGACCCTTCAAATAAAAAAGTTAGTGAAGAATGTTGTTTCTAAATGTTCAGTAGTTATCAGTAGATCAAAATTATATGCAAAATGAATCCATAATGTACTCAGCCAGAATCTATAAAACTAGATGATATTTTAAATCTCCACAATCTGAAGTGAGTAAAAAGAAAAGGTTTCCCTAACTTACATTTTAAAAACAGATTTTGAGCCCCAAAACTGCAAGAGATGTCCCTCCTCAGTTACATAATGAGTTGCTAACGAACTAGTCGTTCTGGCTGGATTTCCTCATTTATTTGGATGTAACACCTATGCTCCCAGTGAAACTGCCTTTATTTTTTTTGAAACAAAGAGCAATGCCATGGAAATCAGTATGCAAACAGTGTATTGCCTCAGTGTCACTAGCAGCCTGCCGTGGATTCCAGACTTGATGTGTCATAAGAATTTATTCTCTCTGCATAGCATGTATATTGTACCTAAATTAGCTGTCGGCATAGGTAGATACTTCATGAGTAGTGAATTTTTACCTTCTGTCTATGCTATGGGAAGCATTAAAGTCTACAATGTGATGGAGCATAGTATGCTTTCCTCTCTGCCCATCTATCAACAGATTAAAAAAAAATCAATTTCTGGGTGTGTCTGTTCTTACCATTTTGGAGTTCAAAGAGAATATAGAAAATGGAGAAATACCTCAAAATATTTTGCCTGTTCTAATCTTTAGCTTGAGTATCATCTTAATAAAGACATCCTTCCATTAACAGACCCATACTGAGAAAATAAATAGATGCTTTGCAGAGAGTAGGTGGATATCAGACGTCTGTCCATACCATCCAACGGACAGTAATTAGTTCATAAACTGCATGAACTGGGATTTGAAAGTCTTGGAGCCAATGTTTGGCTGTGATTTCTGTGCGAGATCACACAAATCGTTTAATCACTACACATTCCTGTTCTTCACGAATAATATTAGGTATGGAAATGGAGAACACGTTGTAGGAAGGTATTTATTCTCAAGATAATGAGGCTGGTGTCGTCTGAGGACCTTCACTTCTCACCTATTTTCAGGCTTTTTTTTTTTCCTAACACACATTTACATGTTTTCTTTTCTTTTCTTTTTGTTCCCTTTTACTGTAAGTTCTTTCAGTGTCTTGTATCATAAGTTCCAGCAGTGTCTTCTCTAATTACAGGGTCTGCCCCACTAAGCTTCTAGGCCCCTACCCTTGAGATCTCTACAAATGCTGACGGCAATTTATCCCAATGAAAACTGTATGTGCCTTTCTTCCATAAAGTGACCATTTGCCCTACACCCCAGTTGCCTTCCAATTTTGTATTGGTTCTATACGTGTCATCTTCTCCACTGATTCAGATGCAAGTTTTTCAGTCTTGTTCCTTCTCTCATCAACTGCACTGTCTCAATACCAAACTGTTTTGTCCTCAGTTTGCCTTGTCTCTGTATATATTCCTTTCTTTATTCTGTCCTTCATGTGCCTGTGCAAGTATGTCTCTGTTTTCTTTCTCTTTTTCAATTCTGTTTAATTGAATGTACACTTTAGAATGTGGAGGGTCCATTTTTTCCTGTTATATCCTCACTTTCAGTCCCCTTTTTCTTCATAAGACCTCTCCCACTGAATTTACTAAAACCTTTTCTCTCAGTAATGCTCAAAACTGTTACTCAGCTTTCATTCTTCTTGACATAAGAACTACTTTTGACAAAGATCTCTTTTTAATGTCATTATCCCCTAAATTTCTTGTTTCTTTTTACTCCTGGATTTCTGTAGGATTCTTTAATCTTTTCTTCAGTGTGTGGTTTGTCTGGTTATCTGGAATGTACAGTGAAAAAGGGAGCTTGCTCTCTTTCCTTTCACTCTCTGTACTCTCACTAAGTTTACCAGCAAATGCAGATACCATTGTTTCTAATAGCTACCTTTCCATCTCAGGCTTATCTTGTTATGGAACTAAAACCTTGTCATAGTATGCAGCTAAAACGTTGTCACCCTTTTATTTGTTTAATGTTATTCTCTGTTTCTCCTATCTGTATTATATCAAATATAAGCTGCTTGTCTTCACCTTGATTGTTACTGAGATGCCCATGTTTGTCTGTAGCCAGTAGAAGTAATTACATTCTCAAACCTTTCTCATGATGGTCTTCATCCTTGGGGAATGATCCCAATATAGACCTGAAAAAATGTTTTTATCATACTTCAAATCTTCCTTTAAATTCCCCTTTTTAATGAAGGTAATGGTGACCCATCTGCACTCTTTCATGCTGACTGGAACAGTTCTATGTTTTTCCTTATGTAGATCTGTGTTAAGTATTAATGTCTCTCATACTGCTCTTGTGACAGTAACTGTCATTTCCTGTAGGTCTGTGCAGCACATAGCACAGTCAGGCCCTGCTCCATAATTACAGCTTCAGAGTTCTACAGCAATAATAATAACATTAATAATAGATAGAATCCTATTGACATTCAGTCCTGTAATAACATTAATAGTAGACAGAATCCTTTTGACATTCAGTATTGTAATCAGCACCTTCAAAAATGCTTATAAATACTGCAGAGAAATTATTGACAGGGAGGTCAAATGTTTCCTAAGTTGTTTAAAAAAAAAATAGTTAAAAATTCAAGCCCTCTTAATGAGCATAGTTTGAATCTGATTTTCTTGGATTAAATCAGATTACCTCACTAAGCATCATTTATAACTTCAGATCCTGATTCAGTTATTTATTTTCCTATATCTAAAAGACGTTTCAGTCTTTACTGTGTTGATTCTGTCTTCTTCTTCACTGTGATAAGCAAGCATTCAAGAGAAGAGTTTGGCAAGGAGCTAGAGGACGTGTTGCTGATACCTGATCAGAGCACTGAAACACCAGCGTGATAGTCGGAGATGGTGAGCTGACTCTCCTCGTTATACTGATAGAAAGGGATGAGGGCTGACCTGTTAAAAAGGAGGAGTCTTTTGGGAGGAGACCCAAAAGACAAGAATGGAAACAGTTTTCTCTGGAGTATAGCCAAAGATTTTACTCTGAATATTGAATTACGCAAACTGTTACTTACATGTGACAACTGAACAGTCAAGACCTATCTTATATTAACAATTTACTGATGTCTTGTAAAGTTGACACTTACGTATCTCTTAAAACATGTTTAGGTCTTGCTTACTTGTGTGGCATCCTCCTCATCCTTGCTTTGATGTGCTTCTTTTAACATGTTCCACAGTCCATCCAGTTTGTCATTAAATCAAGAGAAGTGCTCATTCAGTTTAGCCCACTTAAACTATCACCAAAACAGGCTCCTGTACGACATTCAACTTCTCATCTCAGGGTTGCTGACTCATAATTGGTTTTGAATACTTCCTGTTTTTATCCAACAATCTCCTGTTGTTGCAACAGCTTATCAACAGGAACTAGTTTTCACTCAGCTCTCAACTAGTGTGCATTTCTCAACAAGAGCGTCTCACAGACTCACCTGCTAAAATTTAAGAATTTCAAATCTGATCATCTCTTCATTAAACATCTAATTTAAAAAACCTTGACACAATATTTTTATCTCTGTGGAGTTAATATTCTGTGTCTCCCTGTTATCATCTGTATTTTCAGTGTATATTTTTGCTCTCCAAGTTACAGCAGAACACAGCTTTAGGAATGAGTGGAGAGTTTGCATGGTTACTTCCATCTTTCTTGTTTATGGCTGTTACTGTGTATTGATTATCAGAACATAATGGTAAATGGAGTTTGGTAAATTAAAAATTTATCTGTAGTTTTATATCTCAGCGTGAGTGGAAACTAAGGGATTTATTGTCAATGTAACGTGGGAAAATCAAGAAGAAATTCTACCTTTAAACTTTTCCTCACTGTCTCCCAAGACCTTTTCTTTGGATTTTGTCAGGCAAAGTTTTCCTTCCTTTCTATTTTCCTGAAACTCACAAGAGAGTCGCAGGTAAAGTCAAAGGACTCAAAGCTGAAATCACCTTTAGGGGCTTTTGCATTTGCATCATTGTATATGCATTCTTGGGGTGGTTTGCAGTTCACATATATTCTTTATTCTTTCTGTATAGATAATTTCTAGTTTTCAGCACGCTTCTCTGCCAGCCAGAACCTTTCAATAAAGACCTTGCCTTATCCAGACATCTCATTTTCAAAAATGTAGGTTTTGAGTTAAATGGCACAAAGTTAATCACAGCTGCGTAAGTAGTTGCTACAAAAATTCTTGAATTTCTACAAAGCATACTCTGCAAACAAGTTTGTGACTCAAGGTTTTAAATAGTTGTTGGAATAACATTTTTGAAATTAGTAGGATTGTATAAACATGATGTGGTGAAAATATCAGGACTTGACTGAAGTAAGGATGCAATTTCCGAGCATAGTATCTTGCTACTGAGACAGGACTTGCTAGGGATTGTACAGATCTTCATACACTGAAAAAGCACTTCAGTCTCTACTATCCATCACTGAGTCTCCATCTCTAATGAACAGTGGCTTCAGGCAATATTTAATTGGATAGTACAGTAATTTTTGTGATCAAGATATAAATTCATTACAGACTAGATTGCGACTGACAAACTCATTTCACCTATGACCTAAGCTGATCATGAACTCAACTCTTCTCAGGTAGGAAGCTGATGTATAAAATTGTTTTAAACTCTTTTCACGGGATTTAGAATTCACATTTTTAGTGGTTTAATCAGGGTTTTAAAACTGAAACCAGTTACTTAAAAGCTGGCCAAAACCACGTTGTACAGGTAAAGCATATATTTTTCTTCAAAATGGGATCATTTTTAATGTTCAGAATAGCACTTTTTATGGGGAAACACAAAGCAATAAGTTTTTATTTTAGCATTGAAATTCTTAGGTGGAATATCAGAAATGTGCCTATATGCTCTGTTCTTGAACACATGTTAAAATTACAAAAGCTAGAGGAGTGTTATATGATCACAATGTATATAGTTTTGTATGTTTCACTGGCGGATTTAAAAGATACTTTCCATAAAACAGAATACAGCCAGCCCTAATGGCAGATGTTGGTCAATATCTTTTGTAAAACAGATCCCTAAAAATTTGTCTGAAGTGGGGAGCCCAGCTGAATGGGAAGAGAATGATGTTCTCAGATATTTCAATATGTTGAAATTAGGCAAAACAAAAATTGCATTTAAGCTATTCAATTAAGAACTTTTAATAACCATTAAAAGTCTCTCTTTCTTAACAGAAATGAAGGACTGGCTAGCTCCAGGCCTAGATGAACAAAAACCTTTCAAGAACATTTCACTGCTGTTCTGTAAGTTTACTGTTTTAATAGATGTTTCCACTGATAATTATTTGCCTTACATTTTTTCACTACATATTTAAAATTGGCATATATTTGAATACTTACCATCATATGGTCATTGGAGCTATTCATTTAGTAGGTCAAATAGTCATATTTCACTAGGATGCTGCATTTTAATTCATTTAACATTTTAATCTTCCATCAGTTTTTTCTTTAAGAGGATTTCAGTGCATATACAGGATTTGTATAAATCTGTGCAGTAAATTTATTCTTTAACAGTTTTATACTTTCATCAGAAATTCATTTAAATGGATTCCACTATATATCACATTCACTGCCAGTGTGGCTTTAGGTCAGGCTGTAATTGATGCAAAAGCAATGAGGTATTAAAGGAGATAGGAAATATTTGAAATTGGAAAGGGTTCAAAAAGTGAGCCTTTGTAAGGCCGTGGCATTGTTCAGATCTGATGGGGATGGGAGATGGACCACTAATAAACCGTTTTGATCCAAAGCCTAATACAGTTGCTAATTTCAGTTTTTACTACAGTCAGAATCTGTGCTAGGGGGATGGTTGCCTTTAAAGTCTGAAGGGGTATGCCAACTCAGGAGTCACTCATCAGGGTATAAATATGGTCCCCTCTGTCGTGACAAATAAGTCTAGAAGTATCAGAACAATGTAGAGAAAATGCTTTCTTCCTTTTTCTTAAGTTAGTTCATGCTATACATTTGACATATTCAGATCTTTTGTTCTGATGATGTCAGTTGCACTGTTGGTATGGGATGCATGAAACAGTAACTGTATTGCATGCATTTTTCTAAAGTAGATTGCCAATGACAAAGAATAACAGAAAAAAAATGATGCGGAAGTTAGTAAGTGATTTTATGTATGTGTGTATGTGCATATGAACAGACAGAAAGGAGGTATGGGAAAAAGGATTACAATGTGAATAATGTAAATATGCTGAGTCTTTCCTAGCAAGAAAGTGGGAAAAAGTTTTTTTCTAAATTTTTACATATCTGCTACCCATATCTACTAATATAAGTGAAACAAGGACATACTTTTTAGAATAATAGGTAGTATTAATGTAACAGTGACCTTTTGACAAGAAAGTGTAGGTGTTTCACTACAAAGTTAGAGGTGTGAGTTCATACCTTGTTCCAGATTCAGCCCCTTGTCTGTTGCTGACCTTATTGTAAATAGGTTCTTGTGATGTGCATGGAGAAGTCAAAGGCATCAGAAATGCAGCTGGTTATATAATACCTTCAGAGCTATGCGCTGCAGAAGGTGGTCTGACCTAATCTCTCTGGAAACAAAGGGTCAGGGATATATGGTCAGCCTATAGTATTGGTGCACTCAAACAGTTAACTTGCATGCCCTGAAAGCAAATAGAACAAGAAAATAATGTTTTAAAACTGACAATATGCATAATATAAGCCAAAAAATAAGGTGGGGAAAAATGCTGAAAATCTGAGGAAAAATGCTGGGACTAGAGTCTGTAATTACGCATTTCTGTAAGAAAGACTGTGTATCTTTATGGAAATAGTTTTATTAATTTCAGTGGAAATATTTCCAGTAAAAATAATTTATAATAATTTCTCTGTTTTTTAAAGGAAAAACATAAATCTGGATCCTTTATTTTGCTTCAGAAGTATTGCTCATACAGCATATCATTGTCAATTTTTAAATTTTGATGAAGGGTTAAGAGAGAGAAATTCTAGGGCTGCGGGTGGATTGATGCTGCATGGGGGATGCCAGGGGATGGGACAGGCTGCAGAAGGCTATCTCTTGAAATATTTTTTTCATCTCAATCACAGCTTGGGGGTCCAGGTTACTTGATGCATAGCACATTTTAGGCTTATGACTAAAAGTACTGCTAAGATTAGATTTAGTGTTGGGAGACTGACGATGTCTGGATCTTCAGCTGTAACAGGGTTGCAGAAGGGTGGGCGAGAGCAGTATCCTGCTGAACAATTTCTCCCGACAGCTTTTGATCTGGGCTGTACCTTGTGGGTGTGAGCCAAGCCTCAGCCCACGTTGGTGGTTAGGGTTAGGAGAAAGACAGTCAGCACTTTCTTCACTCAACCTGATGATCGTTTTTTCTTCTTCTTTTCTGAGAGCTCTGTATTTATAGGACATCCTTCTATCACACTTGAAGCTACACCCTCAGGCTGGTGTGATGACTCCGTGTGTCAGGGAGTTTGTTCCTTCAGCCTGCTGCAGTCAATTTACTTCTGACAACCAAGAAATTTGATTTTTATAATGAGGTATAAATCACAGGAAAGGGTTGTCTATAATGGACTTCAGCAGAGTTAGCAGCAAGAGTGCAGTAGTTCACATCAACAGGATTTTATAGTAGGTATCTGCATAGTAAAGGATGTACTCTTCATAGAGAAGGAGAATTCAGAGAAATTTTGGATATCTAGTTAACAGTTACATAGCTTGGAGGTTTAAAATCTATTATTCTTCTGATGTGGTACCTGGTTTGATATATAAGAATCCTACTGAGCCAGGAGGCTGGCTGGAAACAGAAAGATGGGGTGAAGTGCAGCATGCCTGAAACAGCTGCAGTATGTCTCACTGCTCAGTACACTGAGCTGCGTGTTTGTTAAATTGAATTATACCTTTAAATTAATTCAATTGAATGTGAAGCAAATGAATTATAAATAATTCTCGGTGAGGCTATAAATATGGCTTGATAGAACCTACCACCATCACAAACAGGAAAAGCCTATAAAATATATTTGCATGTTTACATATCACTCCCCTGTGGTGGATTAGTAAGCAGAAAGAATTCTAAAACCACAGGGGGAAGGTTTAAATAGGATGATGCAGACATTAGTGAATGATTAACAGTAATTTCACAAAGGTGGAGGGTAAGCTGCTCATTTTGGAGAATCCCACAAATATGTTTTGAACGATTAACTAAATTTGCTCTGCAGAAGTTTAAATAAGGCTGCCACTAATTAACCACAGTTATTCAACTTAGCGTGCAGGCTGGCTACACCTGCTGTATGGAAAGCACAGCATTACCAACATGAGGATGTTCAAGACTTCTTGAGTCTGTCTGGGCGAGCTGCCCCTTTGACACCTCATCTCTGAAGAGCAGAGGTAGTCACTCAGAGAACATTACAGAGTTCTCCTGAAAGCCCTCTAGCAGCCTCTGACACAGTCTTAATAGAGTACACTCTACATGCACAGTGTACATGCGCAGCCAGCTCTGTGGGCCAGTGCGTGAGTGAATAGGGTCGAAACTCTGTCCCCTTTGGTGAAATGATGGATGCTGTTTTCAATACTCTTGACGTTTCTACAAAGCTGCGACAAACAGACCGTCTCTTGTGTCTGTAAGCGAACTCAAGACTGGGAATGATGGAGCTTTCTTGTATCCTCTGCCCCTCCTTCCTCTGCAGCCTGCTCCCCACCACCCAAACACACACATCCCCTCCTGCTCATTCCTCTTGTGTCTTCCTCAGCTCTCCTTCAGGAGCCTGAATGTAATCTGTCCCTGGCTGGTTACACTAATATTTTCAAATGCTGCTTACTGTCTTTTACGACTAATATTATTTTGGCACAGTTGGACTCACTCATGAGAACAAGTGACATCTGTGTCATTTAATTGCTTTTTTTTTCTTGTCAGGGGCAGGAAAAAAAGACTAGTGCCCTTAATAACTTATGATTAGAGATGATTAGAAAATAAGTATTTCCTGGAAAGCATTTGGAGAGGGAGCACAAATTTTCCTTTAAAAATAAAAGAAGAAGAAAGATTTCTTTTCATAATTTTATCAAAACCCTCTTGCCTGTCATTTTGCTCTATTGTTAAACATTGTTGCTTCCAGCTTTTCATGTCATACATTCTGGTTTCACAATGAATCTTTGGTTGTCTGTGTCCCAAACTCCAGTGAAGAAATGTTGATTGTCAGGTAATGGTAAGCCAGGTAAACCTCTCTGATGGTTATTGAATGCAATTCTTCCTTCTAAACAGTTTCATGAATGCTATTAAAAAAATTGTGCACTCAGAAACATGGCACACTTGCAAGGTAGACGTATAAGAGAACTTCAATAATAAACAGTGCTAACTATAAAGAAGTCCATTAAATTCCCAGTCAGATTTTCTGTGGCTTCACAAGACACGACAGAAATGTCTTATAGAAACAACTCCTTCTGTGACTGAACTGCCTGCTGCTTTTATACCTAAATCACACAGTTCACTTGTGCTCCATCCATTGGCTTAGTGCTCCACAATGTACTTTGAATAGTTTGAATTCACTTTCAATGCTTAAAATTTTGGATATACTTAGTATTTTATTTACATACCTCCTATGTCATCGTGTCTGCAGAATCATAATGGTATTCAAACAGCAACTTTGCTCTTCTCAGAAATCCCAAGATTACTTTCTTAGTAATTTATATGAATACTCAGTTCCAAAACACATCAGTTACCCTCCTCACAAAGATTTCCAACTGAACGTGCAAACTCACTAAAAGGCTAAGTAATTTTACTATTCCATTAAGATAACCATGTGTCTTGCTCGATATTTGTATCCAAGGCCTAAACTTAATTTCTGGCACACTAATTCTTTCATGAACAGATTATAAAATTAACTAACTTTTAGCTAGCTTGCTAAATTTCCAAAAGCGTGTTTGGTTTCTGTGTTTTTACTTCTATATCGTTATTGCACAAAGCAGTACCATAAAAAATAGTCAAGTATCATCACAGCCAAAATAATTCAAAAGTCAGGACTGGGAACCATGACTTATGTTTGTTTGAACCAGGTTATTAAGAAGATCAGTCTGCTTACATGCTTCATTTGTCCTAGTAGCACTTTGAATACTCATGAATGATTAGCTCTTCTGTCAGTGTCTTAAATAAAGGAGTAGTAACGTCAGAACAGATTGCTTAGGCATTTTTGAAACATTCTATAATCTATCCACATGATTGTAGGAGCTTCTTAGGCTCAAAGTTTCTCACTTTCTCACTTCTTAAGGCATCAGCTCTGAAGTGAGCTTCTCTTCCCTCCTGGAGGCAGGGCTTGGCCTGCTCCCCCTGCCCCACCCGCATCTTGAAAGTGATCCCTCGGATCACTGACAGTGTCAGTAACACCACAGTAGTACCCAAAAGAGCAAACTTATGGCCACATTAAGTCTTTATTATTCAGATATTTTTTGTCCTTTCAAGAACTTCCCAAAACTTCCATCTTTACAACGTCATAGCTTTTTCACTTTACAATTTGTTCAACATTACATTGTAGCCACACTAGCTGTTTTTCCATTGCTATCCATGTGCCTTCCACTTGATGCATCACTTTTCCTGCTAGTGAGCTCAAATCTCTGTTCTCCTGCTGAGGCTCTCCTTGCTCACCACCCATCCCACCCTGCACTGGAGGAGCAGGTGCATGTGGGTAGGATGTTACATACACAAGCCTGTGCCTTGGCAACCCCAGCAGCAGGCGTGTGGCAATGAAGACCTAGAGAAAACCAGATGGATGGGAGAGGTTTCTTACTGGCAGACACAGTGTGAAGTGGCTCTGTTTCGGAGCCAGCACACTCCTCTCTACAGAGCAGGGTTATCTCCTCCCACGGGAGAATCCACAGACCCTTGTGGAGCTGCTTCTTTGGCTTCCCTGTGCGTGTTCACCGGGGATGTGGATCACCATTTTTCTGTGCAGTAGAGCAGGCTGCCTTCCAGAAGCATGCATTTTTATGCCAACTGGGAGAAGAGGAATGGAGCCACAGCTTTGCAGCCTGAGTGTAGGTCTGCAGCTGCCTTGGCTCCCAGTAAGCCGCTCATCTGCACACAGCTAATCCAGGGTAACTGAAAAAGGACATTGGACCAAAAATTTTTCTTCAGCCTGAACTCAGGAGATTTAATTTAGCTTTGACAACTCAGTAGTCTTAGAAGGAGTTATGAAGTCTCAGAGAAAGTGCAGGACTGCCATAATCTGGTTGAGGGGTGACAGGCGTTTGTTTAACTGGGTTTGGGTCATCAGGTTGGATGGGCTATACTCTTCAAGGTAGTTCCAGGGCATAAGACAGGCTGTAAGATGTCTTTTTGGAATTCAAAATGACAAAGGGTTACAGAGCAACTTTTTCCTGGCAGAGCGTCTTGATTTTTTATGACTATCTGCCTTAGGTGTGTAGATGCTGCACTGTGGCTGCAGATTCTTCGAGGTATCTGCTGTTTCCTGTAAGTATAATCTCAGTTTTGTGAAGATTTAACATTAACCAGCTGTTCCACAACCATATGGTGACCTAAGCAAGACACTGGATTGACTGAATTTCTGTGGTATTATTGAATGTACTTTCTTAGATGGATACAGAAACATGCAAGATAAACAGTTTATTGAATCAGTCTCTTTCTCTGCGTTCACTTCTACTCTTGGAGCAGCTGCTTATGCTCGCCCTCTGAACTGAATAGTCAATTTACTCCATCAGATACTAAATCAGTCCCTTTACCCATAATGATTACAGAACAGGCAAAATGCACGTCTAATAAAATGTGGAGAAATCGAACACAAAACATAAGCTTCCCTCACAGAGAAAGAAATGAGCCCTAACCATGACTGAACATGTTAATGGCAAAGCTACACTGAGTAAATTCAATCTGCAATATTAAAGCTGAATCAAAGACATTAGGCATGGCAATAGCATATTTAAGGTACAATTAAAAGAATGCCTCAAGCCATGTTTGTCTGCAACTATTTCTGCATAAAAAGCGTTGCGTAATTAACGGAAGATTACAATTGAGTTAAATCTTAACACTTTGCATTACAGATTTTCTGTAAACAAAGTGATTAGTTTGGCTTAACTCTGTGCTCCAAGCAACCTTTATGAAAGCTCCATTTTACTGGAAACTACCATCCATCTCTTAAATTCAACAGTTTTCTCTGACCTGGCTTCCCTAAACATTTTACTTTTTTTTCCACAAAGATTAAAAAATACGCTGTAGAGTGAAATTATCTCAGCTTTGAAAATATGAAATTGCATCTGAAGCAATACTTCAGTATGTAGTAATTTACTATGGTAGCTCTGAAGCACAGATGGGAGAGTATAGAAAGAGGATTAAACTGCTTTCCATATCCTAAACTTTATCAGGGATAACACAGAAAACTGTGTCATTCATTACTGCCTGGAGAGTTCTTAAGTGTTAACAATTTATCTAGCTGATACATTAGAAAAGCTAGGAAGTATTTTTTTTTTTCATGAGCAATAACAGACTGCAACTAAAATGAAAGTCAAACTTGCATTGCAAGTTTTATGCACATGCCAAACAGAGGAAATGAATTGCTTCACTTGGAAATGTTGATCATAGTGCATCTAACCGCACGGACACACGAAATAGACTGCTGAGAAATTTCTTCTTCTGAGCCTATATTTCTAAAAAGGCTGTTTTTGCTATATCAGAAATGAAGAATAATGAGGCGCTGTTTGTGAAACTTTATGCCACACTTGGTTTGTGTTCATACACTGTGCTTCACATGACAGAAATATGACTTACTGAAGTAAATTATTTGTTTAAGGATTAAGTTCTGACCCTATTAAAATCAAATAAAAAAAAACCCCTCATTAACATTTAGCAAACTTGGGATCAAGTCTATCCAAAGATTCAGCTGATAATACTGATACTTGCAAGAGATTACATCCAAAGTCTCATTATCCCTTGTAATTATATCCCCCCATGTTTATTTTCACTTGCATGCTTTGGTATCTTTTCTAGACGCTTCTATTCAAGTTGTGGATTTAGCAGAGCTTTGAAACTCCATTGTTTTTCATTGATTTCTGAATTTCTGGAAATCCAAAGTGATAATGTTCAAGTGGCAAATTTAGTGTGATCTTGTGTAAAACAGTTGACATCACAGAGTTATTGTTCAGTTTGTCAATAAACTCATTATACTAATATGGATTTTAGTAACAGAGAGCAGCAGATCTATATTTGCAGGGTTTTCTAGATGTTATTTTCAACTAGTTTATGGAATCAAGAGTTATAATTTGGTGTATATACATATATATATACGTGCTTCTCTGCCTCAAGAGTATACACTTCATCCTGAAAGATGCAAGTGGACTTAAAATTTTTCCATAAGGTTTCTCTGTCAAATTCAGGTAGGACTTCTATGTAAAAGCCTGGAAATCTCATACACAGCTGCCCTGAATCTCTCTATTACATGGGCTTTTTGCCTCAGATTCCACTGGAAATATTTGCAACCAGATCTACTTCTCATCTCCTAATTTTTGTGATATTCATCTTTGTTCCCATTGAGTTTTTGTAGGCAAGACTCTAGCTTATTTTCCACTACTAGGATTAAAATAAAATCAGTAGTTAATATGCAAGCGTAGGATACGTTTTGATGATAGGAAAACGTCTCTCAAGTATGTACACTGAGATGTTTGAAGAACGAACAAGGATCCAGTCTCCAACAGTGACTGAAATTGTTATTAGTCATCTTTAGAAAAATAATTCATATTGCGCTTTTTCTTTTTGACTATCTAATCTCTTAATAACATATTATGCCTCAGATGCTATATGTGGGATAAGTAATATGTCTTCTTTAAGTAAGTGTCAACTGACACCCAGCAGAGCTATGGCTGTGGATAACGCTACTCTTAGTAGCAGTAGCAGTTTTTGGCTCTGTGCCGGGATATATGCATGTGTATTTATCCTCTCCTACTCAATTTTCATATAGTATCATTTTCTCTTAAATAAGATTCCCCATATCCACTCAGTCTGACAGGGTTTTACAGCAAGTTGCTGTAGACAAAATCATCTGGCATGCCTGTAGTTAATGCTGCGCACAGCTATTCACAGCAACAATCTAACAGTAGTAATTCCATTTCATTTGGCTTTCCCACTGTCTTTTTGAAATGGCTTCTTCCTCACTGTGAGAGCTTATGGCCTGCAAGTTCCCAGGGACGGGTGTAGGAACATAGGCGCTGAGCAGAGGGAGCTGAAAGAGGAAGATGCATGCCCTTCTTTACCCCTCCAGAGGTTACACATTGGACATAATCAAGAAAATTAGAGAACAGCAATTGTACTACATATACTGTGCAGTTTGCAGGCAAACTGAAGAAATAAACTTCCAGTTTCATTTTGTAGAAAAGCAAGTGTCTTGGTAGAGTGTTTAGGACACAAATTTGCAGTTCAGTTCAGATTTCTGTCTCCTGCAAACTTCTTGCCTGAGCAATTGGTCCTCCAAAATATTTTATATTATTTCCCGCAACAATTTTCATTTCTGCTTCAGTGAACTAAATTAGTTTCAATGTTTATTGGAACTGGACCTGGAGAATCCAATTGTATACCCTGTTGAGTGACTGCTCTAGCAGCCAGGCCAGAGGGTCATATGCAAACATATGCACAGATACACACATACCCTTTAGCTCTACAGATCTAATCAGTCTATATTAAGTAGAACAGATAATTTATGATTTGTAAGTAGGAGAAACTCAATTTAGACAAGTCTCTCACTTGGTAGCTGGAGAAATCACATAGAAGAGGAGAACAGAAACCATGAAGAAAATTTGAACCCTAAATCTCCTACTGAGAAGGGATGATACCGTTGCTGAGCTGCATAGTCGGACGAGACAGGTTGGATGTGACAGCCTGATCTATTGGGTAGCAACCCTGCCCATGACAGGGGTTGGACCTAGATGGTATTTAAGGTCCCTTCCAACCCAAACCTAGTATATTCAGTGAATAAAGAATTTATCGTATGGTCACAGTCAGAGGGTTGTGGTCAATGGCTCTATGGGCAGGTGGAGACTGGTCACAAAGAGGTGTCCCCCAGGGGTTGTTCTTGGGACTGGTGCTCTTCAACATTTTTATCAATGACCCAGACAGTGAGATCAAGTACACCCTCATCAAGTTTGCTGATGACACCAGGTTGAGTGGTGCAATTGACACAATAGAAGGAAGGGATGCCATCCAGAGGGACCTGGACAACCTTGAAAAGTGGGCCCACATGAACGTAACTAGGTTCAACAAGGCCAAGAGCAAAGTGTTGCTCTTGGGTAGGGGCAATCCTAGATATGTGTACAGACTGGGAGAAGAACTCCTTGAGAGCAGCTCAGTGGAGAAGGACTTGAGAGTCCTGGTGGACAAAAAGCTGGACATGAGCCAGCAGTGTGCACTTGCAGCCTGGAAGGCCAATGGTATCCTGGGCTGCATCAAAAGAGGGGTGGCCAGCAGGGTGAGGGAGGTGATTGTCCCCATCTACTCTGCCTTTGTGAGACCTCATCTGGAGTACTGAATCCAGGCCTGGGGCCCCCAGCACAGGAAGGATGTGGAGCTTTTGGAGAAGATCCAGAGGAGTGCCATGAAGATGATGAGAGGGCTGGAGCACCTCTCCTGTGAAGAAAGGTTGTGGGAGCTGGGCTTGTTTAGCTTGGAGAAGAGAAGGCTCTGGGGATACCTCATTGTACTCCAGTACTTAGAGAGAGCTTTTAAGTAGGAGGGGTCTGACTTTTTACATGGTCTGATAGTGACAGGACAAGGGGGAACGACTTTAAATGAAAAAAGGGGAAAATTAGGTTAGATGTTAGGGGGAAATTCTTTACTCAGAGGGTGGTGAGGCACTGGAACAGGTTGCCTGGAGAAGCTGTGGATGCCCCATCCCTGAAGACATTCAAGGCCAGGTTGGCTGGGGCCCTGGGAAGCCTGATCTGGTGGGTGGTGACCCTGCCTGCAATACAGGGCTTGGAACTGGATGATCTTTAGTGTCCCTTCCAACCCAAGCCATTCTATGATAAGAGGCAATAGGAGGAGAGAGTCCCATCCACACTCTTTCCCTTATTATCTACAAAGATTTTTGGGCTATGTTTGCTCTGAGGAAGGCAGTCAGATTAATTGTCGAGTTAATGTAGAAGCATAAATACATAAATTACTGACCCTAATTTAACTGATATGTAGGTAGCTGTCTAGCTGCTCAATAATGTTAAGATTTCTACAGTGTTTGGACTTCCTCCCAGAGAGATTTTGTGTTTCTAAGTATCTTTAAGCGCTTGAAGAGTGAGGAAGCAATTGAAACCGCAGATTTGAAAATTGGTGTTTTGAATTCAGGCACCCTATCTTCAGTGACCTCGAGGTGACATCTGTCTGTTTATACCTTTTAGTGGCATAACAGTGGGCTCAGCTCTGTGATAATGTGAGAATAATACCACTTTTTTTTTGACATAAGGATTTTCAAATGATAACTATGCTAAAGATTGTTAGGTTTTGGATGTGGTAAAGAGGTACCATGCATGTGTCAATGACACATGTCTGGCAGAGTCAGCTTTGAAGTTCTTGTTACAAACTAAGAGTATATAGGGTGAAACTGCTTCTGTAGCACTAAACCAATGTGTGTGTGCTTGCGATTCACTAATCTATTCCTAGTGGACATTTGTAGCTTATTTGTCGACATTACTTTCTGTACTAAGCAGTGGGGTTTTTTATGCATTGCTAGAGTAACAGGTCATTGAACCAGACCTGGATTCAATAGAATTAGGGGAAAATCTTGGCAGTTCCATAATTATCTAGGATAAAATCGTCATCTCTTCCATTGAATCTTAGTTTGAAGAATTTGAGTGATAAAAGAGCAGGGGCAGTCATGGGGGGCTGGGTTATTCTTTGAAGACAAGTCTTTGATCTGTACCTGTATCTATTGTATGTATCCTTTTCATAGGTTTCTAGATGCCAGTTTTCTTCAAGAACTGTCTTGATTGTTCCTTTCTCTCATAGGTTAAAAAAGCTGTGATAGCCAGTTAGAAATTTCTATGCAAATATAGAAATACTGCTGTAGACTGCAGTCTCCCTTCTGGCTCCCTTCTTGATCCATCTATAATACATTAAGATGATAACAAATTCTCCTGTTGAAAGACCCTGTTCTACCTAAAGCAGAACAACATTGGAATTACCTCAACAGGTCTTTTTTCTAGACTGATTTTTCATGTATGTTCCAATTTTCAAGTTATCCTTCTCAGGTTCTTGCTGGGTTGCCTGAGGTAATCATGTTCTACTAAGTTGGGGAGGGGTGGGAGAAAGGTTACCGACTCAATCTTTCATAAAGTTTCAGGAGCTGCCAACTCCAAGCATGTTATTTAACTAGGATGGATTTAAGTGAGTGATAATATCCAGTTACTAGCTCTGAGACAGTTTGGCAGTCTGAAGTACCATGAGGACTCTGCTACAGCAAGGAAGGCTATTCCCCACTGAAATTAATACTTGCTGATACGCTGCCAAGGTTATTCTAGGGCTGCAGATGGCATCTACAGCTCCCACTGTATAAGCCTGGTTTTAATGTGACTGGTGAGGACAGTGTGTAGCTGATGTAAATTTTACTGGCATGTGATAATCAAATTAAAATTTTGTTTTCCCCAAATATTTTAGAACACATTGATATCCTATGTGTTGTTCCTGCAACGTACCCTGATGGCAGTGTACAGACTTCTTTCCCTTAACATCAGCCTCTTCTGCATATTCATTATCTTAACAAATGCCAGTAACTTATCCAACAGTGGGTACAGACAGGGAATATTTTGCTGGAACATAAAGGTGTGAATTGCCACAGGGCATGAGGGCTGCCACTTGTTTGTTAAAGGGGTCCTAAGTGGCAGAGAGAATTTGTCTCTCGCATGGCACAATATGTTTGTAGAAATGAAAGAAAGTGCTATAACACATGGAGAGTCAGGAAGACAATATAGCAGGGTCATGGGTAGTCAAAAATGAGAACACTCCAAGCTGGAGGTTCTGCAAATCACATGCACAAGGATGTAAATAGCTCAAATTGCCATGGCATCTGTTGATGTCTCCTTGCCTTTAAAAATCAGCTCTGTTGTAAAAATTAGCTGCACAGCTGTAACTGTTCGGTGACACTGGATGAGCTGACATAAATCAAATGAAAAATATGAAGGTCTACTAATGTCTACCAACTAAGGATATATTTTGGTTAACTCCCAAAGAACATAAAGGGTCTGTTCAAACAGTGGGCAGCTGCTAACGTTATGCAAAAAAATAAGGTAGAGAGAAGTGCTTTGTGCAGCAGGGTGTATTCCTTTCTGCAATGTGAACAATTTCATGTGATTGATTCCAAATCATGTCTGTATTTACAGTCCTAAAGTGTTTTAGACCATTGTGATTTAAGCAAATTTTGTACTTCCTGGATGCATTTGTACTCATGCTCCATAACTGGTCTAAAACATTAGGTTTTATCACAGTATTTTACTAAATACAGCTTGAAATGTAAGTTTCAGAATGTTAGAACAAAGCTTTGATGCAATAACAGCTGCATAGCCTTTAATGTATAAGTAGTATGGATTACTGGTTTTCTCATATTGTATAAAAAGAAGAATTGCTTTTTATCAGGAGAATGGTTTTAAAAAGCTATTGAGCCAAACTTAGAGTTAATGTGATCAAAATGTGGTGCTTGTACAGCAGAATTTGTTTGGAATGATTTGTAAGAGAACAGGCTACTGGCAGCAGGTGCATGCCTCAGTTGGCTAAGGAGCCATGAGGTGTTTGAAAACTGAATGAGGAATTTCTGAGACTCTAATTTTGATTTTCAAAAAGACAAGACTCACACAAACCTGAAAATCAGAATATATGGTAGAAGATCACCAATAGAACTGTTAGGCTTTAGTTTTTCTCTTGTAGATGCTACAGTGGTTTCATTGGCTTCCAGTGAATTCCTCCTGATTTGTATGAGGGTGAGAACAGAGACAAGACCGAAGAGTCTCAGTGTAGACTCCTTAAGGACAGAAGATTTTTAATTTGGTGTGCTTACAGGTATAGGCAGATGCAAATCAGAATTGTCTGGCTATGAACCAGCTCCAGGCCAGAAAACTGCAGATGAGATGGTGGTATGGACAAAATAGTATGTTCTGCTCTAAGGCTACTCACCTGGTTGGCTGTGTGAGCCAGATGGCTCTTTTCTGTTTCACTTGGAGTGTGGGGATGTCAACAGCTATCTGAGGGTATCTCCCGGAGGTCAGGCAGTGCATGAGAGCAGGAGTGGGCCATAGTGACTGCAAGAAGTGGGTGCTCAGGCTGTACCCAACTTAGCATGTACCTCATAATTAGTAGAGGAACTCTGAGCAAAGTTGCCAGAAGAGCTCAGATCAATAGATGGATTCCTTCTGGCTTCATTTATCTTTGGATCAGTCTCTCAAGGAAGGAACAGATGACTAAAGTCCTTGAATTCTCTTAGGAAAAAGTGACGAGGCAATTTTTCTTGCAGAGTGGATTAGAAAACCTCTGCTGGCCTTTCAGAGTTCTGTTCTTAAATGCTCAAAGAAGGCCTGAATGGCTACGGACTCAGAAAGTAGCATTGACTGGAGCCATATCTTGCAGGGTGTGCTTATGAAGACTGTTGTCTTTCTTAGTATTAAAAACAAAAACAAAACAAAACAAAACAAAGAATCTACAAGGCAGTACCAAAACCAAACAACAAAGATCATCAAAAGTAAAAGGGAAGTGGAATTAAGCCAAATGTTTCAAAATGGTCTGGTTCTTTTAATTTCCCAACCCATTACATAACAAAAATGCATGAACTGTGTGATTAAGAATACTAAGTAGTAAGTACAGAAACCAATTTTGTTTAGTGAGGATTCAAATCCCCTCAAGGCTTTAAACTGTTTTTTAAGATCTAAGGAGGTGGAGGGTTGACATCTCTTCTATAAATGCATAGAATTACTAAGCACAGGGGATTTATTTAACCAGGAAACTTACATTATTGAGATTAGACATCTCGTTTTCAAGGTGCTCCTGGAAGATAATGACTCCTATACCCATAATTCACTGTAGACATCAGTTTTGTCTGGTAATATATAAATTGGCCTGACGAGAAAAGCTAGCAGTTTTCACTCTAAATTTCAATATAGAGCTAGATAGCAATAAAGAATGTATGCGCCTGATTCATGGAGTTTCGGTAAAATTACAGAGCATAGGATCTGGCTCTCCCTTTTAGGAAACACACTTTTTTTTTCTCAAACAGAGATTTATCTTTTCTTTGATTAAAATAAAACTGCTCTGAAAAAGAGTAAATCTTCTGGGACAAAGGAAAGAACAACATGACTGTTTATCCGAAAAGGAATGTTGGCTTCAAGACATCGCTGAAAATTGTAATGAATTGCATGGGAAGCACCATGTGCTTTTATAATCTTGTGACTAAATGCGTTCTATTAGCAGGAGAAGGTGCATGAAATTCTGATTGCAGAGAATTTGGTAGATATTTTGCCAGTGACTTTAATAGGCACAGTCCTTTTCTGAGATTCTGGAAATGTGAAAGTGTTTTTCTTTGCCTCTTCGAGTTATAGAATATTGGCTCTTTGTGTCTTTATTTGCTTGATTTCATGAGTTGGAGTAAATGTTACGGCTATTTGTGCTGAGTGAGCTTAAAATAATCTTTAACAACTGAGCTAAGCACTGTTGCAGATCCTTGTTGCAAGTGTGTAAAAGCTGATGTGTTGAATTAATCATTTCATCTGTACAATTGTCTTTTCAAAGGAGAAGGGGAGGACTGCAATTTGGCAGGGGTAGGAGCTGTTGTGAAGCTTTTTCCTTACCAATTTTTAATTACTTGCTGAATGTAAAAGGAGGAAATGAAGAAGCTGTCTCTAAATTGAAGGAGAGTCTAAAAGGAAAAAAAATCAATAACGTTTAAAGAATCAGATTTTTAGTTAGTACTTCATGGGTCCTTTCCAAACTATTAAGTAGATGTAATTTAGAGCCAGTGATTGGAACATTTGAGTCTGGAATATCAAATGTTACTAGCTCTTAGAGCTGTTGTTGTGTCTGTAGTCTGAATTGGGGCTTTCTACCATTTGGGGGATATTCAGGGGAAGTTAATGATACAAAGAGTTAAACTTGTTTTATAACAGTTTGCAAAGATCAAAAAGTGGTTTATCAAAGAGCGCTCATCATGGGTAATAGGTCAACAAGAAAAGCATTCAACACAGAACTGCTTTGTTATCTGCTTATTGAAAGTGAACAGAAGGAGGCAAAATAAGTCAGGGGTTTTTATCCATTTTGACAATATGAGGTTGCCCTCACATGTCAGAGAATATTGAGTAGATGCTTGCTGAAAGTAAACATACAGTCCCTTTCCAAAGAAAGGGGAGAACGAAGACAGAGCCTATAATTGACTCATTTTTTCTGAATGTCCCGATTTCTACCATAGAGCGTAGCCTCTGGAGCACAGTAGTAATGCAAAACATTTACTTTGAACTCACAACGAAGTAATAGTTCAGGTTCTTTATGTGGAGGAAATAGGGAAATGTGACTGCTTACCATGTGATTATATGTATATTTAACACGCATAATTTATCTGACAATAGCATTTTTACTCTTCATTTTAAATCTATGTGGAAATGCTCAGATAACAAATAGATGATGATCAGAGAAGTAGATGCACATTTTCATTAAGGATAGGTGAGTTGTGGGAGGAAAAAAAGAAGGGGGAAGAAATAGGAGTATTAGTTCCGGGTTTATTGGAATGTGTCTGGGTTAACTACTTCTGAAGATATTGTTTTGGGGGGTTTATTTGCCCAGGAAATCAAAGAAATCTGAAAGTCACACAGCTCTGCTGGTGGGTTCTCACAGTGACGGACGAAGCTGCAGCAGTAGAGTGGCTAGCATAGATTGAGCCAAGACTGAACTGTAAATATTTGAATCATTACTTGACCTTGGCTGCTTGTATGCCAGGCTAGATTATATGTTGCCACTTACTGTGAATACACAGCTGAAATCCAGCCTTCTGAAGAGGCCAAAGATGCCTAGACATCTCAGTTATGCAGTTTTTTCACTGTGCGGGAATAGAAACCTCAATATATGAAAGCCTCAATCTGTGGGCATTTTTTTAGTTTTGGTCGGTATTTGAACAACTGGCACAGATGTAGAGCCCAAGTATTTAGAAACCATATATCAGTGAACAAAGAGAATTGAATCCTAACAGTAGTGTAAGATTAGAGGTAGAAAGTGAAGATTTCAAGTGCTTCCTATTCAGTAAAACTGATTTGCCCATCCTTCTTCCAGTGTGATTTTGCTTCTCTAGTGTGTTGCTGCTGCAAAAAATGGCTCTATTTGTGCCAGATAATTTGCACGTAGATGTCACTACACAGAGTTTACCTTCAAATTTGTTCTTTTTAGTTACTGGTTTTTTTTTCTTTATAAATCTCAGATTTTTTTTCAGAGACAGCTGTGATATCAAGTGTCATTAAGAACTCTTGCTATTTTTTTTTTATTATTCATCCTGACCAACAAAATTATAAGCTATTGCATCATATTTTAATTATTATAATAGATGTTTCCTCACAGTTGGTAATTTACCCATTAGTCTAGGGCTGGAATCTGATGGGTAATGACATCTATAGTTGAGAAGTATCAACTTGTCTGTTACAGATAGCCGTATCAGTGAAGTAGTAGAAGTCTAAAGCATTAACTTTTTGTAAGAGGAGTCCTAATACTGTAAGTTCTTTAAAACAAATAACAAATTTACAATCTTTCTTCTAAAGGTCTTAGTGACTTGCATCTAGAATATCTGTAGCTGTGTTTTGGCATCCCACTCAAAGTCTTTACTGATGGTTCTTACTTGTAAAGCTGTTACCCTAGCAGAAGGGAAAACAGAGAGAGTGAACTCACTCTGCTTCTCAGGCAGGATATTTGCACTGAATATTCTACACCTGACTTGAATAACTTTCACACAATACCGTAGTGCTTTCGGTATAGATATGTACAGGTAGCTGATGCAGCTGGAAAGTGAAGGACTGATCTGAAGGCACCAGGATATGAAATGAGAGCAGTTGAATGCTGGAGATCTGCCTGTTGGAGAATGAAGGAAGACATCTGGGGCATGCACTCAGGGGGCATGTTCACAGGGTCTAAACCTGTATGACTCCTGGTTTCGGTCTCCAGCTCTGTATTTGAGAAAAGCCTGTCTGTGTTTTTCATGTTTTACTTCAGTGGACTAGTTCCTAGCTCACACACTTTCAAGCTTGATGTGATGAATTGCACCTGTCCAAATGGTGAATCAAGAACAACTGAAACAAGATTTGGCCCAATGCCTAAGAAAGTTACTGGATGAGCATTTATCTCTCTTCATAAGAGGTTGCCTTGTACTGCTCTGTGTTTTTGCCTTGCTGTATTGTTTCTTGCTATATGTGTATGTCTGTAAGCACGGACTGCTTTTTATCTTTTAATTATTTTTTTTTTATCTTCAACTCCTTTTTACAGTGTATCTGCACGTACAAGAAAAACATAAATTGAATAGCTCAGTTTAAGATCCATGCTTTCTTAGCTATGCTTACCTTGAGTATAAAATTAATGAACTTCATCCTAAGTGCTGAGAGTAAATATGTATAAGAAAAAAAAAAAAAAGACCAAAACCCATGTCAAAAACACCAAGCCCAAATCCAGAGATTAAGCCAGTCTGAATGCAAAACACATCCCCCTGAGTTACTTGGGGTTTGATTCCTTAGCACATCTTGTCATCTGAATAGCTGTCCAGTCTTCCTTGAGTTTTCCAAATAGCTATTGTTATATGTGTTAAAAATAAAAATCAAAAAGTAACTCTCTGTAACTAGGTTAGGGTGCTTTCCATCATTACTTTCACAGTACTTTGCATATGAGGTTTTTGTTGATACTTCATTTTTTTCAGCTGGAGAACCTGAGGCACAGCAACGATCAGAACTTGTTCCCTTGAGGAGATTAGTGAGTGAGCCACAAACCAAATGCGAGCCCATTTGCGGTAAGCAAAGACTCTCATATCTCTGTGTAATCATGCTAGGAAAGTGTCACTACATGGTAGATGACAAAACCTGTTAGTGTTCCTAAGACTATAACTGAAAAGGAGTCCTGGGAAAAACCTTCATGACTTTTATCTACATCACGGTAAATAGGCAAAGCATAAACTGAAGATCTCTTTTTGAAGTTCTGAATATTATCTGTCCTCTGGTGTTTGCCTGAGTGCCTTTGTGTGAGCCTTGTTGGGGTTTTTTTGGGGGTCAAAAATAAAACTAATGTTACAATGCAGTTATCTTGCCAGAATTGGAGGTTTTGAATTCACTGTGGTACAGAATCAAACTGCAAAATGTCTTGAACAAACTGAAGTAGTCAGAAGCATGAGCAATAAAAGAGGTACTTGACATTTACAAAAATGAATTTCTACAACAAGAAAAAGGAAATTGAGATAGTGGTCACAAAATGAGAGTATCTCAAATTGAGTACCTCTCATTTTGGTGAAATTTCAGCTTGTTCTTTTCGTACCAGCTACTGTTTATTCATGTAACCAAATATCATAGTGTTCACGTAAGAGTTGTGGGAAATCAACTGGAAGGGAATGTTATTCCAAAATCAGTCTAATTTAAGGTGTTTCATAATCTGAAACAATTTGAGACTCGCAGTCTCTGTCATTATTTCTTCTCCAGACTATAGTTCTACTCCGTAACAGATGAATACACAGGAATTACTTCAGTTGATGGTATTTTGTCAATTTATACCAGTTAATTACATAGGCTACTGTTTTTCTTTCCAATTGCTTATCCTTCGTTTGCCTTCCCATATATACTATAGTACCTTTCATAATAATCCATGAATCAGCTTTGAATATTCCCAATTTTTTATTTTTTTTTGAATTTGCTGTGTTTTCTAATAACAAATTTGGTTCAGTCCTAATCGGCATCATCAAGCAGTCAACACAGTAACTGGTTTCCTAGTTATTCAATAACGTACAACCCCAAAGAGAACACAATTTATTTTTTTTTATAGTTTGATCATTGCACATAGGCTTCTTTTTCAAGGCCTTTAAGTAAGATCCTTCCATTCAAAATGCAGTCAACAATAGTACTTTATTTTATAAGTTAGTTCATCTGCATAGAAACATAGCATTGTCCAGGAATTTCTATATCTTTGGAAAATATGAGCAAAATGAGAAGATTTGCTTTGCAGTTAGCTGTATGTTCCAGTGGCCTTAGGCATAAGTAATTTTATTTCTAGCAGCTTATAAACTAAATGGAAACGGCCTGCAAGAGAGCATATACTAAGTCCATCATAATCATTCAGACTCTGCTTTTGTTTTGTTGGTAAACATTGCTCATTAATTCAGAAACCTGTTTGTACAGTCCTGAGAAAGCCTGTCTCATTTGATAATGGGCTCTGAATCCAGTGGATTACTGCAGGGATTTTATCTTGCTGTAATCTCCAGGGAGAAATGTACAAACAGCTGGGAGAGCAAGGAGGAGCTGCATTGTGTAGCACGAGTTCTCTGGAGCAGAATTTTGGGGTGCTGGAGTGGATCTCAGTTGCAATATGAATCTTTTCTGTTTCTCTCTGGTAAGTGTACACACAGGTTTTTCTTTACTGGGTTGCTGAGTTGATAATCTGAACTGGTGGGTGTGTATGGAAAGTAAAAATCAAGGTATTATATCACTAGTTGTGCAAGGATTGTGTAATGACAGTGAGACTCTAGTGTAGAGGAAAGACTTTATGTACGAGAAATTATACATAACAAAGCATAATTTGGTAAAAGTAAGATGAAATAAAAAGTATAGAATGAATGTGCTGTGTGCTGTGACTGTTACAAAAATCTGCAGATTTAAACATGAGGCATTTTACCCCAGCACAGTAAAACATCTCATGTCTTAAAATTGATAAATATGTGGATACTATAATTTGCTTTAAGCTGTTTTGTTTGAGATAGTAGTCTGATTTACTTTTACAGTAGTCTGAGAAAACTGCTAGAACTTTTCAAGCATTAGTTTTCTAGTAGCCAAGCATGAATACATAGTCATCTGGGCTAATCCAGTCATATGGCATTATATATGCAAGGACAGAAGAGCTGATCTAAGACCTTCTCCAGGTTTTCTTTGTTCTTCTTCTTTTTTTTTTTTTTCTTTTTCTCCTTTTTTTTCCTCCTTCCTTTCCTTGAGCCAATTGGTCAGAATGAACAGGTAAATCAGGATAGGAAATCCATAGAAACTGTTTCTGTTTTCAAAGCTTAACCATCTGCCAATACCAATGCTCAGTATTAGTACTGGTAATTAGACGAGTATATTTGCTGTATTCACACAGCAAAGGAGATCTGTTTGCCCCCTTTTTTATCTTTTGTACAGATGTTTAGTATATCTTCCCCCCGTGTTTAGAAAGAAGAATAAAGATCAATATTCAAACTGCACTGATGCAAATTCAAATAGGGGAGCTGCTTTTTGTAAACCACTGCTGCCAGTTGCTAATGCTATCTTAGCACAGAGGATGGATGCTCTCCAGATCGTGGGGATTAAAAGGTGTTTTGGAGTACTTGAAGTAAAATGCAATGATATATTGGGACTCTGTGAGAAGAATTCCCTCATAAAAAGTAATTCTATGGGAATTCAGGGAAACTTTTGATCACAGTTTAATGTGAGTACCTGTGAATTTGTACGAAGTTGGCAGTGGCTTTGTGGTACATTCTGTAACAGCTTGAAAATACTCAGTTCTGCAGTTCCTTGGGATGGACTTGTTCTATCAATTTTTTTTTTTGTTCCATTGGGGCAACTTTCTACGTAGTTCACTTTTTAAGAAAGTATTGAGCATTGTATCAGTTGAGAGATGAGCTTATAGACAAAATTGGGGGATAGATTGTGTGGGCAAGAGCAGGTCAGGTTGCAGTTTCTCTGTTACACTGAGTGTGCAGCACCTAGACTTTCTGTGAGAGACATCATGACCGCAGTAATCATGGGCGGTTCAGACAAGTGAAAGCTAGTGCCATGATAGTTTCTGTAATGAAATAATTAGTTCTGTTTAAAGATTGCTGCTAAGAAGATAACCTTCATTCTTTAGAAGCTTTCCGTGGGAGCCATTCTGTCCACTGTGGTAATCTCTTGAGCAGCTGGCAAAACACTTCACAAGTTATCAAGATCTAAAGATAATTCATAAGTCACTATCATGGGTCTATATTTCATAAAACTCAAACTCTATGTATTCCTCCCTGTGCATGCAATGCAGTGCAAGCAATCAGATTGTCTAGCTTGGGAATGAGCTAGTAATCCAAGTATGTACACTGGCTGCTTTTACTGAGTTGGTCTGTGGCTGTATAAAGGCTGACAACGCAGTGGTTGAACTAGCAAAGAAGATATGAGAGTATTTTTCTCTTCAAGTCAAAAATAACACATAGTAATGAGATAATTAGGTTTCAAAGACATCTTTAAAGACATTAGAGGAGCCAGTTCCTTTGCAGATGTAAATGGAAACTTACCAGTTGAAATCACTTCTGATTTATACCAAGTAAATACCTGGAGTAAGCACTGAACCCGAAACCACAGAAGAGAATCATAGACTACTGGCCGACAGAGCAAAAAGAGCTTTGCAAAAATAGTGCTCTCGTGGAAGTATTTTCCTCACATAGACTGAGAAGACTAACTGCAATTAGTGTGTGCTGACATGCATTTGTACACATGAATATATTTTTAAAATACATTGTTTCATAGGTCAGACAATAATTTTGTACCCTACTGAACATAGTGGGCGAAATAAGCTATAATCTTAGGGAATGTCTAGAATATTTTCTTTGAAAACATGGTAAAAGCAGGCTTCTGTCCAATTCAAAGTAGCGGAACAAGTGGTAGTTGAAGGAACATCAGTTTAGGCTGTCAGATTTGACTTTGGATTTACTTTTGGATCTATCTGTAACACTGAGATTTTTAGCATGAGAAACCTGGTGCAGGCCAGTTCAGCAAGTGGTGACAAGGAGGCTGAGGACAGTCAAGAATCACAGGATGGTTGTAAGGGCTCTGGCAGCCTGGATGGTACTCTGCCCTTCTGAGGGAGGCTGATACAAATTATTCCAGTCTGTAGCTGCTTGTGAGACCTATGATCTCCTGCTATTAGTGCTCCAGCGTGGGTTGTTTCCCCAGCAGTACTTTGTGTCCTGAGATAACTTCAGAATGATTTCACTTTTCAATTGAGATTAATTTTGCATTGGATTCCCTTATCTTGGTCTCAAGAAATCAGCAGACAAATTAAACTTTCCTTCCAAACCTTGTGTCCCTTTTCCATCTATGAAACAGTCTAAAGCATACATTTATCAGCTTTTGTAGTCACGTTCAAATATCAGCCTTAGACTCCAAATGTTTAGTGTCTTTTCCACCTTAGGGCACTTAGCATGTCAGATGATTAAATCAGAACAATACTGTTTGCTTTTTGGACAATATAGAGAGAGGTGCCCAAATCAAGCACTGTTCTGTATCAATTGCAATAAGTTAAGTCTCCAAAACTCTCTGTTTTGATAGCCTGCCTACTAAATGGCAGCACCTTTCAAATCTGAGAAAAAGATATCATTATAGTCCTTTAATTAAGGTAGATATTTTTCCTATATTATTTTTCTTAATCAAGTCTCCAGCCTTCAGGTTGTACACACTGGGGTCAGCACCAGTTCACCTGGAACACGCTGCCGATTAATCCTGGTCTGAGGGGCTCTTTTTTTCTGAGAGAGTATACTTTTATTAGTTATTTGGTAGCATTCTTTTTGGAAGCAGCAGAATGTTCTCTTTTGATGGGGTCCTCTTTGAGCATGAATGTGCACTTAGCCCAAATTAAAGGCTTTTACTTATTTCTCTACTTTCGGAGACACAAGAAAGACAAGAGGTTGCAACTCTTAAAAAAGTACACATCCAGGAGTGTGCCCAGACATTGACGCTCCTTGGTACATTGGTCTTTTCTAGCAGTCCCTCCAAAATAAGGTGACTGCATGCAACCTGACTGTTGAGTATCATCTCAATGGTGTTTTGAGTACTGTGCTCAGGAGTCATTTGGATGCCCCTTAGTTGCCATAAGGCAAGTATGAGAAAGGGACTGCTCTAGAAAGGGGGCACCAGAGGATTACGTTACAGTGCCTTGGATCATTCTTGTCCCTAATTTCATTTACTAAGAGAGCTACAGCCAGATGTGTTTCTGGTTCAAAGAAAAACTGAATTTCAGTAAAGTTTCCATATCCATAAAGAGGTTATGAGGGGCATGAAAAAACGTCTTTACAGTAGGCAATACTCAAAGTCTATTTCCAACCTTCTTTGATAGTGAACAACATCCTTAGCTATGGAACTGAGGAAGATGGAAGGATTTAAGATGCTGAAGAGCTGCCAGCATCTTATATATCAGAAGAACTAGTTACATGTTTTATTATGGTAGCTGATTTAAAAATATGCTGAGAACGCAGTATAAAATATATTACATATAATTTTATAAGCTAAAATGGCTGCTGTCGCTAAACTAATGATTCTACTGTGAATAATACAGAGAAAATAAGTATTAATGTAAGTGACACAATAGATACATTATTAATTAGATGGAGCCTCCTTACATTAAAGGAAACAGAATAAGATGCTAATGCTTCTATGGCTACTGGGACATGAAGCTACTCAGGAATTGATTTGACTTAAAAACAAGTTTTAACAAAGAAAGATTACCTGTATGTGGAAGGAACATCCTCTGAAGTCTAGTGTGAGTAGAAGAGATCTGAGTGGTTGAGCTCCGTAGTTCTTCCTATGTAGTCATCTTCATATATTGCTTATTCTTCTTATCTGGTTTGCTGTCACCCCACAATAAACAGGAGTTCACTATTAAACACTGAGTTGGAAAACAACTGCATTGCAAAACGGGCCTCTCTCTGCCTTACGATCCATGTAGTCTCTGCAGACCATGATAGTAACAACATGCAAAGTAAAGAGCAGCAGACAATTGTTTTCCTCTAGTTCTGAATTAGGATCTTCTCCCATAAAGGAAAAGTACCAGGTACTACAGAATTAAGCTAATTTTTATTTTATTTTATTTTATTTTATTTTATTTTATTTTATTTTATTTTATTTTATTTTATTTTTTCTGCTATCTCTTGTACTGTCCTGATGTGCTCAGAACTACTAAAGGAGTTGAATAAATGCTAAGTCTACACCAGTTCAGATCTGTAAAGTATTCTCTCACATTGATGATGCTGCAGAAAAAGGGCAGGCCTACAAGTTCTTTTTTGAAGGCCCTTGCTCCCTCGGCCTAGCTCTCATTAATTCTCTTTCTCTCCCACGTGCACTCGTGATGTCCCACAGACAACAATGCAAACTGTGTGCTCATTCCCTTTCCCACAACCTCCCTCCATTTCTTATGCTCTTAACCATCTCCTCACACCCTCACACCCTTCTTTCTCTTACTTCTTCTCCCTCTCCCTTATTCTTTTTCACTCATTCTCTTTCATTCTCCCTCACTTATTTTTTCTGGATGTTGGCATGCTCTTTGACAAGCTCACTCCTCTCTTTCTTATGCCCAGTCTCTTTGTTACGCTCTCACTTTCTTTCCTGCAGCCTTGCGCCTGTTCTTTCTCATGCCCTCATGCTTTCTTTCTTTCTCATGCCATCTCTTTCCTGTGCCACCTTGCTCTCTCCCACACACTCTTACCTGTGTGCTCTTTCCCACATGCTTTCTCTTGCACACACACACCCTTCTCACGTGCTTGCTGTCTTGCTCTTTCTTGGACATGTTTGTGTGTTCTCGTGTGCTCTCTTCCTTGAGTGCTCTCCCTTCTTGCAGCCTTGCTCCTTTCTTTTTCTGTCTTCGCTCCTTTTCGTGCCCTCACTCTTTCTCATGCCCTTGCTCTCCACATCTCTCACTCTTTCCCTCTCTGCTTTTCATTCCCTTGTTCTTTCTCTCTTCTTCCCCCCTCCTTCACCCTACTTCCCTTCTTCATCCTCTCTTGCATGCTTTCTTTCTTGAGCATGAACTTTCCCTTGCATTATTTTTTATGCACACTTGTTCTTTCTCTTTTGCTCTGCTCACACTTTCTTTCTCATGTCCTCACTTTTTCATGACCTTCACATTTCTCAGGCCCTCTCTTTCTCACATGCACTGTCTATTTTCCACACACTCTACTTTTCCAGGAACACCAGCCCTTTCTGGCACCCCACACTCCATCTTTCTTGCACAAGCTTTCTCTTCCCCATATGAACTTCCTCTCGTGCTCTCGGCTCTCCTCCAGAACTTTCTCTCACTCCCTCTTTATGCCCCCTACTCTATTTCTCCCCCACCCCCACAGTTACATCCTCCTCCATGCCCCCCACTCTCCTCCCTCCTTTCTCTCTCTCCCCACTCTTTCACACAGAAATAGAGAGATGCTTCCATCTCTTAATCCAATACTCTTTTCAGCTAGCTCCTGTGTGATTCCCTATTAAGGGGGAAGTACGTGCTTACATTTTACATTGCAAATCCTGGAAGTGTGTAACAAGGTCTTGAACTCAGTATTTTTGTCTAGAAATGCTCACATCCCAGAACTTCAGACCTGGAGCCTGAACAATCATTGCTACATGACAACATAGCTATAGTAAAAAAAAATTATTCCTATGAAGGAGCATCTGAGGATCTCCCCTGCCTGTCCTCTTGCTGAGGATAATAAAAAATAATATACAAACATCTTTTTAGTAGGTTCTGTATGTTTACTAATTAGCGGGGCTGAGATAAGAAAAGTCATTGCATATAAAAATGCACAGCATTTCCTACAACATAGTCCTGGAAAGCCTGTAGGTCTGGTGGCACACCAGTCACTTTAATCTGAACTGTTCAGGCTTTACTGAATGACTGACATACACAGGAAAAATACCTATTTCAATCTGGGAAAGTCTTAAAGGTATTTGATCTCAATAGAGGCTGAGCATCACTGATTGCTGTCCATGCTAGTATCACATTTCCTTGACCCAAATGTTCAACTTCTAACAGGAACTTTTAAAACCTTGCCAACCAGTTGTCAAGCAGTTCTTTTTGGTGAGCTCTCTTATTTAGGAAATGTAAGTGTGGGACAGACAAAACCCATGTAATATTTGGCCAGGTCCAAGCAGAAATAAGTGTAGTTGCTGCCAAACCCCAGGCTCAGCTGGCTATTAGGTGCACCAGCCATCAGTAGCATGCTTCATGACCCATGCACCATTTTACCAGGAAGCAATAACTCATTAGCATCCAGAATAAATTCTGGTATATAACTGAAGTCCTTACAAGAAGTTCAACCTGTAGTATTTCTCCCACAACATTTATCTTGGCCTATCAAGACTGAACAACAAATGTAGACTGAAGCAAATAAAGCTCCACAGATAAACATTGTGGTTGCAAAAATAAATAATGTGTTCAAACTCCTGTTTCACCAGTCAATAACATTGCCTGTAAAACATCACATATTAGCAGTATAGCTTCAAATATGCATCTCTGTTTATCTTCTGTACTAGAGGAAGAAAAGTTTTTATATAATAATATAATTAATTTCAATTATGTTATTCTGTTGTGTCATACTGCTAAAAATTTTATTTATTCCTTAATGCAGTTAAAGTCAGTGATTAAAATTCATTGGGAAAATATTCAACGCAGATCAAATTGGCAAAAGCTAAAATCTAGGATTACTAGTCAATGTCTTTAGTTTTGCCATCTGATTTCCTTTAAGTCTTGAGTCATGGAATGGTGGTGTGTACATGAAGTGTTTGCCTACTGGAGTTCTGGGATAAATGCAAAAATCTTATCTTCTGTTAAAATGTTTGTATTCTTGTTAGCTTGAGAAAAAGAACCCTTACATGTATATTATAACTTAAAATTCAAATATTTGAATGCACATTGAATTTATTTTTAATTCATTTCTAGCCATTTTCATGTTTTTAGGGGCCTAAATCCTGGCTCAAATTCCAGGAGCTGGCAGCATTGTCTCTGTCAACTTGTATAGGCTAGGGTTAGCTTTTTGCATCAAGTTAACACTTTCCCATAAATAGCAAATATTAACTATAAATCAGAGTTTATATTTTTCATAGAAATTTTCACATAGAACTCCTCCTGAGCAGATAATGCTCACTTTTGCTCTACCCTCATATTTACTCCTGCTAATCTGTAGAATCTATGTTGCAATACTGTGAACTCCAAAATCCTGGTGCTTATTAGAATCATCTGTTATGTGCTTTTTAGAGAGAGGGGAAATGATGGATTTTGAAAGATAGTGGAGGAAAATCAGTCTTTCTACTTTGCAAAACATACAAAATTAAAGTTTGTTTTCTTTTGTTTTGTTTTAAAGTAGGTTTGTAAATGTTCATCTTTGAAAGTGTGTTTCAACCTGTTTTAGGAGGGTTCAATGGACAGCTTGTATGAGCCTGTCCCGGAACATCAGGAACCCAAGGATACAACGAGTATTGGCAGCCGGGCCAGCACTCCAGTGAGCATGCGTACAAACTCTGGGCTGCCTGACAGGTCTATGTCTTTGGTAAGTACAATTTAATTGTAAAGTATGCAGTGTGTTTTGGAAAAAATCATCACTGTGTATGCAGACTCACGTGTTCTGCTGGCTTAGCCGCCAGTTTGAAGTATTGATGCTCTTTAGAGCCAGCATTCATGTCTCATCCCTCTACCCAATGACCTGATTTCTGTCCAATCTTAAGCACACTTTAAAAACAAGTTCTGAGTTTCCATGCAGCTGGCAGCAAACTGAGGCTAACACAACTTCACTGTATAAAAGGAATTTCTCTTTGCAAGTAATAACATGGAAATCCTGGATACATATATCAGTAGAGTGAGTCTCTACAGGATATACTATCAATGTCTTCAGTTGTCTTTTTTATTAACAAAAAATTTCTAAATGTCGTATGAATTTTGTAACTGATGACTTACGTGGGATGACCTCTACATTTGATAGACATCATAGGGTAAACATGTGAAAGAAGTTGTCTTCTGTATTTTTTTCTTCCAAAATAATAAGAATAATATTAAATTTCATAACATTTTATTTCATTTAACAATCTCTTTTGTTTCTTTTAATAATCTCTTTTTTTCCTGCTAACAATGCATCCTTTATTTGTAATTATTATCTCTATCTTTGCAAAATAGTGACATATGATGCAGTCTGATGAAGGAGTAAAAAGAAACCAGGATGTTCATTATTAAAGTAAGAGAGACTGTCCTGCCTGCACAAATTATGCCAGCCTTCACCCTTGTGTGCTCTGGCTTAGCTACCTGTGTGTCCGCTGGGCCTAAGGTGCTGCAGTGTCACAAAGCAGGTTTGGGATCAGGACTTGTGTGGAGAGAGCATTTGGGCTGGTGGGATAGGAGAATGGCTGGGGAATTGTTGCATGCATTTGTTGAATCCTGAAGGAATGGAAATAACTTACTCTTCTCAGATCCATCTTACTTCTTGCATGCTCTTTTCCAGCTGATAACCTTGATGCTTTGTGCAATGGTTCTGGTTTTGAGTGCATAGCAGTGGAGAGATATCAAGAGGCCTCATTGCATCAGCACAGATCTGTGAGCCTGGGCTCTGAGAGATGCCTGAGTTTTATTGCAGTAAGTGGGAGATGCTGTCAGGTGTGACAGGTTTCTCTCCATTATCCGGTTGTGACCTCATTACTGTAAAAATGAGCCATTTCTACACTGTTTCAGCTAAGTGTCTTTAATCACAGTTGTGAAATATGGCTGTAACCTGACCCTAGCACGCTTGCAGTATTTCAGGTATGCGAAGGTCTAGCTGTTTGGCTGGGGCACTGTACACAACACCACTGAAACACGCTATTCTTCTAATGAAGGCAGGACATTATAGTTCAGCTCCTACATCTGTTCAGAATGTTTCCCTTTTTGTACGACTGCGAGACAGCTTACCAACTAATGACAACTACGCTATTTCTTTGTCCAGTGCCTATCTGCTAGGAATTGGATTTAGATAAAGTGAACTGAAAATTAGGAGTAGAATTATTCTTTGATTTCTGTCCAGCATGTGACACAACACTCTGCAACAGGTAACATTGTCCTTTATCTTGTCAAGGTATGGTAGAGACAGATTCATACCACTGTGCTCAGCACCAGGTTGTTACAATGCTTAAGACTAAGAGTTAAAGATGCAGCGACCTCAGGCTTTTTGTTTCTTTATTTTTCTTGTTCTGCTCAGGTTTCTGATTCAGCAACATTCCTTCAGACTCTTCATTATTTTAATATGTAGGCAAGCTTCATATGTTTTCCGCTAAATAAAGTTAAACAACCTGTCCAATACAGAACTTTATTTTCATTGAGCCAGGCTAGAGATGCAGATATGCTACTGGTGTAGGATTAGAAAATGGTTGATACTAATCTGAAAAAATCGTAGCAAATTATTCTCATATATAACAGCTCAGTGCTGTTTTTATGGCAGTGCCTAGTCCATGAAGATACACGCACAGCAGTGAACAGCAGAATTCAGCACTTTTGTTTCTTCTAACTCTTATTATATATTTGTGTTTTCCTAAAGGAGATAGTTTAGTGATGGCACATTTATTCATCATAAACTTAAATTTCGTCATCAGTAAAAGCAAGGGTGAGAGAGGAAGCAATCTGTTAGCTCACTAAATATTAACAAGAAGCCTCATAAGATTGGCTGTGGGTTTTATTTTTTTCTGGTTTGAGAGAATATTCAGCTCAGCACTTAACTAAAAATAACAGCTTGGTGCTGTGTCACTGTCCTGGCTATAGAATCAACATGGTTATTTATAAAATACTCTCTAGAAATGGAAAACAAGATTAGTGATGACGTGTCAGCAGTAAGACCTATGGAAAAATGTTACTAAGGCCAAAGGACTATGTGTAATCTTATCTGCTATTTCTAGCATGTGAGTTATTAGACCTACACCTTGGATGAAGCCGTTAAGCTTATTAACTGAGCCCATTTGTACTTCTCTCCCATTTTTAATTCTATCACTTGGTTCCATGCTGCAGGGCGGCCCCCATGGCATGATAAATTCAGAACATTATTGGCTCCCTCAGGCCCTGATTCAGCCATCTATCATTATTCAGTAATGCACATACTTAAGTGCATTGCTAAGTAGGTATGGGCTTGAGTGTATGTTTAAATGGTTGGCTGAGCCATGGCCATGCAGATTCCACAGAGCTGTTAAATCTCCTCAGTACGGAGCAGCCTGACATGACACATTTCCTTCTTGGGAGATTTTGCCTCCTCCCTTTTTCCTATAATACTTCATAAATCAACATTCAAGATCTGCTCCCCTCAACTCAGAAGAGGAAAGTTAGTGCTAGAGGAAATTTTTCCTTCTGCTGCAGCAAACTAGTTATTTTCTTGCAGTTATTTTCTCTCTTGTGATTTGTCTTAATTGTAGCTGGGCTGTGATGCTCCACCAGAGACATGGAAAATACGGGGTGTGGTGGCAACTTGAGCTGTGCAGGACGTAATTCAGTGAACGCACTCTTTGGACACCTTTTTGAACTGTGATTATTTTGTCTCTTGGCCAAATATGTGCACAAATGACACATTCTACAGGAAGAATAATCTTTCATGTACTCTCTTTATCTTTCACATTACATAAATGACTTGTTTAGCATATGAAATGTTTTGCCTGACATGTTCCCAAACTGGATTCCTCTGATAACGGCTTGTGCCTGCTGTACACGTTTGCCTTCTAATTTTAATCCTCACAGGAAACTGATCTGTTAACTTTTGGGTTACTTTGCCTGTTGCTCAGCTTCAGTTGTATTCTCAAACAGAAAGCAAAAACTAGACTTACAGAGTTGTTTCTCTATCTTATGTATAGCAAAGCTGAATCAGGTCTTCCTCAGGAACAGCTGGTAGCCAAAAGTACGTAATGAATCATATGGGTACGCTTATGTCTCTAACCGTGCTATTAACTGGGAAACCAAATTCCTTCATCTTCTACCTCATGACCCGTCTTAAGCTTCTCAAGAAAAAAGTGCTCTATATTAAAACTATTTTCATATATTTCCCGTCAGATTGTAATCACAGATGTCATGAGACCCACATATTTTCCAACTGCTGACTGTGATATGATCGACTACCCTCTATATCAGGGAAGTGCCAAATAATTTATCAGTCTTTCTAAGTTATTGCCAGCAAAATCAGAAGCTGTTACGATACCTACTTTGTAATTGGCATTTGATTCCACTGAGGGAAAGAAGAGGGCTAGTTATCTGAAATCATAATTTCCCTGTTTGGAGGTCTAACAGACAGAGGAGCTCTAGCTTTTTCAGCTTGTAAACACCACTGGAACTCATTCATGAATTCAGAAATATTTGATGAAAGCAGGGAGGAAAGGAAAAATTTCATAATGCACTATTTCCACATACCTGAGTTCATTTTTAAGAAATAAGTCATACACATTTGGGATAGGGAATTGTTCCTGTAGAAAAGATAATGATGAACTCCAGAGAATGTGGAAATTAGATTCTAGATGAAACTTAATTTACATTCTAAGCTAAAACATGTTTGCAAAACTGCTTAATTCTTAGTTACAAAATAAAGTTATAGGATTCTAAAGTATAGTCAAATACTGTAGAAACTTAGAAGTACAAAGAAGAATTATTTATTCTTGTACCCTAAATTAGCCAGCTGATATATACATAGCAAGAAGAGGCGCATTGAATAAAAGGAGCCATTTTTAAATGGCCATTGAAACCCACTGTCATATTTCATGGTGACACTGCATCCCGTGATATGTAGTGAACTCACCTCAGTATTGCCTCAACATACGATACAATGCTATACGTGCATCTTTCAGTGGATTTTAAGAAACAGGCGCTGAAGCATTGATTTCAGATTGCGTAGCAAAAGATTAAACCTACATGTTCCACATTAGGTGTTTGGCATGTCAAGACATGAATTAATAATCTTTCCAGGTATATGACCACACTGAACTTCAGAGAGTGCCATGTCTCCAGTTTTTGCCCTGGCTCACATACAACATCCTGCGGTCTCTGACCTCCATGCATAATGCTTCCTGTAATGAGCCTTTTTGAAATCAAAATGTTGATATTTTTAAATGAGATGTTGATGCTACCCTTTTTAAAGAGCCTTAAAATCACTTTTTCATTATCTTCCAACCATTTTTTTAGAGTAATTTAAAAGATTTGTCCCAAGACTAACATNTTTTTTTTTTTTTAGTAAGAAATCTGTCTTTCATTGCTTGCAATATTTCAGGGTAAAGGGTATATACTCTTGATCTGCATACAGTAACTATGAATGACTCTATACTTGCAAAAATATTATGTGGAAACTGCATACAATTCTTAGTGTTCACAAATGTCCGGGTACTACTGCAACCTCATGCACTCAGCTAAAACAACCTCAATACAATAAAACAGTCTTTTCTTAATGCACTCCCTGAAGAAGCTTAAAAAATCTATGATGGGTTTTACCAAGAGAGGGAAAAAAAGCATAAAATTCTTAGTTAAGCACTTGCATCATTTTTTGTAGTACATGTTTTGGCTTTTCATTGTGCAACCTAGATGACATTTTTAAATTACTCTAGTCAGAGCTGTGCAAATGTAGATGGTATTACATAAAGGAAAAAAATCAAATGTAAGAATATGGGAAATAGGTCTATAAAGTGACGTTTTCATATTTGTTTTTTTGAATATGTCTCATTGCCCAGCAGATTGAAATGGCATTCATCATAGACATTTTTACCCCACTTTCTGCTTTCAAAGATGGAAGGAATAGGTATGAAAGCGAAACATTGCTTTGATATTCTGTCTCAGGAGATATCACAATAATATTGCCATCAGAGATCTCTTCTGTCCTAGAATGACATCCTCAGATTTTCTTAAAGTTAAAATTAACTGCAGGTTCCAAGGTGACTATGATAGCAGTGAGAAATTACAGCATTCCTTGCAGAGTGAGGTACCCTTCTGTTCAGCCTTTTAACAGACAAATAACCCTTCTTTTCCTTCCCACATCTTGCCACCTCTTTCCTTTTTCTATGGACTTTATTTAAAGAAAGTCCAAGACTCTGTACTCGCCAGCCCATAGTGCTTTGTCTCCAAAGGACAAGGTAATCCTTTATGATCCAGATAACTAGGAATTTCTGGGTGGCACAAGGGGAGAACAGGAAGCAGATGATGAAAGAATGTTCAAGCAGATATTTGACCAGCACATGCTCATCAAAACCAGGCAGGTGCCCATCAGTTGGGACTCTGCAGCTGTACAGTCTTGCTTTGAGCCCACTGTTTTATTCTGGCTCCACGCCACTCCAGCTGACTTACATGACTTTCAGTTTTACTTGCATTGTTTTCTGCTCCATTCTACACATGGATCTTTGCATGTTATGGAGTTACAGAGTGCATCCTGCTTTGCCCATTAGAAACCTTTATCCCATTGTAATTTGTGGTCGTTTTATCCTCACAAAACTTTTCATTTTGGAGGCAATATTTTAAAGAACCATATTATGTTAGAAATATAATATCCATTGTCGCAGTGAGAGTATTGTGGTCCGATTTTTCAGGGGTATTACAGTTGTCAATGTCAACTTCTTGGGAGTCATTGAATATGAAACCTCTGAAAACCCAGGACACCTAAATACATATATTGGAAAATGACTGGGAATGTTAATGGGTATTAAAAACATGCATCGAAAGTGCAAAAACCATGCATTTCAGTGTCTTTCCAGTGAGGAAATTATTATATTTGGTTTAAACATTTTTGTTTTTCATGGTCTTTTTTTTCTCTGTCTTTTTAAAAGGAGTTTCCTGACTTTGAGAACACAGTGACCAAAAAAAGAAAGTAAGTTGAGACCAGCTTGAGGTCTACACAGTGTCACTATTTTTGTTTTTCCCTTCCACCCTTGCTGTTTTGTTAATGTATTTACCAATGTTACATGAATTTTCTTTGAGTACATGTACTAATAGTGCAGTTGGAAAGCAAGTAACAAGCTTGTAATGCATTAGTAAAGCTCTTTTGCCATGATTTTTTCATATACGTAAATCTTTCTTCCAAAATATTTGGACCAGGATAGCTAAAATCAAATGCAGTTAATCTGAGCTTGGTTTAACCATATGTCTGCTTTTCTGAAAGATTGAAGTGGTAACCTATTTTATAGAATGTTTGTACCATTGACCTGATAATCTTCTGAAGAGATGTTTGTGGTTTTAATCCCAATAAAAAATTAGTTTGCAAAACGATTCAGATTAAGCAGGCCAGACTGTATTTTATCAAGTACATTTGAGACAACAGCATACTTCATATCCATTTGTTAATGCTATGGTTTGGGCTAATGATTAATATATATTAGCAGGCAGAAGAATTTATTTTGAAAATTATTTTTTGTCTTGAGATTAGAGGATATTGCATTACTGAAGAAGTTCTCTTCAAATGAAATCCTGCCTAATGGAATGATAGACAGAGATCTTATCTGCCTGGCTATGACAGACATAAAAATCCCTGGACATCATATTATTTTTTTCAGTTTTAGGTGGGGCCCCTCTAAATTTAGAACATTGATGTTGTCTGTGTCTATTGCTGATAAATTTCAAAATAGATAATAATTTCAAGTAAAATCTCATTTGTCTTAATAAACAGTTTTCATCTATTTTTGGTCATCTGATAAAACCACTAGTAACTTATCAGCTGCAAACGCAGAGATGTACACACAGAGCTTTGAGATCTCAGTCATCTGTAACCAGACATGGCGTTGTACGGATATAACTCTTTTATTCACATTTTTCTCATCATCATTTAATACTTTTAAAAAAGCTTAAAAACACACAGCTTACTGTGTGTGCTGACATGGGTTCACAAATAATTTATGAATAGTTTACAAAGAATACTGTTCTATTCTAAAACTTTATTCCATTTTACTAACTAGAATTTAGAAAGGTTGTCTTGATCGCTTGACGAATTAATATGAATATGATTGAGATACTTTCAATCAATGTGAAATGATTTAATAGCAAATATTATTTCACTGTGAATGTCCATCCATTGCCATTATATTGGCCTTTTCCATCGATAAAGAGAAAGTGAGTAGGAAATGATCATACTCTTTCTTACATCAGGGAAACAAGGAAGGAAACAATGAAAATGAGTAGCAGAAATAAAATAAACAAGAATGCTTTTTATAGACAGTAAAACAATACTGAAAGTCTGGAAATGAAAAAAAATAAATCTAGGTGGTTTCAAAAGGAGCTAGTACTCACAGATCAAATGATAGTTCAGTTGTATCCTTTCACTCAGGAAACTATCCACCTCCTACCTGCTTGACGCTGGGAGAGGAATCTCAATTTTTGTGCTCTTTCCCTTCTGCTTATCGTTGTCACAGATTAAAGTCTCCGAAATTATCTAGTGTAATCTCCTAGCTTCATTCTCTAGCTCTTAAATTACTAGCATTTAGGTTTTTTTTATGGGCAAAGTGAAACAAATTAATTCACAAGATAAATCTTTTTTCATTCAGAGATTTCTTTTTCTTCTGTTAACTTAATGTGTTCTTTAAGTCATGATCTATAAGCCACTCACTGCAAATGGAAGCATGAGTTAGCATTATTTCTTGATGTAAACATGCAAAGAGCTCAAGGTTTATTTGAGCAATAAAATGTCATTCTATGCTGTGGGGATGGTGTGTTCAAATGTAGCTGTTTGGTTTGATTTATTATTATATCACTGAACTTCAGGTGGTAATTTTTGTAACTTGTAGGACATTTCAGATCATGTCTAAAGACAAGTATCTTTTATTCTCTTTCTGATGGGCTCCCTGATTCAGTCATGAGATTTTTGTTCCAAAAAGAAACTTCAATAAAATACTTTTACAAAGTGAAAACTCAGAAGCTTGCAGAGCCTTCTGTGGCATGTCGAAGTAGGTGATTGGGTGAATGAGGAAAGCCAAGTAACTCCAATTAAAGCCGGTAGGAATTGCACTGCTAAATCCCTGGGAATTGAAGTAGTAGGTTGAAAATATCTGTATTTGATTAAATGTGCTTTCATTTGTCATTCTGACTTTCAGCTAATGGTTAATTCTTTTAATTCTTTTTAGATCCATCCGGAAGTCTCTGTCTGAAAACGAAGCATTTGGTTAGTAACTATTTAAATCATTTACTATATGCTTGCTAATCTCACAGAGCCTACTTTCATTAAGGGTCTGTTGGAGCAAATGCAAAGGAAAAGAAAAATACACCTAAGCTATCAATATATTCTCCCTGTCTGCTTTCTACACTTATATTTGTAGTTAGATATTGAAAACAAAATAATTTGAATCTGTTTGATTTCTATACTTAAGAATCTATTACAGAACAGCACAAGAAAATACTTAGCATGTTCAGTGTTTCTTTTAAACATTTACATAAAAAAAAAAAAGAAATATTTCTGCTATAGTCAAATTCAGTCCCCTGGCCTTTCCCATGCAATTTCTGGAAGCAAAATAAAGGCACGTGTTCTGTGGGCTGCTAGTTCTTAAAACCAGGGTTAAGGTAATAATCATTTTGATCATGTTTTAACAGTATTAGGTGAGGTATTAGATAGTGACAAAAGATGATAAAACGTGAAGTCTGCCAGCAGTAAATACCATCCGTCCTTCAAATTTCCTATATTGCAAAATCATCTATTCATTTCCATGTTTGATCACATTCTACAGTGTTCTGCAACCTTGTCTGATTTGCATTCAGATGCTACTTTTGTAGACTTTCCTGTTATTTCACAGGTTTGCTATGAATTTAGGTGACTGCTCTCTGTGCTTTTACTTTAGAAAGGAAAAATGTGAATGGCACACTTTGGCAGGGTTCCAGGAAGACGGAGAATGATTCGTACATCAGAAGGCACTGTCAGCTTGAAGGTAATTGCTAAATGTATTTCAGCTGATTTTGCATTTTCCACAAAGTATTTTAAAGGGCACCTAGGAAAATTTCTCATTTTTCACCAATAATCGAGCTCAATAATTTGTCAAGTCCTTTTGAAATTTACCTTGTCCTCAAGGGGCAAAAAAGTAGTTTAAATAAAGTTTACCTTAAAACTAGGAAGCTGAGAACATGTTCAGTGAACAATCCACTCAGTGGTCCATGGGCAAAAGAAGACTTCCTCTAAAGAAAATTGTCATAGTTATGCTGTATATGGCTTGGCAAATGTAATATGAGCCTATGGTAGGGATTCATGTTCCCTGTGTACTTTTCACTGCTCCAAGTACCTAACCTCTTGTAGCAAGTGTAAAGTTTGTAGGCAACTCTTGTCCAATTCTCTTTCTGAGGCTTGTTTCAACGACTTTAATTGAAACAACCATACCTAATGTATGGGAATTTGCTGGTGATACTGTTTAAGAGCTGACCAGTATGAATTCATTAAAGTAATTACAGTGAGCAGTCACCTTGTCTATTTAAAGATAAACTAGACTTAAAAAAAAAAAATTAAAATGCTTTGACAATCTGCCTAATGTTGCTTCCAGGAATTGAATTTGTATTCGTACTTTTTAAAGTCAAGGTAGACCCATTAGAGTTGCTTTACCAGACTAAGGCAGTCAAAGTTCAACACTTGTATTAGCATAAACAGAAACTTTGATATGTGAGATTAAAGTGGATGTATCCTTTATTCTCTACTTAAGCCAACAAAGTGGTAATATGGGAAATACATTTATTTTTAGTATCTCCTGTACAAATGGTTTAGAAATGATCCATTGTTCAGGGATTTTGCTGTTAACTGGATGTGACAAAGGTAGCAGATGACAGAGTGTCAGGTTTCCCACTGAGTTCACTTCTCCACTTGAAGATAAACTCCTAAATGCTTGAAAATCTGAAATTGTAATGGCTATTTAATTTGCTTATACATGTGTGAACTGGGTTTCTACTAACCAGAAGCAGAATGAAGAGATGACAAGAAAATTTACAGTATCACAGAATCATAAAATCATTTGAGTTGGAGAGGACATTAAAAGGTCATGTGGTCCAACTCCCCTGCAGTAAGCAGGGACACCTACAGCTAGATCAGAGTGCTCAGAGCCCTGTCCAGCCTGACCTTGAATGTCTCCAGGGACAGGACCACCTCTCTGGGTAACCTGTTCCAGTGCTTCGCTACCTTAATTGTAAAAAACTTTTTTCTTATATCCAATCTAAATCTCCCATTTTAGTTTGAAACCATTTCCCCTTGTCAACAGACCTTTCTAAAGAGGAACTCCACCCTTCTGATGAACCGAGAGGAAAAGGAATCTCATTGGCTTCCAGGGGAAAAGATTCTAATGAGAAGTGAAAGAAAAATCAGGCATTTCTTTCCCAACAAGTTATACTTTTAAACAAAAATATTTCAGAATGATTCTTCAGCCTACTGTACAGGCTGTCAGTTTGAAGGTGGAAAAATACTGAATCAGAGAAGAGAACTTTTTGACCTTCCTCCAGTCTTTTAGTCTTTTCCACTCAAGACTTTTTTTTTTTTACCCTTTTAAATATCCAAAGCATGCAAAAGAAGCAGCACACATTTTAAAAGCTGACAAGTGTTGTAATTGAAGGGCAGGGGCCCAGAGGGAACAGGAAGCAAAGCTGGCAGCTAAATAAAAATCTCCCTTTCCCCCACTGCAGTAAAATTATTAAAAGGGAAGTCCCCTTCACACAGTGGTGAAAACCATTACAAGGAGATTTACAGTGTCTCAGTATTGATCAAGATAATTTGTCACTATTGATCAAACCTTTCTCTTAATAGAGATAATCCTTCAAGGTCTGCAGGTCTATTGCATAATAAGAATTTCTGTTAGATGTAATAAGCCATGTGTGGTGGCCAGCATAGGCTCCTCTGCTTACTTCATAGGCCTGATCCAAATCTCATGAAGCCAATGAAAAGACATCCACTGACTAGTAGCCTTTGCATTAGGTCCTTAATGCAGCTGTGTATTTAATCTCTAAAAAATCCGTTTTTCACACTAATCGGAGAGTGAAACCATATATGTCCAACAGACAGAACAGTGGAAATACCTATCTTTGCTCACAAGCCCCAACCCAAATTTTCAGTACCAGACTTGCCAGTCCAAAAGAGACATTGTTGAAAAAGTTGACTGTGCAAGTCACAGTCATTGAGCTTCCATGAACATGCATTCCTGAGACAAACAGAAAAGGACCAATGTCTCTCAAAGATAGTAGATATAATTCTCACTTGCTCCAAGTTCACAAAACAGTAAAGTGACCAGAAACAGCCCAGTTACGTTAATCTGACTGCATAAGCGCTGCTTGACATGAGTTATGATGCCTCCAGAAGTCCAGCTAGCTCTACAGGTAAATAAGTGAATGTATTATCTGACTCCTGGCCCTCAGTGACTTCAAGGTGATTTGTTAGATGTTTGAGACATCTGGTCAGTCATGTTAGCTTTTGGGCTGTAACATGCTTTTTGAAAAAGTTGTTGGTGTTCCTGTAACAAACAGGTCTGCAGGAGAAAGATATTGTCTTCTAAGATTATTTAAACTCTTACAGAAGCCTCTAAAAGCAAAACATAAAAAAGAAAAATCTGTGACTCATTTTCCTTCTTCCGGTTGACGCATATGCCAAATAAAGGAAATTGCTTGATGGGATATCCTGTGCAAGTGATCTGTGGTTTAAAGGCAGAAGGAGAGTGTGAAAAGAGTTTTGGTCTTTTTTGTCTGATACCCAGATTGTAATTTGTGGGTTTTAACTCAGTCTTACAATATCCAAGTAGCAAAATTACAAGAAAGATTGATTAGGTTTTTTTGTTTCCAAAGGATTGTCTTCTAAGAAAATGAACAGTCCTAAATAAGTCTCTTGATTTGGAATTTCTTTAAAAATAACATAAAAATATAAGTACTAACTTGACTGTATAGTGACCTTTTGACTGTTTCACTGGCATGAGTGTACAGGTATTTTTGACCAACTTTACACACGCTGTGGTCTTATTTAATTCCAACATTAGTATAGGCATTTTGAGGACTGGGATCTTACTTACCTCTTTGAATATAAGTTTGCATGTTTACATATACAAATCTCTTTCTTCATATGATAGCTGAAGAACCTCAGTTGATTTTTGAATCTTCTGTTGATTGGAGAGACAAGAATGCAATCAGTCTTGCCTGCCTATAGTTAGCATTTGTAAGTCTATATGTTACATTAGCTATCCTTTTTCAGGGAGAGTTACTGATTTTGCAAGGCGTTCCTCAGCATGAATAGGGAGAACAAGATAGGATTAATTTTGCAAAGTCAAGGTAGCACTTAATTCTATGCAAATCATGATCAGAGTGGTATCTGTGTTGATGGAATGTAATCGCTAGGGTCCCGAGGTAGTATAATGGTGGATGCTTCGCCTTAACTTAAATATGGGAATGAGAGTGGATCTTTCAAAGTAGATTTACTATAATGTAGACTTTCCAAAGTCATTTGATCTGTCATTGTTCATTGTTGTAATGAAAGTAAATATTCTTCCCAAGCAAAGCGTTAATTTCTTGGAAGCAACGGGAGGAAGCTCATCCAAACTCTCAAAGGATGAAATTTAACAAATTTCAATTGCAAATACCGTTTTTGCCCAGAGACTTTATATTTTTACATAAATATTCCACACACTTCTACACTAAAATACCAGTGCAAGAGGAAATGCTAGATGGGATTCTGGATTAGTAAACTGAGGGCTAAGTTCAGATAAGGAAGTAAGCATGAATGAGTTATACTTATGTATGTCAGCTTGCCAATTTGCTCTGTAGTCTTACTTCAAAGTAGTTTGACATTAAAATGCATGTTTAAATGATACAAGATTAACTGCAGAGAGTCAAAATGTCAGCTCAAAACATCAACTGCTATTCAAATTATATTCTGCAGAAAAACTTAAAACAGGACATTTGAAAGCTTTTTTTTTTTTTTTTGGTCACAATTCGCAGAAGATAATATTATTAGTGATGGGGTACATGTGCTGCAAGGAAAGAAGACAGAAGAAACAACTTGCCAGGTAAAAGAACTATTCTTCAGAATCTAAAATTTCATTCAAACCAAAAGCATATTTCTTGCTTCCAGTCTGTATGAATTTGCCAAGTATACACTTCATGGTCAATATGTATGTGCATTTCAGAAGCCAGGTTTAAAAGAAGAATCTGGTGACTACCTTGTCTGTGCACCATTTTCATTATGCAGAACATATGCTTTTTATTACTTAGAAAACTTTTTTTCCTCCTGAACAAACAAATTTCTGTCAAACTGATGTGCTGGAATTGTAACAAGTGAGACCTATAATAAATGTTTAGATTGGCCTTGTGTGATCCATATTGGCACATGTATCTTTAATGCTTTCTTAGGTTATATAAATGCATGCTGTGTTTCCTCTTCATAATACTACATTAATTAGGCCACTAGTATGAGCAGTTAAGGAATTCTGACCTGTAGGTTTGCGTAATAATAGAAATGTAAAAGCAGTTAACAACACATCGGCTGGTGAGAAGTGAGGAATAGAGAGGCAGCAGAGAATGTGATGCGCCAGAGGGTTATGCTGCCCTTCAAAGGGACTTCAATAGTTCTCAGAAATGGGCCAACAGGAACCTCGTGAAGTTCATTATAGGCAAGTGCAAAGTCCTGAACCTGGGGATGGATGACCCCTTTCCCCAGTACAGGCTGGGAAGCAACTGTGTGGAAATCAGCTTTACGGAAATGGACCAGGGAGTCTTGGGGTATGCCAAGTTGACCATGAGCCAGCAATGTGTCCTTGGAGTGAAGAAGGTTAACAACCTCCTGGGCTGCGTTAAGCAGAACATTGCTAGCACATTGAAGAAGGTGATCCTTCCCCTGTGCTCAGCACTAGTGACATGACCCACCATGAATGAGTGCTGGGTCCAGTTATTAGCCCCCAGTACAAGATAAACAAGGAAATACTGAAGTAAATCGAATGAAGGGCCACAGAGATGATTTAGGGACTGGAGCATCTGTCATACAAAGAAAAAGTTGAAAGACCTGTAATTGTTCTGCTGGTGGCAGAGAAGGCTCAGGGAGATCTGACCCAAGTGTATAAATACCTAAATGCCTTATACCTAGAGTAAAGCAAAGGGAGTCAGACTCCCATCAGGTGTGCCCAGTAACGGTACAGGAGGCAATGGGCACAAACTGAAATACAAACTGAAATATAGAACATTCTATTTGACAGAAAGAAAGCACTTTTTTTTACTGTGAAGGTAGCCAGAAACCAGAAGAGGTTGGTCAGAGAGGCTATGGAATGTCCATCATTGGAGATGATCAAAACCTGCCAGGACACCAACGTGGACAACCTCTTCTAGCAGACTTGCTCTGACTAGAAGTTCCCCAGGGATAACTTCATGCCTCAGCCATCTCATGTGCATCTGTGATTCTATGAGACATGGAAGAGCCAAGATTATAAGAGCAACTAAAGTAAATGAACATTTTAGCACTCGTTCACTCCCAAGCAAATAAGCTTCTCTGAGTGCTTCAAGAAAACTGTAATCCCTCTTCATTTCCTAACTAGATGCTCATTGCATGGCATTGCATTGCATCCCATTCCATTCTGTCTGTAAGCACTGGAAAACAGAGGCTTGGAACAGAAGCACAGATAGAGGGACATAACATGAGCAACACTGTAATAATTGTACTTTACCATAAAAAGTAGCTCTACCTTCTGCATTTATTTTTCTTGTCTTTATTCTTGTTTGTTCAAGTCTAGTAGGGCTCCCTTGATGGCTCACACCCTTTGTAGCATATTGGGAAGGACATAAAATACAAAGTAATACAGTCTTTGGGCTAATACATTTTCAAAAATGTTTCATGCCTCATTTCTCACGTAAATTCTTAGGTTGCATTCAGCCTTCAAAGTGTCATTCATATTCATGAAGAAAAAAGGCTAGTGTTCATTACTTTCACTGATAAACTATAAGCACTGTCGGGCTTGCCCACTAGGGACTGCATCAGTGCCCCAGGGAAAGCGTATTCTCATGATGTTCCCGTCACGAGGACATTGTGACCAAGAAATGGATTATGAGCATATGATGAAAGAGTATATAGTCTTGTCTTTGCTTAATTCTGAAGATCCTCCCATTTTCTCTGCATTGTTAATTCAAATCAAACTCACATCCCTGGGGCTCAGCAACTGAGACAGAGTGAGACAAACCGAATGAGGTTCTTTTTGGAAATGTACCAACTACACTTGCTCCTCAACAGGGGAGTTGCTGCTGAGGAAAGACTTATGGGGCTTTCCTGCTCGTGGAGAAGGAGAGCCAGGATCTAGGATGAGATCCATGATATGATGCATGCACTGTGATGCTTCCAAGATGTCCCAGATAGCTGATGAAATGAACACAGCTTAATTTCAAACTGATTTCAGTGGGTGTCAGATGGTGTCTGTCAGCCATTGCTTTTGTATGCACACAGCACTTTGTTGAAAGACTGCTAAGCTCTCAACCTGTATTCAATGACATGATAGTAATACAATAATTATATTTATTCATCTTATTGGTGTTGGATTTTTTTTTAACTTTTCTTATCATCTAGGTGATAAATTATGAGCAGTGGATTCCACCACGAGTTCACAATCCAAGAGTGGCTGGTAATGATGAAATGGTGAGTTCCATGAAAATTGCTTACTTTATTTCAACAGTGACTAGCAGCCTGGAAGAACACGCTGTTTTAATAGGATTTCCTTTACTGCATGTTGCTTCCCAAAAAGCTGAAAGGTTATTATCCAAAATCCATGCTTTTCGTCATGACATTTCTTTATCTTTTATAGAATATCTCATTATTGCTCTGTTCTTTCCCAAGGAAAAATTTACTTATACTACTAGCCTATTAGTTTGACTCTGAAATCATTTTTGAGTAGCTACAAAACCAGACTAAAATGATGGGAATATTTTAAGGTCAGACTGATACGTATGGCTAGGAACACATGAAAGAAGTTTACACAGTACTTGTCTGTATATTGGTGGACTATTGCTTTACTGAAATTTTGTAACATAAAATGTATCCAAAACCAGTGCTTTTCACAGAACTAACTCTCTGTATAAATAGAGCAGAATGTTCTCTATCATCATGTACTATTTTAATATTCATTATGTGCAGAAAGTATACTACGGAACTTCTCCAAAATTTCTATGGTAGAACAATAGTAGCAATGTAGACACAATGACATACAGTCTTTTTTGTCTTCTTACTATTATACTGTAATATATACGTATAACTAATGATGATTAAATCTTTGCAGTTCTTTGGGAAAGGCAAACCAGTTCAGGGAAAATCACAGAGACTAGGCTCTGCCATGACTAAATTCTTTATGCTGAGAAGTGACATGCTGTGCAAGTACTTTTATTGAAATTAATGCAGTCACACCCAGGAAAGAGAGTGCTCAACAGGACTGAAATAGCTGGAATCAGGCCAGCAGTCTTTTACATTTAGCTTTCAAATTGCTGTATTTCTGTCACCAGGTTAATCCTCATAGCGTCTCAGTGAGCAAAGATTTCTAAGCTATTTAGAATATATCAGGATAATATGAAAATTGTTTATGAGACAAAATTTAGCTCTTTTAGTCTATAATACATTTTTATAAGTACATTTTAAAACGTACACTTTTGACCATAACTATTCATGTACACTCCATGCAAATTATTGCAACTAAAACACAGCTTATGATTTATTTTCTCAGACTATTTTTGTATTTATGGTGTGACACCATTTTGTATGACTGAAATCCCTTAAGCATGAAAATAAATAATATTCTTGTTCGTGAAGGAATCTTTTGCTTAAAAATACCTTTACTCACAGATTGTGCAAAATACAAGCACAGCTGTGGTATTCACTGACCCTGAAACATGAAGGAAAAAGAAAATTAAAGGTCTTCAAATGTGTTTAAAATGAACATTTTTTTGTGAGTGGAGTTTTATTGCTCGTTGCACTGGCTTTCCCTCTCTCCCCCAGTATTCCTATCCGAATATCATTCCCCTTCCACAGAGAAAGAAGGTACTGTAAAGTAGCATACTCCAAACTGGTCCAGCTAATTACTAGTCCAGCCAGTAGCATCATTCTCTTCCTTCTGTCCTATTATGGACAGCAGCAGGCAGAGATACTAGCTTCCAGATAATACAAACAACAACAAGAAAATTGCTTGAATTGAGACCATAAAATTTTAGAGTTTTTCTCACTTTTATACCTGCTTTCAAAAAGTCTGGCTGAGGCTTACCAGGACAACACACCAAACCTATGAGACCAACATGATCAATTCACTTGATAGTCTATGTAGCTTCTACACAAAAGAACGTTTTACTCCTTTTACTACACAAGTAGGCAGCTAAACTTCTGGCTTTTAGTACTTAGGTAAACCAACATAAAACACTGTAAATTTAAAAGCTGTGCCATCGCTAACTGATACTGAATGAGATTTTTTCTCTGTAGAAAGGGGGTTGCTGTATTTAAGTACATATGACATTTCACTAACAGTACACTACACAATGAATGCTCTTGAAGCAAAGAGGACTAGAGTTTGCCATTAATAAAATTATCTGAATAGATTATCATCTGTTTATCTTGATGTCTCCATGATGGAAATCCCAGATCATAACTCAAAGTCATCATGTAGCTTTTGCATCATTACTTATAGGAGAACAAATGATTATTGCTATGAGGCTTCTTGTCTAACTGAGGAATATTAGCATTTTAAACCCATTGTGATTCATTTTGCAAAGACATCTCACAGTAGGAGGCTGAAAAATTACACCTCAATTTCTGTCTTTAGATAAATAAAACTGCAGTCCTGCTATCCCAAATTTGGAGGAGGGGAGAGAGAGCTAGAAATAAGTCCTGACTAATCTAAGGATGTTTGGATTTGGCCCACAGTTGATGATGAATATTAAGTTAAAAGCTGTAAAAGGACTCTCAGCTGAGAAGAGCTTTAAGGTGGATCTGCCTAGTCCTTAGCCTGCAAGATCCTTAAGAAGACAGCAATGGTTTCAAACTCAAAAGCACTAGGTTTCATTGGTCTGTAAAATAAAACAACTAAGTGTTCAAATGGCAAAAATTGAAAGAACCGGTTTTTGTTTAGTAACTAGCACAGAGTAATATGGGTATCAGCCCAGCAGAAGTTCATTCTGAAGACCTGATGTCCACACATTATGAGAGATTTAACTGTGTTAAGATCATGCTGCTGATCAGAAGTAAAATACCATAACTTACAAAAGACACAAGAAACATGAGGAAGTGTTTACATACAATTCTATTCCTGAGGACGAGTCTTAGTTTCCAGGGCAGTCTGTGGACTCTTTTCTGCCTCTAGAAAAGTCTGTCCAGGCATAGCTGATGTTCACCACTCCAGATTGCAGTCACCGTACCTCTGCTGAGCTGCAGGCTGACATCTGCCTCTCAGGACTCTCTTCTCTGTATATACTGCCTGCAAGACCTATGGACAGCTGGCTCAGTAGATCCCTTATTCCTTCAGAGGGTCATACCCCACCTGTTTTTCTTAAAGTAATGTAACATGCCACTGAGAACAAGGGAGTCTAAACTCAAGCGCTATCCACAACGAGATCTCCTGTATCACACACAGTGTTTAATAAGCAGAGGAATTTTAAGGTACTCTCCTTATAAAAGAGGTCAGCATAGCTCTGTGACAGTCAATGGAATCCTATTAATTTGCAACAGCCATAAAGGAGTGCACTGAAGCTGTGTCTAGGGATAGATTGACTTGCAGTTTCAACACTTACCTAGTGACATGAAACTAACCAAACACACAAGAAAAGGCTCTTTGCCTTTTTCCTGGACTTCTCTTTCTGCTTACAGAACCTCATGTCTTTATAGAAAAATATCTGACTCTTTGGCACCTTGAAGCACAGCTGTCTTTATGAGCAGTTCTCTGTCAACTGAACTGTGTCTTTCTTCTTGTAATATGTGAATGCTGAAAGTTTAGAAGTGCTTCATGCTAAAACTTTGCAAAAAGACCTTAACCCAATTGAAAGCCGAGGAGTTCAGAATCTCTCAAGATCCACCCCCAAGTAGCCTACCCAATCTAAATTTGACTGTGCTAGCAAACCTCCCTGATGACTTTGTCTCAAAGGATTATGTCTATGAGGAAGCAGAAAGGAGCTATGATGTGTGACCTAATTGTTGGGGAGAGTGCGATAAAGGTTTCTGCATTTCTACCCTCTGATAACATCAGCACTAGCATTTAATCACTTGTAATATCACTAAAGATACACTGTCAAAAAAGGCCAAATTAGTTATCGGTGTAAATAGCTGAACATCCACAGCAGCCAGGCAGTATTGTTCCAAAAAACAGCCACTGCTGGATTACACTTTTACTCTTTTCTAACATATTTGCTTTTCTTCATTTTGAATGAAAATCCGATATCCTATGTGAAACACAGCACATGACTATGGAAGGCAGGTTATTTCCTGTATGAAATTTAAATGCAGTAGTTTGTCACATTGGGGATTTCTGTGAGTACGTAAAATGGTTCTGAGTAACATAGTAGATGTAGGTATTAAAATGTTTTCTGGAATTAATGTAGAATTAAGTATTAAGTAATTTTGCGGTATTGAAGAAAAGTAATGTATAAATAACAATACAAACACTGATCTAAATTTGGTGCCTCTTTTGACTTGCCTTTTTGTATCTATCAGTCAGAAGAAATGCCTAACTTTTAAAGTGTTGAGCAGATGATTAATTCTTTGAAGCTGAGCTTTTGTTGTTCTCAAAATAAGGACCATGTTACCCTTAGGGCTGTTTTTTTTTTTCCCCTGTGAATTTTTGATCTTTACTAACATCTTTGTTTTCTTGCCAGGGTACAGAACCAGATGATAAAGCAGAGTCCATGGGGACATTAAAACGATTGCAGAAATTGGTCCGAACCAAAAAAAACAATACACAAAGCTTGGAGGATGTCAAAAATGTTCTGATCCCCCTCAGTAAGTAAAGCATCATATCAGCATTCTTTTCAATATTTGGCAAACATCACTGTATTGGACATAGCTATAAACAATCCTCTCCTGGTCTGTTATTCACCACCCACAATTTTCAAACCCCAGCTGAGATGTTACTGTGATAGCACTTAGTGCTGACATCCTCATAGTGTGAAAACCTGTTTCCTGTCACACTAGCTTGAGTTTTGTAACAGTATATCTCGCAAGTGGGATTTCAGCTAAATGGGATCGTATAACAGTGGGGCCTCCGTGCCGAGGACAATTTGTTTTTAAAAGTAGTTCCTGGTTTTGTATCATATTTCATATCAGGAAGGCAAAACTCACAAATGCAAAGATAACTTTCAGTGTTAATCCGTGAGTCAGTAGCTGCTGGGAGTGCAAGAATGTCTGCAGACTGATACAGCAGTCGGTCTCTCATCACACCTGATTGCCTACGGAATGATGCTGAGCACAGGTTGAGTCTCCTCCTACAGATCACTGATCTGACTGTGCAGCAGTTCTTTATCTAAATTTATTTTGCCAACATTTATTTAACAGTGCACGCATTTGATGTAGAGTGCATTGGTGTATATGATTATTTTTAAACCAATACCAGCAAATGAGTTTTAAGTATCTGATGAATTACTACTCCAACCAAATCATTGTTGGAGCTGAAGCACATGAAGAAATTTAGATTTCAGCAACAACTTGGTAATTCAAACACACATAACAGGAAGGAGTGGGAAAAGAATTATGAAGAAAAGCCCTCTGAAATTTTCAATATTTAAACTAAACATATGCTCTCTGCAACTATTGCAGAAATATTACATCTAGTTAGCAAATTTTCATGTTCATTGCAGAACCAGTACAAATTTCTAGGATTTGAGGGAACACAAATTTCCCAATTGGAGAATAGATCTTGCTTTTGGCTCAGATGTTTCTCTATCTTCCTAATTATGATTGCTATTTTTTTTTATGGAGTCCATGGTTGTTTCATTATGTAGAATGCAATAGACAATGTTTAAGAAAAAAATCTGCTATTTTCTGTACGAATTGCAATATAATATAACAGAAGTATTTGTATTTCTAAAGATACATTAGAAGATACTTATCTTTCTGAAGACGATGAAGAAGCACTAACTTCCTGCATGAAACTGACAAAACCTCAGGAAAAGAAAATCTGGAAAGACAATGTGAGGAGAAAAGAAGAAACTGAAACTAGAACAGAGTTTATATCTGCATCTTTAGGCCGATCATACACTTCCAGATTTAATAACTTAGGAACAATTTCAATCCATTCAGAAACTGAATTTCATTTGTGGAGTGACTGGAAACCATTTCCTGATAGCCAGCTCTGTCCTTGTGATTTCTTGATTTCAAAAATAGAAGAATGGGAAAACTGTACTTGCTCTTCTCATCAGCCACATCTGACATATTCCCTGACTGATATGGATCTGCAATACTCCTGGGTAAGTCAAAGTGGTTCCTTTTGTACTAAAATGTGTAACAAATTGAAACTTTTTGCTCTGGCACATCATTAAAGAGATGCTCTCATTTTGCATGTGGTTATGAAATGCAGTAAGCCAGATTTAGATTTCAGGTAAGCAGACGTCATTCAGACTAACACCAGTGGTTTCTATACCCTGATGACATTCATTTTCAACCTTGCAGACATCAGCAGCATTGGGCTGGAAGGCTTTAGACTGTTCTGTTTCTCATCAGACACACTGGATTTTTCAGCTGTACATTAAATACTCATCCAGGCTTAGAAAACTTTTTGGATGTCTGGGGTAAGCTGGAGTCAGTAAGGGGTCAATGAGTCGAGTGGGTTTGGATCAGGCCCCTAGAGGTCACTGCAATTCTAGTAAAGGACACTAGAGTTATTTGGAGAAAGGTCAGAGGCTGAAGAAGTATTGATGTATCTGTCTTCTTGGATCAGGTCAGCTGGTGGAACCTGGTTTTGCAATTACCTTTGTGGCAACAAGTTCTTAGAGGCGGATACAAGGGAGCGGAGTTTGATCTTGTTCTAAAACTGTCTTTCTGAATAGCTATCTGGAGAAGACTTCTATTTCAATTGCTCGCTTTTTTAAAAGTGCAATTTAAAACTAGAAAACAAACAAAAACTTTAGCTGGAGAGATTTAAAAGAAAAAAAAAAAAAGGACACTGCAATGAGGTTTTTCTCCCTCTCAATGCCAGACATGTCAGATCTGCTGGCATTCCACACAATGATGGGTAAGCACATGGAAAGTGACTGGCTGACTGAAAACTCTAGGGGAAAAAGTAAACAGTATGTTCCTTTCCCTTTACACCTGTTCCCTCATACAGCACTCCAAGGACAGAGCTGGTTCTTGCAGTGCAATAAAGCCAGCTCCCAGGAACATGAATCTGAGCCACAGGAGGCAAGACAGCTGCAGGCACCTGCCAGCCGGGTGTTCAAATGGAGACCTGAGCAACCAGCACCTCTGATCAGTCTCCAGCCCTCACTTGGTATAGGCTGGAAACAGCATTTTCTTTAATGTGCACTCATATCTCATTACGAAAGGTATACACACATACATCATGGCTGCAATGAAGTGGTTCAATACAGCAACCATCTTTTTGAATACGTTAAGGTAGTCATTCAGCTTTTTTTGAACGACACAGTAGCCCACACAACAAAAGGCAGCACCTGATATGTGGGACTTGTCTAGCTAAATGTACATAGAAGATTTTCCTGGGATTTGACACGGAAAACAGAAAGACTAAAGCATTGATTGATGGATCTGTAATTTGGACAGAAGAAAAATTGCCCCTAAAAGAAAATAATAAAGGTGCTGGAGTGAAACCCTGGACAGCCTCAGTGAACTCCTAGGGAGAGCCCCTGGAGACAGACTTTTGGGGCAGAGTTTTTGTAGAAATAGTCTGGAAGCTCTGCACAGAGACTGCTCTGTTGTGTGAGTCCTCCTGTCTGTAAGTAAGTGGGATTCCCTATAGAAACCAGATTGTGTCAGGAACACTGGGATCCATCATGTGCTTTCATAAAAGCAACTCTCAGCATCCCAAGCTAAGACTGAAGCCCCAGGGCAAAATGCTAATAGTATGGATGTGCAGGTCATATTTATGAGAGCATAAGTGTCAATTCAAATAATTCTATTGCATTTTGTCGCAAAGAGTCTGTTAGCGTTCTCTACCCTGGTGAGATTTGTCCTACCCACGTTACTGTTAAGTGCCAGCAAGGGGTTTAGTGCTTTTTTTCTGCATTATTGTTTATTTTGCCATCTGCTTTCCTGACTGACGGTTTGCTCCCTGACTTTAATGTATCTCTGTGAGCTTAGTCTCTTTAGATCTAGATTATGGGCAATAGTAAGACCTCTCATTCTTTGCATTCACATTCTACCAACTGGCTCAATTGAAGATTATGAGGACTGGATTTTCAGTTTTGCTTTTTAAGAATCAAAAAAGCCAACACTGGTGGGTTTGCTACGAGAGGATTAGACACAGAAGACGATGCAGATGTTCTTTCTGTTGTTGATTTACTTACTAGAGTAAACCCAATATTTTGCATAATACTCTTTCTGATTCTATAAGTAACATTTCATTTTCTTGGTTGATCTTGGCTTGGCTACTACTCTGTTGTCTTTGCTGCAGCAAGATGTGGAGGAGATAGCCTGAGATGTAATACTGAAATGTCAGTAATGATGTTCTAAATTAAGGCAAATAGGCAAAACTCTAAGACTATAGGCATATGTAAGACTAAGGTTCAAGACTGTCCTATTCTCTCAGCAAATTGTGGCTGATTTGATCTGGGGCACAGATAAATCTCTACGTTGGATGCGTATTATCCAGACTCATCTTGGCAACATATACAAATGTGATGGAGCCTAGCATTAATAAAGCTTGATGTGCATATAGTAAATTATTAGTGCTCTCCCATAATGACAAGGAGAAAGACCTGGATCTCTTAGTGATAGCTTGCTATTTGGAGAAAAAATACATGAATGATCTTAATTCCCTTCCTCCAGCTTCTTCCTCTGATTCCCCTCCTTTCCTCCTCTCCAGCACTTTACACGGCCTCCCTTATGTTGTTTCATATTGCCAATGTTTGTTTCACCTAAACCACTAAAAGGCTGGCAGAGATCATCCAAGCTGGTCACCTAAGCAAGAGCTGTGAGACCAGAGATCCATCCTCAGCTACAACAAACTAACCAAACTCCTCCAGCTAGTCTTTCTTCAGAGCACACATTAAACATCTATGTTATCTGTCTCTGGCACATGGACTTCAGAGACAACTCCTATCTCACCCAACCTGCCCACCTTCATGTATTATGATAACATTTTAAGTCTGCGTTTCTGTCCTTTAATTAAATACAGAACCAATTATTGTTACCATTTTATCGCCATAGTGCCACCATTAGCAACTCTGTGAAAAGTCAAATTAGACATAGGTCATTTTTTTTTCTGGATTGTTCAGCTGTTTACAATGTAATTGGTGGTTGGTGAAAATTTTGCTAGAGGCATCACAGACCACGGTTTTTTTAGGTGTGTCTTGCATACCAAGATTGTCATGTGAAATTGCTGTTATTGATATTCTTCCTAAGGAGATGTAATTTGTGAATAGCTCTTCTTTAAAATGTGAATGAATATATTTAAGAAAATATTGAATATTTCAGCAAAAAAGAAGCAATTACTCCTAGATAAAGAAACTACTATACTGCAGATTGTTTCATATTACCACAGTGCGCTGCGGAGAGAAATGGCCCTGCAATTGCGGCCATGGTTTTATGCTATTTCAGTGACCATGTGGCTTTTTGCTCCTCTGATCTGAGTTGCTTTCTTTCCAGACAAGCCACTTCTGAGCATCACCCTTTGACCCTTAGTAGACATGCATATTTTGACACTCATTTCTTTGTTGAAGAAACACTCCTCCTCAGCTCTACTGACATTTTCTCATTCTAACTTTTCCAGATACGGTCTACTTAATAGGCTGTGATTCCTGGTTGCCCCCTAACAGCCTTGCTTGCTTGCTATGATTGCTCATATCCTGCACTCTCTGCTGCCGGTGCTGCTCCTGATCATCTTGGTTCTCCAAGAGGTGCTATCTAATGCCTAGAGGCTTACACAGGTTGCTGGGTCTCTTGTGTACCACTGATCATCATTTTCTAGGTTAGTGAAATAGGGAGAAAGGGTATGGACAGCCAGTAACGAACAAAGACAGAGAGTGCTCTTCTCCAGCAAAATGTGCTTCAAAACCGAAAACTGCATTTGACCTGTTCTGCTTTTCACATAGCCCAGGAAATGGCTGAGGGATTTCTTCTTCATTTCAGACAGCAGTTTCTCCCGTGCACTAGAACTCTATGGTTTTTAATGGTCTCTTTGTCTGCTCAGTGTGCTCAAGCAGTTTCAGTTTTCTGATTATATTTCTTTCAGTTTGTGTCGTTCTGTTGAGGGAGGCCTGTACACGCCTTAGAAAAGCTTTCTCAGTTGCATGTGGAATCATTCATTTGGCACAAATATAGCACTATAAGAATGCCTAGAATACTCCAAATTGCATTTCTGAAGCACCGATTTTCAACAGCTCCAGTCATTCTAGCTATTTCAGTGTCAGTAATAAATGATAATATGTAATAAGTAATAATCTTTCTAAGCTGCAGCTCTTGTTTTATTCCAGTGACAGCATGGGAAGCCAGATCCTCACCTAGTATAAATACTTTGATCTGCTGGTGTTACAGAAGTCCAGCTCACCTGTACCCTTGCTGAGGCCCAAAATCTTTGCCCAGAAAAGAGGGAGAGAGCAATTGAAAGGGGAGTAGGAAAGTGGTCAGGACCATGGTGATGGATGTTCAGGTGACAAGCTGTGGCTGAGACATGAAAGAAAACAGGACGAATTTTCTAAGAAATGAAACCATCCCCAGCTGCTTCTCTATCATTTCTTCACTTAGAAGCCCCCAGCAGGTTTCCTGTTTCTTTTTATAACAGTCTAGCTAAGTTCACCTGTTACCCTGACATCCTCATCAGTCCATCAACTCAGCCTTCCACCCCATGTATTTGGCACCTCTCTTGCAGGGCAAAGAGATAGCTAGAAGCCCCTCAGTGTTCCCCAGACCACAGAGTGTAAGGATACATGAACTGATATACAAAAGGAAACACTGCTACATCTAAAATTATCTCATGGTTAAATTCAAATGCACTCACTGTTTCCTAGTTCAAACCCTGTCCACAGCCTTGTGAAAGCTTATTTTGAATTTCAAGCTTTGTGAGGGGGTGAGATTGAGATATATTTATACGTGTCTGTTAACAGCAAATGCTCGTGAACTTGGAGTGCCTTTGATTTTAAAACTGGAGAAAAGTCAAGATCCATGACTGAAATTTCAGTGTTTACCTGTCCTAGAAATACCAAGCAAAATATTAACTTAGTTGAAAAGACATAATCTAATGAAAGCTCTCATTTTCCTGATGTCTGTAGAGGGTTAGGGTTAGGGTTCTAGCCATCTTCTTGCATAGCAGCATGAAAAATTTAGAAATTTAGTGTCTTTCTCTGCAGTGACCTGGAATATGAAATCTCAGAGCAGGTTTTAAAAACATGAAAAATATGATGTTACTGCTCTTCACTATGGTAACTGTTGTCCTACTTTATATTTTTAATGCTTTACTGGAATTTTCATAGCTATGTGGGAAATTATGTCACATTTTCTGATTTTCTGATCATGTTAGAAGTATATGTACCTAACTACTAAAAGCTTAGCACTTTCAAACTTTTCCCTCCAAACATTGCTGGGCTGTTCTGTAAGTTTGGATAGGTAGTATTTGCTAGTACATATGAGGCAGAATGATAATTAAGTGAATTTATTTACACTAAAAGACACTTTAAAATACCACAGCATCTTTAATATCGTTTCAGATAACTGCAGATGAGCATTGCAATTCTCCTCAGCTGATTTCATGGTGTTGCTTCCGATATAGCTGTTAGGTAATGCAGAGCTACGGCTGGAGAGAGAAATGAAAGGTTATTTTGGATTGCTGTTGTGAATATAGCATGAAGGGAAATGTAATTGTTGAAAGTGAAGGGAAAATTGTGCATTTCATATGCTTACTCTTTGTAAATTACACATGAATTCATAATAGGAAAAAGAAATGTTACCTTCTTCATGAAACATGATTAAGAGTCAAAACATAATTAAACGAAGTACGTTTTTTGATAACCAACTGTCTGATGAAAGGATAACTTCCTGTTAGCATCCTTTAGAATTGCCAAAATGATGCACTTTTGCTTATCAAGAGAAAATTAGATTGTATTGTCTGTCTGCTTCTTTATATACCCGTGCCATGATAATATTATCCTTCTTGCAGATCATTATCTCCTGTCACTCCAGTATTTTATAATTGACATTTTTCTATTTTTTTTAATATTAAAAAATAATAAAAGTTGTCCTTTCTTCCCATACATCATATACAGCAAAACAAAGTATACATCCTTCTGCTTGAGCAGCGTTCCTGATGAATGAGTCAGCTGCTGCAGGCTATATTCTGGTCCTGTGTTGTGCTAATGCATAAGTTCCTGATACCGGCAGGAAGGTTTTGACCAATGAAGCCATCAGGTGCCTTGGGATCTGCCTGCAACTGCAACTTTTTAAGTGCAGTTTATCTCCTTACACAGAGTAATGAAGTTTTACTTCTGAATAGGTTCACTTTTGAAACTTAAACTTTGGCCTGAATTTGTGCTGAATAAATTAGTGAAAAACTTGCCTTTTGTTGTCAAAAAATTTAATATCATTAGCTCAGTATACCTCTTACATGACTAATTTGGTAAGGATTTGATTGGATGTAGGACTACGGAAGCCACAACTTAGGATGACTCAAGGATCCTTATTTGCCTTAATTTACAAGAATACGTAGGTGGTAGGTGAATACAACAATGCCTTATATTCCTTGTCTTCTTCGCCAGCTAATGTAAATGGCTTTTCTTTTAGGGAACATTAATTTTCTGGAACTTCTAAGTTGGCTCGGGAGATGATTCTGTGTGCTTGCTTGTTTTGCGAGCGTTGCTTGGGCTAGTTAGTCTCTTTGGTAAGACACTCTTGTATACTTCAAAGTGTTCCTGTAAGCCTTATTTGTGAAATAATCTCGTCATAAATTAGAAGAAATTGATTCTGTTTTTGTCTCTCTCACACAGAAGGGTTGTTGGTGTCACACGATATCAGTGCTCAGCAGTGACATAAATGGAGAAGTAAGGATTTTCTGTACCAGAAAGACATTAAGATTTCCAGGGCTGCTGCATTATTAGAATGGATGTATTTTAAAGTCCAGTAAGAGAAGTCCTTCTGTTGTGACACTGTCCAAAAGCAGAGTATATTTTGCATAACTGCGAACATCACATCTTTTTAGAAACTGAAAACTCAATTTGAATACTGGGTTTTCATCCAGCTTTGAAAAAATAATTGTGAGTAAAATAAAGAATAGGGCCTGAAAAATAAGATTTGAAATGAAACAGTGAATGCACAATGGACACATCTTTAATTCTGCTATTTAAATATGATCACTAGAAGACAGAGACCTGTTTTGTTTTGTTTTTCAGAAAAAATAATCAGTTGCTTCTACCTGAATATTCTATTTTATTTTGAAAGGAATTCAACTATAGTAATGAAATTTCTGGACTGACTTTCTGTAGACATTTAACTGATTGAAAAAGTTCACCTTCACTAATACACAAGAAAAACGAATTGGAAACATGAACATAATTCTTGCTGGAAGTGCTTACACTCTAATCCATTTGAAGAAATCTGGCTGACTATTTTTCATGAAATGACCAAATTAATTAGGTAAATGACATTAAAATTAGTTTTCTTCTACTTACAACTTACGCTTAACAGCATACCACAAGAAATAGCAACAAACAGTGTATGGGAAGTGGAAAATCAGGAGTTCAGATAGTTTAAGATCATGAGACAGACTATTGCATCTTTATGGCTTTTCTATATTTAGCTCTGGGTTGTGTAGGTGTTTTTGAACACAATTTTCTTTTTCACAGATCAGCCTTGCTTCTATATAACTCCTCTAAAAATTAATCAGCATAACAGCACGGGACTACATGTGCCCTGAATTATTGACTAGCATGTTAGCCACTGTACTAGTTCACGAGGCAGTTCACAGATACAAACAGATGACAGCTCACATCCTGCAGATAGAATTGTGCAAATGGAAAAGAGTGAAATCAATTGATTTGAGTGAGAGTGACCATTTCAAAATAGCCAGGATGTTATTCAGATTTTTCAGTCTGAAAACCTTGAAGTCAAACTCCCAAAACTTTGCTTGCAGTTATATTCACTGAAATTTTCTGCATATCTAACTGGTGTCAAAAACTGAGAAGTACTTGCAGTCAGTGAATGATCAACTGTGAAGTAAACAAGTTCTAACAAGCTTTCTTAGTATTTCACTGAAAAATAATGATGAAATAAATCTTTATTACAGCACTCCATACCAGCATTCTGCTATCTTAATTCTGTAAATCAAGATCCAGTGATTAAAGGTGTAGATAATGCCAGTTCAATTCCCATCACTTCTACAACCTCCTGTGTGATATTAGACAAATAACTTAACTTGTCTGCCTCAGGCTTCACTTGGAAAATGGAAATAGCATGTTATTTTACACACCAGATGGTTCTTGCACAAGCACATTCCCACTTACACCACAGGCAGGCAGTTGAGGCTGACACCTCCAGATTCAGACTTTGCACAGAACGAATCAGTGAAGAAAATATGGTAAATAGTGACATGATTAAAATTTCATCATAAAACATACATGCAAAGGAATGAAACTGAAGTATCACAGATAGAATTTAATTGTGCTTTCCCTAAATCCTAGATTCTTGAGTTTTATTTTTACTTTTTTAATCTAATGAATTTGTGTGTATGTTACCTAAGAGTGCTATTTTTTTTTTTTTATCATTTAGGTTTATAAGGGTGTTTCAAAGATTTTTGTGAACTTTCACCTCTCAAACTAGAGGAATATAATATTAACATATCTCATTATCAGTTTGCACATACATGAAAAAATGTCCCAATTCTATTCCTATTTCTAAGTCCTATAAACTAACAGGCCTGTATCTACCTTTCAGAATTCTGCTACTCCTGGAGCAGGACTCCAGGGACGCCTGGTCCGTAGCTCAGCAGAGCCTGTAGCAGATCATGAAGCTATTGGAGGGAAAAGTTTTGTCACTTTTTCACCAGCCTCTGCTTTCCTTGGCAGCAGCAAGGCAAAGGAGATAGAAAATACCCAAGACAATTTGTGTGGAACAAAATAACAGGGATCGCATAGGGGAGAGTAAGAAGTAATCACAGAATCATAGAAACATAGAATCATAGAATAGAATATCATGAGTTGGAAGAGACCCATGAGAGTCATCAAGTCCAGCTCCTGGCTCCACATAGGACCACCCAAAATCAGACCATATGACTGAGAGCATTGTCCAGATGCTTCTTGAGCTCTGAGAGCCTGTTCCAGGGCCCCACCCTGGATGTTAAAGAACCTTTTCCTGATACCCAGCCTGACCCACCCCGATGCAGCTGCGTGCTGTTCCCTCACGTCCTGTCATTGTCACCAGAGAGAAGAGATCAGCTTCTGCCCCTCCCTTCTCCCAGGAAGAAGCTGTAGGCCAGCATGAGGCCTCCCCTCAGCCTCCTCTGCGCTGAATAAGCCAAGGGACTTCAGCTGCTCCACATATATCTTGCCCTCTAGACCCTTTACCATCTCAGTAGCCCTCGTTTGGACACGCTCTAACAGTTTTATGTCCTTTTTGTGCTGTGGCACCCAAAACTGCACAGAGTACTCAAGATGAGGCCACATCAGTGCAGTGTAGAGCGGGACAGTTACTTCCTGCAGCTGGCTAGCAATGCCATGCCCAGTGCACCCCAGGATATGGTTGGCCTTCCTGCCTGCCTGGGCGCACTGTTGACTCATGTTCAACTTGCTATCAACCAGGGCTCCTAGATCCCTTTCAGCAGGGTTGCTCTCAAGTATCTAATTCTCCAATCTATAAGGATAGCCAGGGTTGTCCCTTGCTAGGTGCAGAATCTGGCACTTGCTTTTATTAAACTTCAGGTGGCTGGTCATTGCCGAGCTCTCTAATTTGTCTAGATCTCTCTGCAAGGACTCTGCACACTTGAGGGAGTCTACAGATCCTCCCGGTTTAGTATAATCATCAAAGTTGCTCAAAATGCCTTCTAGTCCTATGTCCAAGTCATTTATGGAAAACATTAAAGAGAACTGGCCCTGAAATGGAGTCCTGGGGAACCTAACTAGTGACTGGACATTGCAACCACATTTACAGTGAGGGCTTCTCCAAAATTAAAGCCTCTTATTTTATTACGTTGGCCCACAATATCAGAAGCAGATGTTGGTAGTATGGCAGCAGAGGTTGAACCTTCCCACCAATATTCCATTCTATTTTGTTGCTGTGCGACAGATGGCAGCAGAGGGGCACTCTGACACAATGGCGTCTGACATGGGAGTGTGGATGAAGCAAAGGGGTGGAATTGAATTCCTCCGTGTGGAAAAAATGGCACCTATTGATGTTCATTGATGCTTGCTGAACATCATTGGAGACCAAATAGTGGATGTGAGCACAGTGATGCAGTGGGCAGTGCTTTTCATCAGTGGCAACAGCAACAGTGGTTCACCTCTGCTGGTGCAGATGTTTACAAGCGTGGCATGCAGGCTGTTGTTCATCACCAGTTAAAATGCACAGCTAATGGTGGTGACTATGTTGAAAAATAGTGTTTTGTAGCTGAGAATTTGTTCTATCAAATAGTGTTATTGTGCTCTGTGTATATGTTGTAGTTTCCATGGAAATAAACAGGAGGTGTTACTTTTGGAGGGACCTACATATAACCCTTTGTGTTCAACCTGTCAGCCAATTATCACTCTCCCATAATATTTTTGCTAGTTGTATGCTGGACATTTTGTTCAGAAGGATACTGTGAGAAACAGGATTGAAATCTTTACTGAAATCCAAAAAGATTACCTCAACTGGCTTCCCTTGGTCAGCCAGATGGGTGACCTTGTCATAAAAGGAAATTTAATTAGTTAAACTGGACCTTCCCGTCATGAACCTGTGTTGGCTGTGACCAGTGACCACATAGTTCTTCAGGTGTTTTTCAATAACTCCCAGAATAATTTTCTCCATAATTTTACAAGGCACTGAAGTGAGACTGACAGGCATATAATAACCAGGGTCTTCTTTTTTTGCCCTTCTTGAAAATTGGAACAATGTTTGCCAGCTTCCATTCAAGTGGGACCTCTCCAGATTCCCAAGACAGTTGAAAAATAATTGTGAGAGGTCTCATGGTGACATCAGCTGGATCTCTGAGTACCCTTCAATGGAGCCCATCAGGCTAATAAGACTCTCTAGAGAAATGATACACAAGGATTGAGTTTAAAAGCACATACACTTTGTGGGAGAATGAGAGGGAAGGAGTTAACAATATACTGAAAAAAAATCATGCTAGCAGCGGGAATCCTGAAAAAAAATGCGGTGTTTGTGAAGAGGCAAAAGATCCCATCTCTCTTTCCACAGAGCAGAGTTTTGGAGACATCCATCTCTGTCCATTCCCTCTTCTCCCCAAAGACAAGTTGCTGACACATAGCTGTAATTACCTTACAGCTACTGAGTACCGTGACTGTCTCTGTGAGTGCTTTTATCCCACAGACCGACTGAGATAATACTCATTATCTTAGATCTTAATGAAATGAATGTATGAGAATGTTCTTCATCTTGGTGATAGGCTAAGAGCAGTTTCCCTCCCTGTTAGTGAGATTCAGCTCACCTGGGTCAACCTGCTTAGTCGTGGTCGTTCAGCCTGAAGTGTCCCGTGAAGACACGAGTGAGGCAAACAGGGCGGCAACCATGACTGGCAAAGGGAGCAGCGATCACCTGGCCAATGCTCTCCAGAGAGGAAGCCAGTGCTAACTCCAGCAGAAAAAGAGCTTCTTCTTCTGCACAGTGGAGCTCAGTGTGGCTGCAGCTTGCCCTCTCTGTGTCACTCCTTTGCTGGAGAGGTGGCCGACGGATTGGGCTAACCACCTATGCCTGCCAGAGCAGGAGGCAGGCCTCCCTGCAATGAGATTCAAGCCTTGAAGTGAGGGTGAGAGCAAACCAGCTGCTTGAAGCTCATTCCCGGTGTATGTGAGTTGGCACGTCTGCTGATGGAGCTGGCCTGACCCACACATTGCTTGATTTTGAAGTCTTTGCCATTAATATTAGCACCTGAAACAAGTGTTGCGACAGATAAGCCCGTAGCTCAGAGTACAGAGTGTTTCAAGAGGAAAATCAAATGTAAGTTTGAAATTAATCACCTATTCTTGATGAATAATATTTGTGCTTCTGCTGGCGATCAAATCAGCTTACTATCAGTTAGATGGGTAGAAAGAAAATTAAAAAAAAAAGTATTACAAATAAAGCAAACTTGTCCCTCCCTTTCACTTCCAAATTTTGATGTTCACCCACTTGAAAACATGTTCAAGAGACAAAGAAAGAATAACCTTTTTCACAATTAACAAAATGAAATCGAAGTGAACACCACCTTTTTCATGTTATCTTCTGAAGAGCAGTTCTAATGCTGCAATGGCACAGCAACTTGACACTCTGACACGAGTGAAGAAATTCAGCCATAGATGTTTACCGGTAAAAGACGGCTCAAAGAGTTTCCTGACAGCAAGCTGCACATTACAGTTAATCAGAATTTATTTTTGTTGATCTTGATTCTAATCAGAGATATGCAGGCAGACATCATATACATACCTTGAGAAAATCCCCTGCTGCGCCGCCAATGCTGATGCATTAAGCTGGTCTTCTAAACGCCAAATGAAGCATGTCATGTTTTGTGTGAGAGATTAGGACAGAAAGCCTAAATTTATTTTTATATCAGTTCCCTTTATCACAAATCTCATATTTGAGCTTTCTGACTAGATGCGCAAGGCAACTGTTGTTCTTTATCTGTAAATGCATTTCTGGGAGGCTGAGCTTCAGCTAAATAATTATAAAACAGCAGTCGTATAAACCTGCAAATTATGTGGGATAAAATGTCCTTGTATCTGATTAGTAATCCTAGTGTTCACTAACAGAATCCACTGAGATGTCCCGGGCACAAGCACTGCAATGTAGCTTTGAGCTACAATTTAACATTCACTCTGAGAAACAGCATGCTGTTCGCATACATGCCACAGCAGCAGCGTCCCGCCAGTTGCTTTCTGTTATTCACAGACTGTAAAGTGTGCTCTGCTTACAGTGAATTGTACAGGAAAACCACCAGTGACGCACATATGTCTGTTGGAAATTATTACACGGTGCTGGATAAGCCTGTGGCTATGTTTTACAAGACACCACCCTTGCTGACTCTGAGTTTTCCCAACAGGAATACCTAGAAGATATAGATACAACTTTGGCTCTTACTCTTCAAGGTAATAAGAAAAGGATTTGTTCAATAGGTGAAACCCAATCTCCTTGAGAAACTTTCTGTCACAATAGTATAGATTTTTATTAGTGTTAGTGCTAACCTGACATAGCGTAGGTATGACTGATCTGTTCATCTGCTGCTCGTACAAGAGAATGGGCTGGGATCAAAGTTTGAGATAAGTTCTCAGTACTTCATTTTCGCTTTAGGCCAGTTGATATTGGGAGCATGCCAAGGACATAGTCTGAAGGCCTGGCAATGAGACATTTTTTCTTACCCACTAGGAGCTGCTTTTTGTAATAGACACATCTTTAAATTCAGTATGAGCTTTGGTTGTGATGCTCCATAGCCTTTCCCTGCCATAATTCTTTGTGACTCCATTGACCTTAGAGACAAAGGATTAACATAAGAAAAGAAAGAATTATACAAATATTTTTTCATGAAGAGAAGGAAGCCTGAGAGTCTCAGGGAAGTTGAATTCACAGTTCCCAGGTCTCAACATGATATGGGTATTCCTGCTTCTCTGTGCCCTGACTGTTGCTTAAACAAGCTTGGAGTCCACTCTGTCGTTTCCTGATGCTGTTTCAGTGGATGTATGGCATTAAAAAACACCATGCCCCCAGTGCAAATTATTTGGAGAAGATCAAGCTTTTGAAGCAAACTAGAGTTGCTTTGTCATTACATAGGTCCCTCTGGAAGTAACGCCTGCTATTTCTTTCCATGGAAACTATAACAGATACAAAGAACACAATAGCACTATTTGATAGAGCAAATTCTCAGCTACAAAACACTATCTTTCAAAATAGTCACCACCATTAGCCTATTCACATGGATGAGCTGATTGAGATGTGCTTCGTTTTGTGATGTGACAGCTGTGCACGGCCATCCAGAACATGCCTTGTCTTTCATGTCACTTTTGCCACTGCTGAAATGAACCACCCACCACCTCATTGTGCTCACATCCACTGTTTGGTCTCCATCAACATTCAGCAAGCATCGATGAATGTCAATGGGTGCCATTTTTTCTGCATGGTGGAACCCAATTCCACACATTTGCTTCATCTGCACTTCCATGTCAGACACCATCTGGTCAGACTATCCCTCTGCTGCCATCTGTCACATGGCAACAAAATGGAACGGAATATTGGTGGGAAGGTTCAACCTCTACTGTCACACCACCAACATCTGCCTCTAACATCGTGGGCCAAAATAATAAAACAGGAGGCATAATTTTCGGATCAGCACTCATTGCTTTGTTGAATAGCCACTTTCTGCTGGTTTTGTAAGAATTATACTTCATACGTGGTAGCAGTCTTCTTGATATAGAATCAACCTTCTACCAAATTAAGAGGGTAAGCCTAAAAGATTCTTAATCCCATCTTGTGTCTCAAAGATTCTAAGATGCTTCACTTTTTTCCTCCTGATAAAAAATACCTAGGAGCCTATTCACTAGGAAATTACACACCTCACTGCATGAACAAAAGCCCCAAAGTGTTACGGATCAGTTTTCAGTGCTAAATTCTGGATGCTCACAGTGATGAGTCTTCACTGAGCGCTTAAGTTTTAAAGATGGAACCTTAAGCTCCAGCTCCATTCCCCAGAAGACCAAAGAAAAATGAGAGCTTCAACCTTCAAAGTTAAAATAAGAAGTCAATATTTAGTTTAAATCCTCATTAAGACAGCCCAGCCAGCAACATCTAGCTTTTTTTCATGGGTTGTTAGTGGGAGAGGAAGGGCTCAACCTCACTTTTCACACTTGTTCCTTTACTTTCTGTTACATCTTTGCCATGATAGTTTATGGGGAGAAGCGTGCTGACAAGTAGCAGAGACTGCACCTGTGGGTGGCCCTTGCTCTGATTAGACTGGGAGAGGGAAGTGTCTGGCTACGTTCTGACCCATAATTAGTACGTACATTTGAGGAAATTGTGTTCTGCTCCTGAACATTCCTTGAGGAAATAAAGACTAAATTTATTAAGTAAATTATTCACTGCAAATTATTCACTCAGCTCCACGTGCTATTCTGAGATTTCTGCTACTCTAGGCAAGCTGGATCAGACAGGGAGAGGCATGGACATAAAAGCAGAAGCTGAAGGCATTTTTCCCTTCTTGTACAGTATACAAGTCTTCCTTTAATTAATATAAATAGACTAACACACTTTGGAATTGCTTAGCATAAGGGAAAGCAATGTACAGCCCAAAGGAATCTGAGTCTCCGTTTAAACTTGGGCAAGATTGGTCTGATGGGCTAATATGAAAAAAATCTCATTTTGTTTGCTTTTTGACCACTATGCTGAACTCTTAATTCTAGTTTGTGCTCTACTTCTTGGTTTTGTAAAAATGAGCAAATATCAAAAGGATGAGCTTATACTTGCAGTTTAGACCAGAAACAGTTTGTTTCTTCATTCAAGGCAAGGAAACTGGATGAAGCCACTGATGTTGGTGCCACTTACTACTGTGTGGGAAGGAGATGCATAAAAGGCTGGAGTATTCAGGACTGTTTATCATGGTCCACTCATTAAAACTGAATAAGGATAATAATGAGCTATAATGTGTATTGCCTTTTATAAATATAATGACCATGGGAATCATTCTCATGGGGTCATCTTAATCATTAAGTGGAAAACCTTTTTCCCATTGGACTTTTCACAGTAAAGAGTGGCATTACCTAGGTATTTCAGGATGGGGGACTCAAATCCAAGCCCCATACCATTAATCTTAAAAACGTCTATTGATTTCACTGTGGTTTGGATCAGGTCCAAAGACCAGCAAGGAAATGGAATAAGTTACCTGTAATCATGTCCAACAGAGAATTAAGTATGATTTTTATTTTAATTTTATATAATTCCTCTTAGAAAAAAGAGGTTGAAATACAGAGGATACAAATATCAAGATTATTATTAATTTTTAATACAGAAGAGCCCTCTTTGAAATGTATTGCTTAACTTACTGCTATATATGTTTGATTTTCTTCACTTTGTTACTTTCTAAAACTAGTGTGGGTCAACCTTCCAAGGGCAAGAACATAATCAGGTCAGCTTTCAAGCTGCTATAATTTTTCTGATATGTGGATGAGGAAAGGAAATAGATATGGGTGGGTACTATATCTCTTGAAATGGCCTCTTTCTTCCTGTTTAACAATAAATATTCTACAGAAAGGAAGCTCATATATTACTCGCCAGATGAGTTTCCATTTTATTAATCATGAAGATTTTAACAGTGGCCTGAGACAGGAAATCACATTCTAATGATCAGCACAGTCTTTTTTAATCCTCAGGTTTGGATTAGATTAAAAAGAAAATAAATATACTGCGGTGTACATCTATGTAGATAAATAATCAGGTTTAATTACTGTAAAACATACATACAGCTTTTATAATAACATATGGCTTTACTGAATTACTGAGGCTGATTAAATATCCATGGTAAAACCTCCTTAGGGTCAGCAACTTAAACAGACTTTCCAAGTGCTGTTATCAGATATATGAAAGAAACATTCTTTAGAGTTAATCAGTTTTATTATTAACAATTAATTATTGATATTATTAATAATGATGATTTACATATCCCTTGGAGTTTATCATAATGATTATTAATAATCAATATTTAATTAACAATAATGCTGATGAACTCTGAGGGATATCGTATTATTGACAATAAAATTCAGCTCTGTTCTGAAGGAGTGTCATTCTAATTAAAATGTGAAGTGAAACATCTTGACTACTGGGCTAAGGTTCAACACATACTCCACTGCAATCCAATAACCTAGTGAACATTCTTTCTTTATATTTGGCAGAATTTATGTATCTTCAGCTCAATTTTTCCTTTCTTTCTTAACCACCCAGTCCTCAGATGCTCCCAAAAGGAAAGCCTCATTTTGCCATTAGCATACACTAACTATTACTAACTATCCTTTCACCCATCAGTCTCACTCCATTCAGCTGGGCGTCCATTACAGTCCAAGGAAGCCTTCAAAACGTTTCTTATATATTTAAATGGGAGTCCAAATAGCAAACTGAAATGGGAATTCATCTGATGAGTAGTGTCTTATCCCTCCCTGAAGTATCCATGCGATAGAGGACAAGCAGAGCAATTACACCAAGCATCGCCTCCTCATTTATGCTTCAAAAAGTTAGAAGTGTGTTTGAGGCTGGGAAAGGAAATTGTAAGCAAAACTTGTGCATGCCTTACCACTTTCAACTATTAGTTCTTTTGGTTTTCAGTTCACTTTGTTCTTGTTTTAGCCTCCCTTGAAGTCTGAGTTCACCCAGATCTGATATTAAAAGGACGACAGGCAGATAGAGCAGATTGGGTTTTACTAGGTTGTAAGAGCAGCACTCCTTCACATTTGAGTCCCAGCACAAGCTGAAATGAAGGGTGCAGATAGTGCCAAAAAGCTGAGTGGGAAAAATGAGGGAGGAAAAAAGACTGATTTCTTGAGGTTGTGCAAAGTCTTCCTGAGGCCTGACACAGAGAGAGATAAGCTTTAAAGAGTTTCTCACTCTGCAGCCTGTCCTCATTTTCAGCTCATCTCGTTAGTGCACCTCTCTCTCTCTCTCTCCCGTCACTTCCTCCCCTCCTTCCTCACTCCCTCTCCAAACTACCATTTCAGCTTGCTCACCCATTCTGCAAACAGTTGCGCGGTCACATCCTGACTGAATAAGGAACTGCAGTAACTGGTGTACCCTTGCGTGGCACGCTTTGTTGCACTTAGTTAAGTTGCAAGCCAGTAGCCGTTGCACATCTGTTGGATAAACCTAAACTCAAAATGTTGAAGAGAAAGCCATCTAATGTGTCTGATAAGGAGAAAAGTCAAAAACCAAAGGTAAGAATGTTTAATTTTTATCGTCAGTGGATTATAACAGAAATTCCTAAAAGGAGTGCTTGGGTACGTGAAAGGCCCAGGGCTGGTTGTGATGCAGTGGAATAGCTCTTAAGATTTTGCAGCCTCTGTAGAAAATATGAAGCCAAAAAATAAAACATTGAATGGTTCAGGATTTCCTCAGCAAGTGTCTCAGTAGTATAATTTCAAGAATATATTCTTATATACTCACTTTATAAATGTAATGACCTAGTCCAAGAAATTATCATTATGAAGCTGCTATAGCATTGCTGCAGACCCCTGTACTAGACCTTGTTTGTTGTAGTATGTTTTCATCATTCTTTTATCGGAGATACAAAAATTCCCTCTCTCCCTTGCCTTTATGATAAACTGACAATGTCCCAAGACAAACAGAGAGAAATGACTTACTGACCATTTTCTTTTTGTCTGGGAACCTACCTCACAGTGTGACTTCTGTATCCTAAAAGATTACTGCAGGCAGTTTTTCAGAAGAAATGTCTTCTGGTTTTACATGACATTGGCTTTTATGTATCACACTTGCAGTTTTAGACTATGATTCATTAACAATTAACAATTAACAATTAATGGTTTTTTCGTGGATTTGTAACATTTTAAAATTATTTTCTCCATGTATTTATATGCTTTTAAGGATTTCACTTGTTTACATCGTATGTATTTTCTTCTGTTCCTGTTTTAAAGGCAGGGAAGAAGTATAGTTAATATTGAACTACACTATAGGTCAAGTAAGAAAAGGTCACAAGAGGCCCTGTAGATGGGCTTTGTTTTCCTGTCCATTGAATATTTGCAAAATTAAGTTTTGGTTAATCTCTTCTTCCAGAATAGCACCTTCCTTAACAAATTGTATGGTTTTTTTTAATTATTTTTTCTTTCCCACAAAGCTGGTTATTCATTCATGAATGCACTCCATGCTATTGAAATGCTGGCATTGTGGCTTCTCAAATCTGTGAATCTATGTGAATCTATGAATAGATATAAATATATATAAAGCCTGTGAACATGGTATATATATATAAATATTGATTCACCGTGTGTGTAAAGCAGAGATAAAAAGAATCTAAACACTTGACTGATTGACAGACTTGCTGACTTTGCTGGACTGACTTAGACTTATTGTAAATGTTTACCAAAAAAATGGAAGGTCTTGGTGAAGCAGCTCAGGATCTCTTTCTGCCTTAACGGCATACTTTGAAACACTTCACCTACTGCAGTCCCACTTTTGTACAGAATTCTGTAAACTTTCCTCAGTGGCATTCTTTTGCTGAATGTGCTATTCATAAAAATGTTGTGGGAGGAGACAGTCCCCCTTCTCCCCATAGAATAGAAATTTTAGTTTTCTGTAGCATTTTGAAACACACACATTTTTGAAGCAATTCAAATACCTAACTTGCTCAATACAGAATTGGGTAATGTGGGGTGCATGTCTTCACCTCCCGATGAAAGTTAAGGAATTTCACAAGTGATGTCTCTAGATGGTTTCCTGGCTACCTCTGCTCTGTGTAAGGCAGTATTTCACGTCTGCTTGTACGCACAGGGAAGGATGTCATTATCACTGGGGAAGTCTTGGGCTGTCTCACCTCACCTTTAGGCTGTCCTGGGTATAACACAAGAGAAAGCCATGAGTCTGGAGTGTTCAGTGGAAATCTAGCTTGCTACCTTAGACCCACAGAGCAACCAAAATCTCTTTTTAGGCAACTGAATGTAACACATATTGACATATTAGTGGGAACTTCTGTGCATTAATTCAAGCAGAATTTTCATTTTAATCCTTTTGCTTGTATTGCTTTCTAAGGTGAAATTACTCCATGTCCATGAAGAGTATCTGTCATCCTGTTATGCCTGTTGATAAAGATGGAGGAATAGCACACAAGGCTGGTGTTAAAACCTTCCCGTAGGCAATTCGCTGTCCCTGTGTAAAGCCACCGGTAGTGGTGAGCAGGTCAATGGCCAGTGGATTAATGGAGATTTTCAGTATCTAACTGCTCGTTCCCCGTGTGCAATCAATTTACTTTTTACTATTGGGGTGCTTTAGAAACTTACGCAGATGTGCTGGGTGCTACGTAGGCAAAAAGTTACATCTTGCAGATCTTGGTGCCTACTATTAAAACATTGATTCTTGCGCGTTGCCATGAAATACCGATGTTGCAGTTTTTACTTATACAGCAAGGATTTCTACAGCACTGCAGTCATGCTAATAACTCTTATGCATATTTGGCAGCTTCAGTATATGCATATTCATGCATATAACAATTACGTAATTAGTATGTGATATACATTAAATAAAACATTCATTTGTGAGCAAAAGAATCTATGCCTGCTGTCATTCCAGGGAAAATGAGGAGAGAAATGTTTTCAAAAGAGATACTAGAAGGATTCCGATCCTTTGCTAACATTTATCCTTGTAGCTGCATGTACCACTGTGGGCCTGTACATTTATACACTATGCAGCAGCTGGGGACGCAGGTAGTTGAACTAAAAATGAAAAGTCCTAAGGCTTAAAAATACCCTGCCTAAAATTGGAGAAATTCAATCTCATTGAAGGGCTAAGCTCTCTATTTCAGGCCTGTCCTCTTTCTAACCTATCTCTCTCTGTCCAGGGCCTGAAATGATGGTACATCGTGGTTCAGGCTGAGCGCTTCCCACCCGCCACAGGGCAGCTCTCTCTCAGTGCCTCCCTTCAGCCCTCGCTGCCCTTCTCCACCAGCTGGGACATGACTTAGTTTATATGGTGCGGCCCTTCTAACCTGCGCTGTTACTCTGGGAAGGTGAGGTCAGACCTCACCCAGCCTTGGAGTTGGTGGTCAAGCTGATGGCCCAAGCACTGCGGGCAGAGCAGAGCCTGTTCCTTCAGCACTGCTGCAGCATGGTGGCAGAGGGCTGCAGCAAGGTGGGGCCTGTGTGCTGCTGCCAGATGTGCTTCAGCCAGGGCTTAGTGCAGCCTGGCCCAGCAGCACCTACAGAGCCAGGGAGGAGGAGAGCAGCTGATTCTGAGGATGTCAAGGACCCCTCTCATCACCTGGATTTAATCTTCATTGCCCTTATGGCACTACAGATCTCTGTGTATCTGGGGAGTGGCATAAAGCAGGTTTAGAAGAATCATAAGAAAAACATTCAAAGAAATCATACAGGGTTTCCGTGATGTGCTTTAAGCAGCACCAGACAAATAAAACAGTGTTAAAAAAATCATTTCGCAGCTACTCTGCATTCCTCTTTGCACTGTTTTACACTTTTGACCAGGTGTAAATGACAGTGAAAGGTGCAAATAATCTGTAAAACACCACCACACTGCACTTCACACTTCACATAATGTAATGTTCTGGGCAGCTGCTATTCTTTTGTCTCTCTCTCTCAAATTCCTACAGACGTTGCAAACTTCAGAACTGCCAGATGATTCTTGGCTTTACTTCAAGCTGGAGCAAATAAGACTTTGTGCCATTTTTTCTGGCTTGACTGAAGAAAGTCTTGTGTCATTATTTTACATGACAGATGATCTATGTTTATGCTAAAGGTTTGAGACGTTTTTGTTTCCTTATTTTGCTTCCAAACGTGCTTGATGATTGAAATTCAGCTTAGCTCTGGTGTAAGACAATTCAGGGTCAATGCCTGTGTATTTTTTTTTGGCAAAAATATGTTCAACCTCCTAATTAAATCAATATTTGCTTACTGAGATGATAAGCTGTTATTTATTTTCAGAATTATAAGAAAGTAGTGGCAAATCCAATAGAAGGTAATATTTTACTGTGCAACTTTGTCCCCTAGTAGTATTTTATATCATTAATTTTCCTTTTTATAAGCTTCATATAGACCTTGCCTCCACTGAAATCCATGCACATTTTTGCCATAGATTTAATGAGGCCAGGATTTCCTTTTTGTATATGTTCTTCACAGAAAGCCTGATCCTGAAAACACATACATGAATAAATTAGCTGTGATCCTATTGATTTCTATGGGATTTGTAATCTGAGTAAAGTTTATCACTTGCCCATGTTTGGAGCCTGTAGTGCAGACAGCTGCTATAAGCAAGTTTTTTGGCACTGCTTTCGCGGACAGTAGCTTGTGCAGTGTTCTCTAATGGGGAATACTTACTGGTGAAAAGAAAATAAGAGATAGGTACAGCAAACCTAAACACCAAAAATAATTCAAGACATAATCATGTATTTTGTAGGACAAGATCTGCAGTGAAGAGATTGCTCAGTGCTAATGAATATTAACTAGGATTTATCCTTGAGTGGGAAAAGCTGAGGGTTTTAATTTTATTTCAAAGGTAAAGACTGTGGAGTTCTGAAAATAGCAACTTTTAAATTCTTTTCTTTCCTCCTGAAATTTTGTGTGTATAATAAATGAGCCACTGCTAATGCCACAGATGCTAATTTTCACAGCCATGACTGAAGTGATGTTCGTTTCCATTTGCATTTCATTCTAACAATGATGAGAGGTGATGAGTTGATGATAAGCTGTTTTCACCATACTGCCCGCTGTGCAAATTTATGCTCATAGGCAAAGATGACACATAGTTCTGTCATTAAAGGTCTTTACTCCTTTGCCTCTCGAAGAAAGACTGTTTGTCAAAATCCATTTCAGCTCTGTTAAAAAAGCAGAAGCAGATGACAACATCTGGGAAGTAGTTTTAAGAACCTGGTTCATAGTGGAAATACCTGTGGGCCTTTATCAGGAAGGGTTCAGAGAAAAAAAAATAATGATACTAGTAATAACCGTGTACGTGCAGATGGGGAAAAAAGGGACTGCAGGTGACACGTCAGAAGGTGTTTCCTGTCTCCCTCAGACTTCATGAAAACTAGAACAAGGTTAGAGTTAACCTTGGGGTATTTTTCTCGTGTGAGTGGAAAGTTCTGTAATCATATTACAGCTCCTGCCATCTCTGTTTTTTTTTCCTTTTCCCTTTTTATATCAACATATTGTTTCTAACTATTGATTATCAGACAAATTTCTCTTTTTCCTTTGGTAAACAGCAGGCTCAGAAATTTTTCTTCAGACTGTTTCTGTCCTAACATATATGTTAGCATATCTCTTCCAGTAAGCACTTGAAATTCCTGGAATTTGGTTTTGTCGCTAAAGAGTAAGTCCAGGGTCTTTGTGTTGAAAGAATAGCCATCTCTCTCCTCTTTGCCAGGAGGCCGATTAGTATACCAAGACTCTACATTTTGATGCTTATGTCAATATAAAGGTTCATTTAAGTCTCACATAACTGTTGACTAGCTCATGTGTAAAAGGAAAAAAAAAAAAAAGGCATCTCTTTTGAGGCAGAGTTGCTTTGACTATACCATCTCTAATGTGAATTTTTCTCAGATTGAAAAACACAGTTCAGTTAGTTCTTTGTTTTTCCATCCAAGCAAGAGAATTTAAAGAAACATGTCTGAACTCCATTCTCCAGCCATTCCTGGAAGCTTGACTATCAACCACAACAGTTATAACTGTGCTCTCTGATAAGTATTGTAGCACAAATACCAAGGTGATATAAATCAGTATTAGTTGCCTTCTAATTATTTAATTATCTTTACAGAGTGTTTGATTATTTCAGTACTTCTAGGAAACCCAAAATACCCCAAATGGAACACTGTTCAGGATACCCGTCATTGCTTGTAAAAAGAAGTAGCTGTATCAGGGCAGGACAGAGGCCTGAAGTTCTCCGTAGGTTTCAACCCTCTTCTAGTAATCTGTGTTATGTATAAATCCAGGCTAAAGTGATTGTAAAGCTGTTGCTGGCCTGCAGGTATAAGCGATTTGTGGGTGGCTACAAACACTTTAGCCAGAAGAATCAACCCCTTGCTATGCGGTGATGAAGTCTCTGGCAATACTCACTCCAGGAAATGAAAACAAAAGTGTTCTGGGCCTCTGTAATCACAATATCCCTTAACTTTTATCTTCTGAAAGCTTGTAAGAGTGACAGTGGATTTACCTCAGTTGTTGGAAGCAGTTTTACTCATTTCCACAAATTAGCAATGTCAGTGGCTTTGCTCTAGCCATCTTTCTGCTTGGTACCAGGCTACAGATTATATATGCTCAGTTATGTGTCCTCTAAATCATCATAATGGAAAACTTTGTTTTCTACGTCAGGTGAAAGAATCTGTATGCACGTGGTCTGATATTCCAGAGGAGAATGAATGACCACTTACCTTTTTCCCAAGTGAAATCATTCCTGTATTTGCTTACTGTTAACATTCTAGCCATTTAAATCTTATTACCCTGACACAGTGCAAGTGCATACTCTTTTTTTCTCAAACTTGGGACTGAAATTCTGGCCTTGCAAAAGTCTGGAGATTTTGAGCTGCTTCTGTGAAGCTGCTTCTTTGACTACACATGCCACTTTTTTTTTTTTTTTTTTAATTTGGTTTATTTCATGGATACACAGAAATCTGGATAATGATTTCACTTGTACACAGACTTTAGGCAGCTTAGTTGCCAGTCCTAACATCTACCAGCATCCTTGTTGAATGTCAGCAGCAAAAGGTCTGTCATCACTAGCACTGAGGCCAACAAGAAAGCCCTTCTCTGAGAAAAAGATCTAATCTAATCTAATGATCCATCTAATGTTTTGCACCTCTGTGTCTTTTGGATGGAGTTTTAGTCTTTTTCCTACCCTTTCATGTCTTCATTTCATTTTCACAAGATAAACCAAGTAACCTCACACTTCTGTCCTTGATTTCCATGAGGTGCTAAACGGTTACTTACTGAGAACTGTAGGAAGTAGTGAGTTCCTCTACTTGGCCATACTGACCTCATGCAGAAGGCATGGTAAGTTTGCTGTTCTTTCAGGTATCTTGAAAGGTGAGTGAGAGCCGGGGTCAATGAAATACTTGAGTATTTCAGTTTAGGTTTTTCTGCTGGGTTTCTAATGGCTTCTTCTGAGAGAAGTTCTGTAGGAGTGCTTTTCAGCCAGAAAGCATGGAAAAGCTACGGTGCAGTTTCATATTTTACCTCTGCCATTATGTTTAAGATAGAGATAAAACTTTGTAACCGTCAGCCTGCAGTAATGAGATAAAGAAATCAGCTTCACTTTGGCAACACAGCCAAACACAGATGTGTAGAGATGACAAAGTAACCAAGACAGCTGAGTTTACAAAGCTTGACCTTCGGCTGCCTTCACCTGTGCAAAGAGGATGCTGAGCTTTACCACTCATTAATAGCTTTCATTCTCCACAGCTGTACTGTATTTCTCTCATTGTTCTGTTTGTGTGCCTCCTTTTAAAGAACATATGCTAAGTCCAACAGTCCGCTTCACAGAGCTGAAAATGGGATACGGTTCACTGATGTATGGACAGCTCAGAGCCAGTGTAGTGAATGCACGAAATGCTAGGTGATGGTAGAGCAGTCATTCGGCTCTATCCACAAGTATCTGGCAGGGCTCTTCTGATATTGTCTGTTGGGTGTATTTCCATGGTTTTCTTCTTCTCTTTCTAATGGAGTTTATATTTGCTTAATGACTGTCTCTTGGTAGCTGTCTACATGGGTAAAGTGTTGGAAAACAATGTGTTTGGGATTTTGGTTATTATCTGAAGGAATGGGGAAAGTAGACATTCCTACCATTCATGTAAGCTTAAAGCCTTGTAGCTAATGCAATCCCTTTTGCAGTGATAGGCTAGATTTGCACAGGATTTAGAGTATGGCTTTGAATTTGGACTTCATATAACCCCACAAAGCCTTTGCTGTTATTGGTGCCTTGGTGAGTGTCTGCCAACTATGCATGGTTTTCATGGAAATTACAGGACCTTAGCCTCAATTTTGTTTTGCGTCAGAGTGAATAAAACCACTCCAAATATCTGGTGAATTTGTTTTTCATTAAATGAAAGTTTAGTTTTCCACTCAACTGTGATCACAGCCACCCCCCTGCCACAGAGACAATCAAACAGAAAGGGGACTTGATGATAGTAGATGAGTGCTATTTGCTATCATAACCAGTATCTGCAGTGAGCTTTTGACTGTGCTCATTCCTTTCTGGCATAAAAATGACCTGAACAGAATCAGGATGCTATCTTGCCTTGAGAGGACTAGACTTTCCATGTCCCCCCCGCCCCAGATTTATGCTACAAAGAAAGTCCAGAATCTAACACATCATACCTTGTCCACTAAGAAGTATTTTTACACAATGCTAAATCAATAGGAAAATCTGCGTTGGAAACGTTCTTTCAGCTTACATACTGGTCCAAAACAAAAAGCTTATTGAATTTATTTTAGACTCAAATTTCTGATAAACATGCTTTAGATTCCCAAGCATATTTTGCGCAAGCTTGTCTAGTTTTTGAAGCCTGTGAGGCTGCAATGAAATGCCAAGTGTACTTTATTCAACTGGACAATAAAGATAACTTTGGCCAATTGATGGCAATAAGCCAACATTGGAGCTCAGCCTTCTGACAAGGGAGGATATATGAAGGGAAAAAAAATTGGTGACACTGATCATCATTTTAAAGGAGTCAAAATTCAACCCACTGTAACGAGAAAAGGTTTTTTGTTGATTTTATTTGTTTTCTAAGATAAAAATAATATAAATAAATGGACATATAGATTTGATGAAACACTAAAATTCATGGTGACTGAAGATAAAAACCGCACTGTATTTTGCTTCTCCAGTGCAGTGCATCTCCATTAAGATAATTTCAGCTAATCTCACTACAGGTTCATTAATCAAGTGTAGTCAGGATGTCTGAAGGGAGATAATGACGGGGGAGAAATTGACCTATTGTTGGGATCTTATTCTTCAGTAGTTAGTTTGTTTATCATGCTCTGTAATATTTGTATCCCGATAAATAAGTTCCAGTTGCAATTAGTGGTCGTAACAGATGACTAGCGTATCTTTATTTACTTGCAAGTTCAAAATGATTCCATAAACACATCAATTAACTTTGTGTTCTCCTTTACGTTGTATGCCTATACAGATTTCCAGACAACAGCATCATTTGACAGTGAAATGGAAACAGGGTGGATCAGTAACATTTTAAAATTCTCCCCTTTAGCCAAAGGCACAAGCATCTATGGAGACAAATTGTCAAAGTCCTTAATCTTTTCCTCTAAGTGCTAACATCCTAAATTCATACTGCAGTATCAGCAGTCTCTCAGTGACTTCCAAAATTCCTCCTCTAAAGAACCTAAGAAAAGATTTGTTCATATTTTACTCATTTTTTACTCATTTAGGATTACATACTGTATATCTGCCCCACATAAAGCTGTCACTATATTACTTAGGAAAAAAAAGTTTAGGTTCCAAGAGCCCAGTGGGGTTGGAGACTGCTGAAGATGGGAATGTTTATAAGCTCTGTGATATTAACTGCAGCACTCAACCTCAGGTGACATAAAGCATGCAAAAAGGAACTTTCTGTCAGTTTTATTATTTCTAAAAAGGTTCCCCTTGAAAGAGAAGAGTGACCTTGCTCTGCTGAGCTGACATATGCCACTGAATTAATGGCTAAGCTTTGCTGTAGGGAAGCTTGCAGAAACATTACAACTCCAATGGCTGAGTTTGCTGTGAACATTAATCAGAGGAACCAACATGATGTATCAAACACTCATTTAAAAGTAATAAAAACTAACTCCCTTTCCTCCCTCCCTGCCCCCCAAGTTTCTTAGAATTAGCTTGTTGTTGGTCATTACCTGTTGTCAAGGGTAAGGCTGCAGGACTGCAGTAAAACTCGTGCATGGGTTTTCTAAAGTTTGCTTACTCTTCAAAAAAACAAATGAGCTTTAGGGATGGTCAGATTTAACAGTGATATAAAGGTCACTTTTTAATCTTGTTCCCCTTTGGAAGGTCATCTGAAGGAATATCTTCCACTCAGGCTGTTCTGCCTGTGGTGTACGTATAGCACGATGAGGTGGTGGGGTCCTTGTTGCTGCTTCCCTCCTACTGCAGGAGCATTTGTGATCATTGCACACAGCAGACTCCCACCTCGGGGAGGGGATGCTGGCTGAGTACCCAGCCCCAGGCTGTGTGCAGGACAGGCACAGGGCTCCCTCAGAGCTAGCTCCTCGGGCACTTCCTTCTTCTTGGCTCCTTTTTTGGCGTTTATGGTTTCATCTTCTCCTAAAGCCCATCCTGCAAACACGCCTGTGAGTCATTTCTCTTACATGAGAAATCCAACAGAACCCCACAAGGTCAGGGCCTGGGTAACACACAGCATTAATAAAATCATGCTGTCTGTGGAAGTAGAGAAGGGACTTTGATTGAAACAAGACAATTCGTTTTTAAAATACGAGAATTTGTATGTGAATTGCTCTGGTTCAGGAGGAGGAAGGTTAAGGAGAGAAAAAATGTTATTATTTAAGAGATTACAGACCAAAGCCTGCAGTGCTTATACAGCATTTAGCCGGTCTTTGCTCCCCTCTGCTTCAGTCAGGGTTTTGTGGAGAGAGGGTTTCCAGGCTTCTCCCTCTGTGTTTCTGCCCACGTGCAAGTGAAGGGTAGGAAAGGATAACAGTGGTGCACATCATGCCAAGTCCTTAACTGTCATTTTCATAGCTCCTCTGAGTTTGTCACACATCCTTAACCTTCTTTTAAAGTCATTTTCTTTTCATGGTTTTCTGTGCCACTGAAAGTCACTTTTAATTAAATGCCATATAAATAATAAAGTCTTAATTACATAATTATTGCAAATACTGGTGTGCAAGCTCCTGGAGTAGTACAGGTTGCCAGCAGAGCACTCAGAGTGGCTTTTCTCACTGGGAGCCGAGAGCGCGCGGCAGCAGCTGGGCGGCAGCGGTGCTGGTTAACACGCAGGCCCAGAATGCATTTAAAGGAAGAGGAGTCAAACCCCTCACTTCCCCCTTCACGTTTTGCAAAACTTGGCTGCAAAAAAACATTCTTAGTGCTGCATTTCTTAAATTGCTTCCATATTTCGTTCCTCAAATCTTGTTTCACCAGCAGAACACATTTTTTGACAGATGAAATTGCCTTTTTTTTTTTGCTCAGACTGCCTGTGTGTCCTGTCTCTTCCCAAAGAAGGTTTACAGGAACGGACCCAATCCTGTGAACCATTGTGCTCTTGCTTACCCTCACTAACAGCAGCTCAGCCCTGGCTCTCTGCCCCATATCCCGTGTCCTCAGGACCCAGTCTCTGACAGCACTGGAGAACTGGCTTTCGGGTGGAAGCCCTGACAGATGGATATCACCATCTGTGGGCCACCATCAGTCCAGGCTGGAGAGACCAAGGCTGGTACCAGTCAGAGGTCTTGATAAAACAGCTGCTTGGTGTTTACTTCCAAGTGAAGTGTGTTGACCTGGGGGAGTGTTAAGTACAATGGACCCGTTGTTTTATACAGTTTTTATCTTCCAGTCATTTTCCACCATTAAAATCAGGATGTTTGCTCTGAAGTTTCAAGGTAGCAGCCTTGCTCTAAGCCCACTCTGCTCTCCCTGCTCCCCACCTCCATGCAGATACAGAATACCAGACCACATTAACAACCAGTCTTTTATAGAGTCGTTTTTAAGCCAGTTAAAAATGCCATTCCAGTAGATTGTCCTATTTGAGTTAGCAGGAGCAAGCTGTATCTTTTTTATTGCTTTTGACTGGCAAAGTACAAGGTTTAGGCCATGTTTCGTGTGGACTATAAAGTTATATTAATAGCTTGGTTAGTGGTCAGATGTTCTACATGTGTAACTAATGTGTAAATAGGAAAAATCCCTGAGATATGGAGGTCATGATGCCTTCTTTTTTTACTTCTTCATTATGCTTCTGAGTTACTGAATCTCATATGCAAATTCTCATTCTCTATACAGAAACGAGAGGGGTTTTTGTTGTTGTTGGTTTGTGTTTTGTTAGTTTTTTTTATTCACAGACCATCCTGAAAGCTAAAATTTACTGCCTTGCCTTCTGGGAAGGTAGGGGACAATTTTCTTTGATTATCTGTGCAAGAATAATTCATTCCCAGCAGTCTCTGGTTCTAAAGGGTCTAGGAGCATCAGAATGGACGAAATGAATCAGATCCTGAGCTCCATTTATCTCCATTGATTCAAGAAGCAAATGACTGTCCTCTTGGGAGCTGCTGAGCAGAGAGGGAAGAACACGTGTCTGAGGCAGGCGAAGAAATTGGGCAACACACTGAACTCCCTTTTTGTTACTCTCAGTGACTGCTTTTGTCCCTCTACAGCTTACATGGTCTGCGTAAATCTAAAAATTTAAATGTGTTGAGGAATTGAAACAGACTTATTTGTGCAAGAGGGTCAGTACAAAGCCATTGAGTCATGCTGGACTTAAATTCTATTTTGAATAGGTTCTCCTTTGACAAGAGCTGCTTGACTTCTCTGATGATATGCTCTACAATGGAAGGATGTTTTATAACAGAAAGACATAGGCTGCAGAAACACTTGTTGCTGTTTCTCTGTTTGTGTACAGTACCATTTTCTAGGGAAAATGATCAACTATGACAAGCCTCAGACTGTCCAAATTTAAATAAACAGCAATTAGATGCAGTTTTCTCCTCTAAAAATGATTATTAAAGTTCCTGGGTTTCAGGGAACTAAACATATAGGAAAAGATGGAAGAACCATTTAAAATATTGAAACACCTTTGACATTTTTCATTATGCTAACTAGATATACCAGAGGGAAAAGGATAAGAATTAGTGCATTGACTTCTAGAAATTATTTGATCGGTCATTGTGCAGAAAAATAAGTGCTAACCCCCAGATCCCTGCCCATGCCTCCATTAGATTTTACTGAGCAAATTCATATTTGCTTAACATACCTGTTGGTAGCTATTCCATGAATCTAGACAGCAAAATCAATTAATCTTACAGGATGCTGAACACTGGTATCAAAAGTCAATGCGTATTTTCTCCTAGTACCTTTGCATTTACTTTAAAAGCTTCCCTTCACCTGGAAATAAGGCCTGGCCGTATCTTCACAGGGTGGGTGTTCCCTGACATTAATGCAGTGACTGAAACTACTGAAAGTCATCGTCCTGCTCCCCTTAAGCTCATAGCTCCTAAATCTGCCTTTTGTTATCGGTATAATGGGGTTGAATACATTTTTAAAAGGTGGTAGCTATTGATTACTTAATGGAAAAAGTTAGTATAGAGAAGTGCTGAAGCAGCCCTATTTCGTACTCTCCAGTGCAACAAGACCATTATCTAGAAGAGTGGAAATCATCCTGTAACCCTTATTAATATTTAATAGGGATGAAGCAATACTGAAGTATACTACAAAATAGCCCAAGGCTTCTGCCCGTGTAGGATATAAGGTTGTTTCAAGGGTCAAAAAAGAATAACTGATTTCCCTGTGCTCAAGCTGTTTATAGGTAACATCAACAATAAACAATGTTTTTCCTCTTGTTCCTTTTAAAGCATTTGCAGCATATCTGCACTTTAATATACAGTTATTCCTACTAGACATCTTCAAGTGATTGAATGCAACAGAAAGGTCAGTGTATGTTTAGAGATCACTGTGTGAGACTATTTTATACTTTCCCAGTATTGCTGTGAATCCCAGCCTCCCACTCCGTGCTTCAGGGCACATTTGGCTGGGCTGACAAGCTAGTGAAAGGTGTTAATCCTGTCTAATAGAACCATAATCCTTGGGGCTGTGTTTTTATATCATACTATTGAGCTCACCCCCCTTGTCGCAGGGTATTGTTCATCTAGTTGATAGCAAAGTTCTATATGGAAATTTTAGATAAAATTAAAGTGTACAGTCTTAATTGTCCTTTTCAATTTCACAGGGTAAAAACAAACAAGCCACAACATTTAGCTAGTAGAGATTTTCTGAGAGATTACAATCAATTAAGAGGAGAGCCATGTTGTTTTTATTTTCCTTTTTTTCCCTCTGCTCCAGTGAATAGTAAATGCCATTTTACTTGTCCAAAAATATATTCACAAATCTGGGTCAACTTCTTCAAGCAACCTTTGGCTTGAAATATTTTCCAAGTTAGATAGGGGCACAAACGTTAGTGAAAAAAAATATGTAATTTCCTTTTCTCTTAAGCTGCAGTAGTTGGAACATGGACCTAAAATGCGAGTACACTTTCCTCTCCTTTCTCATGGTGCTCAGGCCTATCCCAGTCCTATGTTCAATTTTTTTTTTTTTTTTTGAGGGGGGGATTTTGTGGTGTGTAGTTAATAGCTAAGTGTGGGTGGAAAAACAGGGAAATGAAACAGTAGGGAGTTTTTATTTTCAGTTGTGTTCCAGGAGAGGCAAATTTTCTCCTTCTCAAATAGAGACTTAAGACAAAATATTTTCACGTGGCTTCCCACAGCTTTTCTTCGTCTTATTTTTTTTTCCCCTGCCAACTATTTTTAGTTTAAAAGTGACTGTGTGCAAGAGATAAAGAAGCTAATATGGATAGTAACCCCGTGATTTATGAGCAGGGACAGAATAAGACGGGGTCCTTCTCGGATGGAAATACCCAGGGGAGGTATGTGTGTGCTCTGCGTCGCTGGTATCATTTTGATGAACTCTTTCCTTAAGACCACAGTCGTGAAGCCTGAATGCCAGCTCATCACCCTGCACAGCATCAGGAGTATGACGGGGTTACTGATGAGTCCCTCAGAGGACTAACTGCTGCCAGGAAAGGAGACTATAAGGAGACAGAGCAGAAAACAGCAGCTTGGTGACTGTAGGCAGAGCTGGCACAGAACTGTATCAGCACTCAGAAAGCTGCCAGAAGATGAAATTGTTGCTTGGGTGTCAGCTCAAAAAGGTCCTTGATTTTACGGCATTTCAAGGAACGATCCACCTTAGCAGCTCCTGACACTACCTTACCTGGTAGAGAAGGTGCGAAAGCTGTAATGGTGGAGCTGAGTGAGGAGCCCTTGTCAGGCTTGTGGGGTTCCCAGACGGACAGGAAAAGGAGGTGGCTGGGGATGCTGGGGAAGGGGGCATGACAGGCACCTTAGCTGACTTGTGTGGCTTGGGGGAAAGAAAGTGAAGGAGGAAGGAATCAGTGTGAAATCATGTAGGCAAGGTCAACAGATTAACAAATACAGGGAAATCTTGTAACCAGGCAGTCTGAAATCACTTATTAAGTCATTCAAGATATATTCAGCTTGTGGTTTACTATTTAGTTCCGTATTTTTCTCTCCAGAAGTAATTCTGAACACTCAGAAATAAACTGAGATGATATTGCATAGTATACAATTGTAAACCCTGTTTAAAAAATCCAATGCCGCATTAAAAGCAATTCATTTAGTATGGAAGACTGAAGAGTTTTAAAAAATGGATTCCTTCTAGATTTAGCTTTGATAATAAGTGAAGATGTGAAAACAAGCCCTTAAACACTGCACAGCTGATAAATATCCAAATTCTGGCTATTATTAGGGGCACGCTTAAAGGGACTTCTGACATGTCATCAACAAAGATGTGGGGCCTGCCTGATTATTCTGTTACTCCTTCACAATGCATGCGTTTTAGTCAAAATGATTTGTACTACTCAGCAGTCCTTGCCAATTCCTGTTGGTAAAAAAGCTGGAACAGGCTCCCCAGCAATGAACATAAACTTCAAGAATGGCAGTGGTTTCCACCACCATAACCATAGCCATACATACGGCGCGTAGAATACTTAAGGTCACAGGCAGCAATGCAACCCAGAAGTAACTCATAGATGTCAGTGTATAATTAATGTGAAACTGATGGAAAGAACTCAAATCATACACATTATCTAATTTGTATTTGAAGCAGTATCGTTTCCCTTATTCATTTTTCTTCTTCGAGCAGTACAGTCATAATTCTTTTCCGTACAGCCACCTCCTAGTTTGTTTCTGCTGGATGTAGCAGTTCACAGTCCACTGACTTGGGAAGAATTTTTAACATAAATGAGTGACTTGACAGTAGTATTTAAGTCTTCATAACAGAGCAAATTACCAACAGTGAGTCAAGGTTTGTCTTCTCTTCCTTTACAGCGCACGAGTAGTTTTGGAAGCTTTGACCGTTTCAGGCATCACTCAGTATCAAAGGCAGATGATTCAGCTGAGGTCTGTATCAAACAAAGTTTTACTTTCTTCAGTTCTCTTTCCCATGACAGTTGTACAAAAACATTGGGTAACTGTTGTCTAAATTGTACACTGGCAGAACTTTTCTCATGTAGCTGAGTCTGCCTCTATGACTGAGTTCTTCCCAAAATGAACAAGAGAATCACATTCTAACTTTGCTACTTCAATGTGAAGATTGGAAGCAATTTTTCAAAAACACAAAGATGTGTTTCAGGCTGGTATGTTCCCAAAGTAACCAATACATGGATGAAGCCCACAGATGTGCCATTTTTGTTTTAAGCAACCTGCATAAATCCCCACAATTGTTATTTGGATTAAGGACGACAAACAAAGGGAAACAACAATTCCTAGCATAAAATATATTTTCTTTCTGTAATTCACAGTACAGTGGTGTGCTGCAAACATGTTTAAGTATACTATTCCCTGGGAAAATGGCTATGACTGACTTTTGTCATCCTAACTGCATTAGTGTCCTTAATATTTTTTTGTAATTCTTATTTCTCTGCACCAAATTTTATTCTCATGATATGTTGCTGCTTAAATTTTTATTTCAAATCAGGTGTCTGACTTGGAGACCGTAAGTGACATTGGAGATCCAGTACAAACCAAAGCAGCATGTAATGGAAGAAGCTTGGGTAAGAAGATGAGAGCCATTTCCCTTACCATGAAGAAGAAGATGGGTAAAAAGTACATCAAGGCACTCTCTGAGGAGATGGTAAATACAGCTTAAGAATCTTTTATGTGGTGATAATATGTATGAAACAAAAATGCTATGTGCATTTTTCTTATTCATATTTCAAGCAGGTATCCGTTATGAGACTCCATGAAAACATGGCTACAAATACTGAATTAATACAGCTTGTAGTATGTACCCTTTCTTTCCCGTGCATGCTAATGTACAAATGCGTGCACATATACAATTACAGCCTCACATGGTAAGCGCTCAAGTTAGACCTAGGATTTATATATCATTGAATTTTACTTTGTCATCAAGGAGCATTTGTATAAGCGTCACAAAAAATCTCATAAGGTGGACACAGGGGAGTATTGGATGAACCTAGTCGTCAGTCTGACACTCAACCTGTACGAAACACTTCACTAGGAGAATTCATCTTTGAATACAAAACTTTTTTCCAAAGTCCATTTTGTAGAGGTCACCCAGCATCCTACAGTATGGCAACTCATTTGACTTATCTTTACCTTATCTAATCTAAGTGAGGCTATCTTTATTAAACATAAAAACATAGTCTGTTTTCCACACTATAAACCCTGTCTCCTTGATATCTTGTGTCATTCAATTCCAAATTTTAAAACACATAAGGAAAAAGGACTTGTCCCTAAAAAATCTAGCTGATCTGTGTCCTATCTCATACACGTGTCAGTGTCAAATAACAGGGAAAAATAAACAAGAAACTTCACAAGTAGAAAAAAAGTGTTTATCAGGATATCTTATGACAGTTTTGGAGGTCAAAGACATGGATTCCTACTTCACTAGCTTAGTTCGTATTTTTTTTTGCTAAAATTCAGCAGGTTGCAGTCCATGATCTTTATCTTATAAGAAAGAAAAATCAGAATTTTGATATTTGACTTTTGGACATTTACAACAACTATTCACATGACAGAAATTCAATGAATTATCTGGTTGGACACACATTTAGTGTGATCTTTATTCCTGCAGTAGATGACGACAATCAATATTGGTCCACTGATTAATCCATGGTTTGTGCAGATGGCTGGTGTAACAAACACTGTCCCTGTTGAAAACCAATATAGTCCTTCATTACACTGCTGTGCCTTGCATATACCTGTACATCTATTCTTCATATGTGCTACGTCATATTTGCTTGACTTCACAACAGTCAACTGATGAATCATTAACATTTCCCAATATTATGCAACATCCTAAGTACTGCATGATCTTTCATATGTGTGAGGATATTGCGCACATTGACAGTGTGATGCAATCTCCTGAAAAAATTCCTTCCTTTGAAAGCTCATAATTATTTCACATAGCTGTTAATATCATCCCTAACTTAGCTGTGACTGAAAGATAGGTCTTCTTCTTTTTAATTCATTAAGTGTATAAGCTGTGATTTCTGAGGTGTGATTTAATGTTATAAACTCCAGGGACCAATTTCATACATCATTAGATTTTGTGAGAGAAACATGCATCTGTTAATTCTGGAATGCACTGGATTTCGAGGCCAATGTGTAGGTTGAGCAAGGTAGGGACCATGGTGCTGAAACATATTGATGCCGTATGTGCGTGCAAGCTGTCTCTAAAAATGCCCTTGCTTGGGTGCCAGTATGCCCATGATTTTCAGAAGTTCAACACAAACCATAGATGTGTCAGCCAGCCCTTCATCATGAACTCTCTGAATTAATCTTTATATTTCCTCATCAGATACAATTAGAGAAACTATCTTACCTGCAAATTTTTCATTATAAGCCTTTGTGCTGTTGTCATATATTGCAGTCTTCTGAGATGGAGAACCACTTGAACAGCAGTGAAATTGAGTTGGGCAGAGAGGAGACGAGTGTTGGTGTTGGGCATCCTTAATATCAGACACCAACTTCTAAAATGCTTTCTCTCTTGGAGTGGTTCTTAATAAAATGTAGTTATGATTAAGTCCTCAAGTGCAATGATGGTTGAAAAGGAAAATAAGATTGTCTAAAATACACTCCATGGTGGTTAACAACTGATTTTTTTGTTAAAGAATGAAGAAGGAAAAGATGATGGTGATCCTGGTGGTGGAATACACACTGAGAAGAGCTCCTTAAAAGCCAGTGACTCTATGGAAAGCCTCTATAGTCTGAACAGCGGCCAGAGCTCATCTAGTAAGTACAAGATATCCATACTTCTTATTCAGTCTTTGGTTCAATATGGTTATTGCTACAGTCTGAGATATCACAGCTAGTGGTTAAAAATGTGATGGTAGAGAGCTCTTCAGTCTGGCAGACAGAAGTACAGTCTGATCAAATGGGTGGCAGCTGTGGTAGATATGCCTGAAATCAGATGAATGTTTATAAGAGTGTAGATATTAAAAGAAGTTTTAAAAAATAACATAGATTATAGGGAATGATACTGGTATATATTCCAGAAATGTTTTTGAAGGCTAGCACTACTGGAGTACTGGCACCCACAGGGTTGTGAATCCTGGGTGCAGACACACTAGAATTCTCTCTGGGGGTAGCAGCTATGAGCTTTCTCTTCACTCTGCAGATGTAAGACAGACAATGTGAGAGGTCAGTCTGAGTGGTGGGAGCCTGATCTGGCAGCTTCAAATCATGATGCTGAGGCACAGTCTGTTTCTCTGCAAACACACTAAACCACCGACCTCAATAGAGGAGTTGGAGGGTGGATGAACCTCTGTTGAGAAATGGAGTTTACCTCCACCTATCTATGCATTGCTGTGCTGTGGACAGTCACTGGGCAGCAAATTACAGCTGTCCATGATGACATTTCTGTGCCATCACTGCAGGCATCATGTGAGCCATGAGTGGGGACCTGAGCTGCAGCCCAAGCCATTTGCACTTGGTTGTTTATCTGGCCCTGAGACAGAGCTGTACACTTAAGCAATCACTTCAGACAAAACCATTTTTATGATCATTTTATATGATGTGATTTGTGAAAATTGTATATGGGAGTTTACTTCCAACACACTGCTGCTCTTATCTAAAAACATATTTGGATGGGATATTGCAGAGCTTGCTCAAATTTGCTTGAATTACTCTGCCGATATTTTATTGCTCAACTTGGATAAAATGACAGGCAGAAATGTTGATAAGATTAAAATTTTCCTCTGCAATGCAGGTTCCTTTGATGTTTTAGCTAGCTCTGTAATGAAATAAAATAACTTCTACACTACTCGTTTTCATTTCTCTGAAGAAACAGGAGAAGTTTAGCAGAATTAATTCCCTAAATGGCACTTTTAGAGTACATGTTATTAATCTGCAGAGGTAATATTTCAAAAAGTCTGTGAGTGTGTAGTCTATTAGTATCATCACCAGAAAAAGATTGTTGGAGGGAAGATGTTAATGAAAGATCTCCAGCTTATTTTCTTCAGTCTCCTGTAGTATATTTTTTTGAATGCATTTTTCTTGGAATGTGTCAAAACCACGCACAATATGCTCTTTCCAGTTCTGAGCTTTGAAACACCTTCCTCTTTGCTGCTGTGCAGAATTGAATGTCTGGACAGTTAGTGCAAGAGATCTCAACTTCCACTTGGATCTCTTTTAGGTGGGGTGACCAGCTGCTCTGATGGAACGAGCAACAGGGATAGCCTCCGGTTTGATGATGAAGTCCCTTACAGTGGGCCATTCTGTGGCCGGGCCAAAGTACACACCGACTTCACACCAAGTCCATATGACACTGACTCTCTGAAAATTAAGGTAAGACAACCATCAGGATTTCTTTTTTTTCTGGTGAGAACACCAGAGAGGCATGTTTTACACATGAAGAATATGTTTACTAGAACATCTTTAACTGCTAAGAATGTCTAGATGTTAACGTCTGACAACATCTAGATGAGGTGCTAAGGGATATGGTTTAGTAGGAAATATTGGTGGTAGGAGGACGGTAGAACTAGATGATCTTGTAGGTCCTTTCCAACCTAGTGATTCTATGATTCTATGAATTCTATGAATGAATGTATATCACTCTAAAATCAGAACAGATCTGTTTTTGCAACACTTCTATAATGACTTATTTCTGATAACACTTCAAAGCCAGCTGCTGCTGAAGGCTTTTTAAGGCATAGACTCGAGGTAGGTTCCTCACTGTGGTGTACAGTACAGCTTTCCTCAAGTAAAACAAACGTTGCTTCCTACCTGCTAGGAGATCTGGAGAAAGAAAAATGTGTCATGGGATGCAAAGTTTCCTCCCAAGCTAGGATGTCTCAAAAGCTTGGTGACATTCTCTGTCTTTAATGGAAACAGCTCACCTTTCCATTAAGCCTTTATTTAAGCATACTTCTGAACTACGACTTTTCTCTGTCTCTGACATCATGGCAGGGGTGTGCAGACTGTGGGAGCGAGAAAAAGGAGCTCCAGACATGGGCCCAGTTGAACGTTACTAAAAAGATCCAGCTCTTTTCTATTCTGCCCATGTACAGATACAGTCAGTATCATTACTGTTCAGACTACACACATCTGTAATTTGAACTTCTTTCTTTTCTCTCTGTAAACACCTTCCTACCAAGACTGCATCCACACTTCAACATCTTTTCTTCTTCTTCAGAGCCTCTTCTTGTCCAAATCTGTACCTCACTGGAGTCTCCCTGTCTTCCTGTCAGGCCTATATTACAGCAATTGCTCTGCCAGTACTTGCAATTTTCAACACTCGCCCTCCGCTTCCACACACGCCTGTGGCATTTCTTTCAAAACAATTTAATAGGTCACAAAACAGCAAATTTCTGCTGTCTTATGTAGGTTACTTTTAAAGTCAATGAGGTGTTGTATTTTACAACTATAAGCTAATACTTAGGGTTGAAATGCCCTAAGAATATCCCAGTAACTTTCAGTACCCTGAATCTGAATTCAAACTGCATCTGCAGCTTGCCTTAAAGCTACGACCTAATCCTCATCTGCACCCACAACTAAAGTTCCTGAGCCCTCCATAAATATGTAGAATAACACATGTGTCTATAAAGCCTTAAACAAATGTGTGTTTGGTTTCCATCTCAAACATGCTCACAGCTTTAAGCTTCATATTCTAATGAAATAGGCTCATTTGAACACAGTGAATTTCATACTTGGGTTTGTACCAGACTAGGGTGACAGCTTTATGTACTTGCAATTTCTTACCCAGACCAAAAAACATTCAAAAATCTCAGAGATGTTAAAAGATACATTAACAAGCCAAGTTTGATTGTTTAATTTTGCAACACAGTGCCAAATTAAGTGTGTACGTAGGGATTTGTTATAAAACTCTTTAAAGATGTTCAGCGTTTTTTATAAGTTCTGTAGTATCTGACCAGAAGAGCAGACTCAATTCTACCATAATGGGAGCAAGCTGCGTACAGGGTATGAGTTAAAAGGGAGCCTTTTTACTACCAAAATTGCTCAGAATGACTGCTGTGCTAAGCTGAGACCCCAATTCCCGCACCCTTACCAACAAGCCTTCTTGAAGTTTCTGTGTTGTCACTTGTCTTTTACTCTTGCCTTTGTGAGTGCACAATTGTGGAGAACTGAAGCTTTTACATCTGTTTGCTGAGGTCTTTCCCCTATTTTCCCAGTCAATCGGGTTAACAAGAATGGGAAAAATTGTCAGTCCTTTGGGAAGGACTGTTGTGAAGACTTTAAGGGAGTTAAATGTTCTTTATTGCCTTTGAGAAATGTAGCTGGTGTCTCTTACTGTAAAATGGGTAAGAGCCCATCTTTCATCTAGCTCAGCTACTATTTTTTGAAGACCCCTGGGATGATGGATATTAAGACTATTGTGTAAGTGGTATAGGGTGAAAGAGCTAGGTGAGAAGCTGGGTAAAGCACGTATTTGGAAAGTAACTTCACTGTGCTCCTTTGCTCTTTGCCAAAGCTATGTCCATTATCCATGGCAAAAGCTGTTTGCTGGATGCAGCCCTATGCCCTTTCAGGGACAAAGTGGAGCACAAAAGGTTGAAAGGTGCCACTTATGTTCACCTCTCCTTCACAGAGCTTTGGAGATAAGGACTAGCTCTATTTTCTGTAACTACATTTTGCTGGGATTTTATAAAAGCAAAAGAGCTACATGCAGATAATTGTAAAAAGTTACTTCACATTGACTAGTTAAGATTCTCTGCTGCCTGAGCAGGTTTTGGTCTTTAGAGGAAAATTCACATAAACCAAATGTGTAAGCAGTGGTGTCCTTATTTTATTGTTCTAGAAAGGAGACATTATAGATATCATCTGTAAAACCCCCATGGGCATATGGACAGGCATGCTGAACAACAAAGTAGGAAACTTCAAGTTCATTTACGTGGATGTTATTTTGGAAGAGGAAGCTGCACCCAGAAAGATAAAACCTCACAGAGGAAGCAAAAGGACCAAGCCTAAAACGCTGCAAGAACTCTTGGAATGTGTCCATCTGCAGGTCAGCAAACGTTTCCCTGTTGTGTTTGAAATCTTTCATTTCTGTGCACTTTGGATGTAATTTACAGGCAGAAGTAGAATGGCAGGTTTCAGCAGTTTTGAAGTCAGCAATGCAAAGAAGCTTTGTCTCTGATATGAGTGGCTTATATAGCTGCATTTTACCACAAGATTTAGTTAGGCTAAAATGCTCCATGCAGAGTCACAATGGTGACTTGTCAAGTCATCGTAACTTGCCTGTGATTGTGTGCCTTGGGGCAGGAGGTGTGTGACTGTGGAAATCTCAGAGGCAGGACTGCAGTGCAACTCAGTTGCCAACATTTAGAATTTAGGTTTCCAATCTTGCACGATGTTTGGAAGCAGTAGGTTTTTTGCACTATGCTCATCTTGTGCCTTCCTCCCTCACTGGATCCCTAGTTCCTGAGTTTCAAAGCATACTTAGGTCATGACTTACACGCAACATTTTTATTAGTGTTACTGCTTTCTTGTGCTGGTGCAAACACTCTTTTTCCTGGACTATATGCAGGTTTTCATATTGTGTCAACGCAGTCGAAGGGGGACCACATGTGACATGGCATGGCAGAGGGCTCCCCCAGCTTCTCATTCTTGTGTTCATCTGAGGGCTCCTGTTTTGCCAAGGCAGAGCACATCCTACCCCAGAGGCTCTCCTGGACCAAGCGTGGAAGGCACTCCATGAAAACCCATGAAAGTCCAGAAAGTCAGGAGATTTAGTCATTTTTGGCAGACCTCTATCTTGATCCAATATGCTGTCAGGCTCTGGTAGATAACTCAGCTGGAGGTGCTGGGATGGCCAAGAGGACCCGAGGCATCTCTGCCTCTGTCCTCTCTCACTCTCAATCTCTAGTTTTGTTCACAAGGCATGCTCAACAGACTGAAAAGTAGAGCCCATAGCAACCTGATGATTGTTGAAAAGAAAAATTGTGCCTATTCCTCTACTAAAAATAGTGCTTGTTCACATGAGAGATTTGCTTCTTTCTTCTTACAGGAATATGCCTCAACCCTCTTGCTAAATGGCTATGAAACTCTAGAGGACTTAAAGGACCTACGGGAGAGCCACCTGATTGAATTGAGTATTTCAAACCCAGAGGACAGGGCAAGATTGTTGTCAGCAATTGAAAATCTACAGGATTATGACAGTAAGTGTTTAAGCTTTAAGAGTCATGTGAATATTTCAACAAAAGACATTTAAAGGAATAGTGATTCTCACATTGATCTGTTTAATGATTTTTCTTTTAAATATGAAACATGGAGTTGGATGGTTTCCTTATTTGTTCTGATGGATAACTGTACATCTCTTCTAGAAATGTACATGATTACTACACTAGTAACACATGAATGATTTAAGATTTCCCACTGATAGGTCCTAAACGAGAGGTTGACAGCAACTATTGCTTGAGAGCAACTTCTTTTATGATGGGGAAAACAAACCCCAGAGAGGAGAGGTTAAATGACTTCCCAAAAGTCACAAGGTCTCTGCAAGAGCAGAAAATCAAACTTTCCAAACTCTGGGTTTAGTACTTAACAAGTACAATAAAGAATTTATAACAAGTTCCTAGAAACTTCAGCTTAATTAGATACTCAGCCAAAACAGGAGATGTTTTCTTCTTCATTAATATTCATGCATACTCACCTCTATCCTGAGCAGTTATTTTATCTGATGTGTACTCTCAACTGAGAAACATCTGAAAGAGAAAAAATGATATCTGGAAAAACAACTATCCTTGCTTTCCTGGGATGTTTTAGTTCTTGTCAGCTGTTGGTTTTCTCTCTCCTCAACATAGACAGCTTTCCATTTCTCACTCCAGCACATGTGTGTGCATACACGTACACATAACTGAAGGCACACGTATACTCTATTTTTTCTGTACATGAATCTTTCTGAATTTCTAAGAATGTCTTTGGCTGTCTTATCCATTCAACTTTCCTTGCTGATCTTCTCTAATTTCCTTCTTTGTTTCTTTGCTGACCTCGTTTTTCACTCCACATTTGGGTCTTTGTGTACCCCCTTTCTAAATACAGTCTTTCCTGTTCTCTTAGTCAGCATTCACAGAAACGTAAATTTCTTGCAAACACATTTGAGAAGCATTTAAATGGTGTACTTTGCCCATCAGGATCAGTACTTCTTTCTGGTCTATAGCTTTGTGAGGTGAGGAGCTGGGAAAGGACTGTTGAAGGGCTATCTGTATAGAGGTTGTGATTGAAATAGTGAATCTGGAAAAGTTTACATTTTCCAAGTGCTGTGTTGCAGGGATTGAGATAGAAATCATGTGAAAATACATTTATTTCCTTAGTTTGCCCTTGAATTGAGTGTATTTCTTGGTAACTATAGCCCTGCCATACTTTCTACACCTCTTATTGCATGTGTTTTTCTATATTAATATTTAACAAGAAGAAACATTATAGAAAATGCTAGAGTGGAAATTTGCGGAGTTCTGCATCAGTGTGAAAAACAAAACCAAAACATAATGATTTTTAACAGACTACACAAGTGTCAAACTATTCTGGGACTGTGGGACTGTGAGGATTACTATTTATACTTCTTGTAGTATAGCGAGCAGATACATTACATTTTTAGAAGATAACACCAAAGTTTTCATCTTTTGAAGATGTCTTAATCATTTAATATTCTACATACACCTGTGCAAGAAGCAAATCTGAGATGATCCTCACGTGTCCCATACACTGAACATTTAGCAATTAACCTTAATTATCCAGAGTTCTTTCTGATTGGCAGCATCCGAGTAAGTCACTTTTCTCCAGAAGAACAAACTAACAACAAAATTTAACAACCTGCTCTAAAAAATGAAGATATTAAAGACTAAAGTTGATGGAAGCCATCTGTTAAGTACTTACAACAAAAGATGGAGAGTCAAGATGATCTTGGGCATAAGCTCAGCATGTGTCTGACCTTGTCCAAATCATTTGACCTCTTTGTGCTTCTGTCAGTCCAATTGGAAAATTGAGTTGAAAGAGCTGAGTGCTACTGTGAAAGTGAATTCTGCATCTGAACTGAACTTTCCTAGGTCAATATTTTTTTTCCTAAATAGGCATGACTGAGTCCAGCATAAATGATTTCTTAATTAAAATTGATTTTCTGCATTGCTTAGAAGTGAGCAGCATAATTACCCACAGCTGCAAGGTAATCTGTTTACCAGCTGAGTGTTCTAGATAGAAGTTCAACACTTCTCCAGGTAAAAGCTCATATTTTTAATGAGCTTTTTTTAAAAAAATACCAAGGCCATAGATCATATTTACTATTCTAATCCCTTCTTTCTCACAGAGCTTGGAACAGTTTCACATCTTTGCATTACATCTCTGCTTCCATGAAGCATGTGGTTGATTCATGGATGGAGTCTCATCCATGAAGGTGTGCTCCAGAGTTGAAAGGCAAGGGTTTCTGAGTTTTTGTGACTCTAATATTATTCATAACAGCCAACTATTCTGGAAGATAGCTTCATTTTACTTGATTCTACTATAAATGTAATCAAACATGCCTTAATATTTCCTTTAATGTAATACCTGATATTGTGAAAATGGTCAGTTGTTTTTACAGGGCTTTTAATTTTTTTCCTTTTCCTCTTTTCTTTTTCTTGACAATTATGTTATAGCAAGTGGTTTCTTTATGCTGTATACTTGAGACTATGTAATTCATGTTGCAGAACAAATTGCTGTTGAGTTTTCTAACAAAAGTACTTGCATCAATAGTTTCCACATTATATGCTTCTTAAAGCTGTCCAAAATGTAGGATTTCTGGCAGTAAGAATCTTTTCATCTTACATTTGGTTTAGACCTGAATGAATTTGAGAGTAATAATTTTTCTTATCTAACAACGGGAATGAAAAGCTTCGTTTTATTTAGAAAATGATACAACACAGTGTTGTGAAAAGAAATTTTTCTTCTTGGTACTGCACTGTCTTCTTTCTACCTTTCCTGTGAGTCAAGACCCAAATCCACCGTCTTCAAATACTTATGTAGCAACTGTTGTAAAACCGCAAGGTCTTTTGAGCTCCTCATGACCTTCCCCACCCCCACAGATCTCTTTTTAGATTTGCTGTAAGTTGATCAGACCTATCTATATATTTGGGACAAAATGATTGGCTTCCATGAATTCATGACTAGAGAGGGGGAAAAAAAAGCTCTTTTTCATAAAGTATTTCTTAATAGCTTTCCATTCTTCTCCCAGATGGCTTCTAGACAGGAGATGGATGTCTGTGCTTTTGTAGGATGCTATTTTTAAAGTGAAGCAGTTGCTGAACGGTTAATGAATTAAGTAATAAAAAAAGTTTGCAACTTTTTTCTTGACTGCTTCCCAGGACAGACGTTTTTGTGTGTGTAAAATAGAGTTGATTCTCTTCTCACTTAGATGATGTAAGCAAAAATGTTCATTTCTGAAGTTTAATGGGCTGTATTAGTCTGAAGCTATCCTGAGTAAAAGAAGAATTTGATTTCTTTGGATACATGCATACAGTTCATGTATAAGGAAAAAAAATGGTGCATATGGGTGATGTTGGGGAAAATTATTTTAACCCTTATCTCCCCAAATCCACCTCCTTAGCATACTTTTCATATTTAAGTGTCAGGTCATACTTTAAATTCCATTGCTAGTGTCACGTGAGGTTTGTTTCTTATTTAGTGTACTTGGACAGCAAGTTAGTAGTTAGATGATGACGCAACTTTCAGTTCCTAGTTGCATTCCTTACATGCAGACCTAGCATAAAGAGTACTATTTACTAGTTAAGTATGTGAGATTACAGAATGTCATGTCAAGGTCAAATGGTGCTGAAAGATGGCCTCCCCCTCCCATATTGTGATAGCTGCAACTCATTGACTTGTATGTGATATTTTCAGATTTCCCTGGAAACTCATCCTCACATGAATATTAGTGTTTTTCACCTTTTTCCAGACACATTTGTTAGACTCCTGATTCTAGAGAAAAAGAAGCCTCTCACTTCTTTTTTCACTATAGACTCTCCTGCCACACCAGCTCAGTGATCCTCCCTCTTGTACTCTACTCTGAGTGCTGGAGAATCTTTGCCAGTAGGAAAAGAAGGCCCAACTGATGCCAGTGCAACCTCTGCTACTGAAAGCCCAAGAGTCATCAACATCACAGAATCATAGAACAGCCTGAGTTAGAAGGGACCCACAAGGATCACCAAATCCAACTCCTGGACATGCCACTGACTTCAGCGAGGTGGCTTTTTTCACCTTGCATGCCTGTAGCTATCCACAAAAGGTTTATCCCTTTGATTCTCTGAAGTATTGCATGTGCATGCAGTCTCACTTCAGGTTTCTCTCCTTCTTTTTCAAGTATCACCATCTAGAACTTTAAAATGATCCTTTCTAAGTTTGGTGCTTTATGAGTTTTTGTTTCATCCTAACAGTTCATCGTACAACTGGCACAGCACTGCATGTTGGTAGATGTCCTACATACCTGCCAAGGAGGTCTAACATCAGATGCTGTTGAAGATATGTGTTGTTCTAGTTATTCTGTTGTACTGCTCAGTATATCACGCACCTTCCAGGAAGGTGACTCAACCTAAAGCATCATGCTCCTAGCCCCTTTTGCCCTCTGGGCAAAACTCTCAGAGGACATAATCATGAAATACGGCTTACTGCTGGCTGACCTTCTTATTTTTCCAGGACAAAATCTAAGCCTCCCACCACTCATCTGGTTTAAATCGATATAATGGCACTGGAGTTAGTGTGATCTCAGTGTGTTCTTGAGCAGCATTGCCTTAGACATAAGCTTAAAGTGCTTTCAGAATCCGGACTCTAAACTGATTAAAAAAGGGGGAAAAGCTGGTGAAGGAAAAGAGAAATCTGTCCCTGCAGGTGTCATACAAAACTATGTCGTTGAATAAAAAATGTTCATTTCTAAAATCCAAATAACAAGGAAGATACATATGTGTCACACATTTATTATCAAGTCTAAAGGCCTAATGTCATTTTCAGTAGTCTGCATATAATCCTACAGTCTGAAGTAGCATTAGAATATGTGTGTCAAAATGATGCATATTTTGGACTCTTCTGGACATATAACAGATAACAGTGACTAAAATCTACATATCTTACATGAAATTGCTTTACTGTAGAAAAATAATAGGACTTCCATTTGTCGATAAGATAGTAGTTTCTGATGATTCTGCAACGTTTAACGGCAGTTTAATTTTATCATTTCCTGTTTCCTGTGCATTATATCTTTCTTCTGATGTCCAGATGATTAAGATGGTAAACTTACCTTTACTAGTATGGAACTTGAACACGTACTTGCTAGTAAAAGGAGTTAAATAGAACCAAATGCAAAAGCCAAAAGTTAAAAAAAAAAAAAAAAAAAGTAGTTGTTTTTCTCAAAACATCTAAAGCTGTACGCTACACATTTAGAATACTCAGTATCCTGTTTGAGTGGTTTAGTAGTTACTGCATTTACTGCGTTATATTTAAGTCTGGTCATAAAAAGAAAAAAAAGCAAAGAAAAAAAGCTGAAGATTGATTTCAGTCCTTTCTTCTTAAATATGGGTTTTTTCTTCAACTTTTTCTGTTTGGAATGAAAAGTAGAAAATACAACATTTTCCCTTTCTCAAACACCTGAACATTTTTGTGTTTCAGTTTTTGATGTTAAAAAAATCTGATAGTGTTTTGAGAGGAGACAGAAGTTTACATTTCTGCATGTTTTTAAAAAAGACATTTGTTATTCTCCTAAAATGGATCTAAACTCTTATTATAAAATATCTGCTCCAGGCTTGTCTGTATCTTTGTTCCTGAAACATATAAGGGAAAGACATTGCTAGAACATAATATAGGATCTGCTTTTCAACTACTTAGACTATCACAACTACTTACAGGGCACTAATAAACTTACTGTAGTAGTATTTTTCTCTTTAATCCACCAGTTACTTGGTCTTCTTTCCCACTGTAAAGCAAACAAAGTGGATGGAGATTCCTCTTTGACCTTGAAAATGTAAACAGGATTAACACTTTTTAGGTCACCGCTTGCCAGGGCAGCAGATGATGCCCCAGAAGCTGATAAAAGTCCTAGCAAGCAGCATTAGGGCTGATCAGGGATTACAGCAGGGGGAAGGGGAGCCCTGCCCACAGCCGCTCGGGGGGCTGCGCACAGCCACCACCTGAGCTCTGTCAGACCACGGTGACCAAGGCCTGGGACCTATGGTGCTGGTGGAATGGGAGCAAGGGACTAATGACACAGTTTAGACAGGGCTTTACTGGGGCATCTGCTGTTATTTGTGCTGAACTACTTCTGTTGCTACTAATAGCGGCAGTAATACCTTCACTGGTGTAATTCCTTTTGTAATTCCTTTCTGACTTAAATCAGAAATCAATTGGACCCTATCCAATCAAATATTTTCCATACAAAGACAGATAACATTTGATGTGGTAGACTATGTTGTCTAAGCTGAGAAGGAGATCTAATGGCTACAGACGTCTATTGAATCTGCCGAAAGGAGTGCTGGTACGTGCAAGTGCAATTAACCATTAATTTATTTGAGGACAAAGAGGGACTTCTATTCCTTCGAAAATGCTTAAAATGAGCAGAAATCATTTTTTAAAATACATAAGGTTATGCTTATAACCTCAGGATTAATGCAAAAAAGGCTATGTTGAGACTTTGGATTCTTTTCTTCAAGAATTTGATTGGTTTATTAACTTAATTAGGTAATTGAAATTTAGAAAATACTAAAAAGCAGTCCAAAACAAGACTTCCATTAGGACCTACAAATGTTTCTCAATACATCCAAATGCCCTGCGAAATAAGTTCACTGAAATCTCATTTACACAATGAAGAAAGGTTCTGACTCTCATGCTGCTCCATTTCAACATTTCAGAGCATTTTTTTTTATTTTTCTTTCTAATTTATTCTTAATTATACAGCATAACACCAGATTTTAAATAAATAGATAAATATTAATTAAAACCTTACTGTTATAAACTTGTAACACTTATAAAGGTGTTCTAATTTCTAAGTTTAAACAAATGCCTAGATATTTTCCTTCCAGAAATTTTATGATTCTAGGGTGTTACCCTGGAATTGAACTAGATTTAGATTTTCAAGAAGGATAAAATCCTTCATAAACTAGGACTTCCACACTGCCTGTACTTGAATTGAAAAAACTTAAATCTGACCAAAGATTCAAAGATAACTACGTAACCGTGGAGAATAAGTTGGGTGAAATATGGGAAATTCCTTTTTACAAAACCAAAAAGGTACAGTTTTTTCTGAGGATTTACATCTGAGATGCAAGAATCTATTCCTTTAAGATCTGTTTCTCATACTTTGATTAGAAAGTAAGACACAGCTTGAAGTATAAATTCAGCTACAGGAGGGCAATAGGGAATGAAAAAGAATGGAAGAAATACTTTATATTTTATAGCCTGTTTTCTGAAGAAATTTACTGTGAGTAAACATCACGTATTTTACAGCTAGAAAATACGAAAGTGAACTTTAACCACAAGATGCATCAGATGTTATACAGGTATATCCTGTCCACAAGACAGCGGCTTGTTGAGCTCGTTTGAGAGGTTTGTCAATACTCTTCCTGAGTTGTAGACTTCTGAGTTTGAACAGATTAGTCATGCAGCAATTAAACAAGAACAAATTACTGGCAAGTTTATCTGTTTCTACTTAGTTTTAGAAAAGCGTTTGAAAAACATATAGCAAGGATTAAGTATCTTAGTTTTCTCTGAGGCCCACGTGTTTTGGAAAATATCTTTTTGGATACCAAGCTAAGCTTAGGAAGTTTCTATCTGCCACCCATTTCCACTGAAAAGTCAAGTGCTTTAGAAAATCTGTTCACCACATCTTCAAGCTGAGCGCTTCTGAAGACCAGCCAATATCTTGCTATGCAGCACACTGTGCAGGTGAAATGGAGAGAGATACATTCAAAAGACACAGCACCGGTAAAACAATGTATCATAAACAAGGCACATGGTTAACAGGGATGTTGCATGAGCACGCTCTGGAATACATGCGTGTGGGAGGGGAAAGGCTGCTTGCTGCCCTGTGGGAATGGCAACCATGCATGGTGACTGGCCCACCCATGCATGGTCTAAAGGATACAGCCAAAGCCTCAGGCATTCACATCAGAGCAACACAGTAAAGGATCAGAGCCAAGCACAACAGCAACTTAGGTGCTTATGTCATCATATTTTTAGTTCTTTGATGCTGAGGTTTGTTTCCAATAGACAGAAGATATTGATCTAGTCATGTGTATATCACTAACTCTGTTTCTATAGCTCTTCAAGATCACCCACATTGCTGTCTCAAACTCTTTCACAAGATACTTATTTTGACACGTCTTTCTTTCTTATTTTGTTCCTTCCAGATGAGCAACAGCAGATAAGTGAGGGTGGTCAGGAGACACGGAGCTTAAGCCCTCAGCACAGTTTTGACAAATCACAGTTAAATGACTGCCCAAGAGATTCCGGCTGTTACATCTCATCAGAAAATTCAGATAATGGTAAAGAAGAAGTAGACCCAGAAACCCTGTCTGACATGGTGCAGTCAATAACAATCACTGAGTCAAACTGATTCTGTTAAGCTGCATTTTCTGCAGATGTTCAGAAAAGACAATCAGATAAGTGAAGTTGATTTGCTGGTATGATGGCACAGAAGCAGAACACAGAATATTCTCAGCCCTGGAAAGCTACTTCTGTCTGATATATAATGCTCTAGACTGCTAAACATGTGGACATTTGAGAGCTAAATCTTAGCTGATAATAAAAATATCTCGTACTTTTCAATGTCTGAACAGACATTTCACTGAAAACGTTTATACATATATATTTATATATATTTGTACAGAAAATGCATTTTTTTATAATGGTAGAGAATTGTTTCAGGTAGTGGTACATAGTCTGAATATTAAGTTCTAGAACTGTCCAAAATGTAAATATTGTACATATTTATTTTTAAAATATATTGATTAATCACAATCTCTCTATTTTCAGATGTGTTTTGCTGGGATCTGTACATAAAATATTTGTGTTGATGTATCATCATCATAAAAAAATAGATACATTCATATCCTACTGAGAAAAGTACCAATCAAATTCTCAGTAGTGTTACAACCATTTCTCCACACAACATCTCCAAAATGGTCTCTAAAGTACACTTCTTACACTTTATCCTGAAGTACAAAAGAACCGTAGCGTGAATCTGAATCAAGCTCTTTGTGTTCATCATCTTTTAGCGAGCGTAGTCATCTGAATTCTTTATGCACTGGCAATTTGTATATTGTAATTTTCACAACCGTTCTCTCCAAGCTTTTTAAAGACAATGCAAGCTTGGAACGGAAAAAAAGTATCAATGCTACGCTTTCATTACCACTTTTTGTGAAGGTCTTGCCTTTTGTGCGTGGTGTCAAGTTTGTTAATTGAGTACTTGTTTGTGTACAGAACTCAGAAGCTAATATGGTTATTGTGCACTATTGTCTTTTATATGAGATTTAATTGTCATTTCCCACTATATTTTGCACTGGAATGCACATTATATCTGCCTGTCTTCTTTTAGAGAACTTCCTTCAAAAATAAACAAAATCATATGTTCGAGCCCTTTAAAAACTATCTGATTTTTAATGTGGTCATTACGTTTCAAAGATTGCTCTGTTCTAACACTAGCACCGTGAATGGCAAATCCACTGAGCATTTTTATCACACATAATCATCTTGGTATCAAATCAATACAGAAACTTCCTGCTCACCAATTAGTCACACAATTTTCATAATTTAAGGCAATTTGCATTCATGTTAAAAAGTTTCCACAGATTGCTGTCAACTTAAATCACATTCAGAAGAGATGAAACATGGAAAGTTCCACCCCAAAAGAGTATTTCTGAAGAAACTGTAAACAAATGGAAAACTCTTCTCTCTTTTTTTTTTCCCCTAATGGCAATGCTTTCTGCAGTTTCACGACCCCTCAAATAGCTACTGCTGTCAGATTCCTAATACACAGATCTGCTTTGAGGGTTATGGTATTAAAATGGCAATTTTAGAAAATTGCACACATTTCAAAGATTTGGTGTAAATAAACTTGGTTTAGTAAAATAAACAAGTATGGGAGCCCCTTGATTTGTTTCTGTTTTTAACTTACCTTGTAAGCTTTGGCTGGCAACATCTGTCATCATTTAGCAGCAATGTCCCCATATTTCCAGCTGCACTTGGGGATGCACAAGCCTCTGGAGGGATGAAGTACGTGCCAGCTTGTATCAGGTAGCTCTATTTCTTCTTAATGCATTTCTAACCATTAGTCTGTCATCACACATAGTACTGCCTTTACTTAATACAACTTCAATAACTTTTTCTGAAATAATGTTGTTGGATTAGCTTCTGCCATCTCCTCATTTTAGAGAAGGACTAAAGTCTGAATTTCTCTGATGGGCACATCTTTCGGCTTTTATGGTAGAGGTGCTTGGTCTTTATGTTGCTTCTCTAGACATCTGTGAAGATGCTAAACCTGGAAAAAATTTCTTGAGGTGAGTGTAAATATGATTATGACACAGCTAAGCTACCTGGGTCAAGGACTAGCAACCAGAGAGACCAGAGGTTTGCATGACATGTTCTGAGGAATGTTTATTCACATGGGTTTGAAAATGAAAATAGGTCTCCTTACCTAGTTACAATGAGACAGGCAAGGCACCTACAGAGCAAAATACCCAACAGCTGTTACTATTTTACAAAAATCAAACCCTGCATAAACTTAGACTGATGGGAAGAGGTTAACTAACATCTAAGGTTAACTAGTCAGCAGTTGTGGGCATAAGCTTTGGTTTTACCACTTCTGTCTCTAATCAGCAAGACTTTGTCCAAAGGGCTTCTTGTTGAGATAAATGTGTCAACTGAAAGCCTATTCAACACATTTGTATCTTCCTGTGAAGGCAGAGCAGATTAGATCTCAGACTGAGAAACTTCCGCTCTCTCAAGCGATTCTGAGAAAAAGAACGAAGAAATTTCATACCACAAAGGAAAAAAATGCATTTTCTACATTAAGTGTACCCAACCTCCTTTCTTTACTGAGTGGTCTTCTTAATCACACTGACCATGGATTAAACTGCCTGATCATAAACAGTTCTTTGGCTGGATTTCATGTTGACTAGTCTGAATAATTTATATGTGTATATACATATCTCTTTCTTTTTAAACCTGTTCCAAATCTAGGAGATGTCAGAGAAAGTCTGATGGAGAACTGAGCTGCTGTTGAGGAATCTTTAAAGCATCCCAGAGACATGGAAGAGAAGCAAGCAGTGGGAGTTTTGTTCCTTTCTGTCACTTGCTCAGTGGTTCATTGCTATTAACCTTCCTCTGTGATTAAGGAATACTACAAGGTCTATAAGTCCTTCATTCAGAGGTAACTAAGGGTCCACTCTTCACCATAGTTATAAAGCATATAAAAAGATGCAAAACCAGTCATTGACTGTAGAAACATAGCCAATAGGGCCAATTGTGCTGAGGCCAGGGGTGGCCCTGCAAGTCTCCAGCTGGTGGGGACTTCCCCACCACAGAGGCTGCCATGCAGGTGCATGACTTCCCCTGGGGCTGTGGTGCTGGGCTTGCTGCGGGCACGTGTGCTGCCACTCGCCCCCAGCAGAAAGCCAGTGACTCCAGAAGGCTGAGGGACCTGAAGAAAAGTTGAGGTTGTGGTGAGCCCCTCGTCCCCAGGGCAGAACCACCTCCAGTCAAGGTTAACATTGCTTTTTGCAGTGTTGCCTCATGCTCAGCCCTGTTTGACTGCCATTCCCAGCTGGCAGTACGTTAAAGGAGGGCTGCTCAATCACCAGAATTGATGGCAGTGTGCTGGACCATGGTCCTGCGATCCAAGCAGACTAGCTTGTGTGTCCTGGGAATCAGCATCCTGTTCTCCAGGTTTTGGCACCGAACTTCTGAAGGCCAGAAGCCATAAATGCGCTGGTGCAGAGGTTAGAAACAAGGAGGGGTTTGCATTCACTTTGCAGAGTTATGAATACATGGATAAGGGTATGCCAGTGGAAAATCTACAGGATACTTTTTTCCCTTTATACTTTTTCAAGTGCTGCTAGCAACACACAAAAGCAAATAAGCTACAAACAAATAGGAAGGGGAGAAAAACTTGAAGCCTCTTTAAGTGTATTCAGACTGTTGTGAAGTAAGGAAGGACAAGGACTGTGAAATGAACAAGGTCATTCTCAGGCTTGGTATTCAGAAAAATGCAGTTGAAATATAACAAAATGCATCTGTATAAATCATATGTGATTGAAATTCAGCACCTTCCTTTCTCCTGCTACATGAAATACAGTATAAGTGTTTCCATTTCACTGTTGCTCAAGATCTGGGGGGAAGTTGATTTGAAAGGACTTCCTTTAGTGTACTGCTTATGAAAACAAAATATATAAGCATTGCTGAGCACTACAATATAGTTGAACACATGGAATTCAAATGTAAAAACAACTCTTCACTCTTGCGTTCACGTCATTCACCTCTGGTTCAGGCTTTGTGCCCATCACCTGCCTTTCCTATCTGCAGCAGCAGAACACAGTCAAAATAAGTGCACTGGCAGATACTATTGCACTATTGCTAGTACACTGGACCTAAAGGCCTGGATTTTCATATTTGTTTCTGAAGCCATTCAGTAAGTCATTTTTCTAATACTTTGTTGTCCATATGTAAACCTGAAATGTTTTGAGTGCCAAGAAACCTATATGCACCGCTGTTTTTCACTGAACTGTCAGCAGAAGGAAACTTGCATCAACTAACTATACAGTCTACATGCATATTTGAACTCCATTGTGATAATTGCATACTTACTGTGCAACCAACCCCATGCTTCATTTGCCACGGGGTCCTCGAGGTCTCCCTGTACAAGTGCCCTGCATACAGCTCCTCACTACTGAACAGCACATTGCTTGATACTGCTGTTATGGGGCTATACAAGGCCAGTGACAAAAAGTAATTTCCATGGGAGGTTGACATCATCTCTTAGTTTCTAATGTACCTTTGGTACCAAAGACTGCCACAAACAATCCTCTGCAAAGGTTGTCTATACCTTTACTCTGATCACAGAATGACAGCACAACCAAGGTAGGAAGTGACCTTTGGAGGTCTCCAGTTCTACCCCCTGCTCAAAGCAAGTCTAACTAGATCTGGTTGCACAGGACCACGTTCAGCAGAGTCTTCCAAGGCTGGAAATCACATAGGCCTTCTAGGTAACACATTCCAATTTTTTACCAATCTCATGCCAAGCTCTCTCTGCTGGCTCATGTTCAACTTCTTTTCCATTAGGACACCCAGGGCCTTTTCTGCAGAGCTGCTTTCCCATAGACAGCCCCTACAGACAGTCTGGTGTGACTGAACTCCAGAAGCAGGGTTTCACATTTGTTTCTGTTTTCCTTTATGAAGCCCCCACCGGCCTATTTCTTCAGCCATCCAGGTGTTTCTGAAAAGCAGCCCTGCTCTCCAGGATATTAACCAACCTCCCCCAGTTTGTTTGTGTCTGCTAAGCTGCTGAGAGCACACTCTATCCCATCAACCAGATCATTAATGAAGACATTAAACAGTATTGGTCCCAGCTGACCTCTGAAGGACTCAACTTGTTACTGGCCGCCAGCTGGACCACTTGCACAACCCTTTGAGGCCAAAAGCCCAGCCAATTTTCCACTCACCTTATCTCCCACCTATTCAGCTCATAATTCACCAATCTGGTGAGAGGACTATAGGAGACTATGATGTTAAAGACTTTGTTACAAGCCAAGGTACCCTGCTCCAGTCCATCACAGTAGAGACATCAGTGGATTCACTGTTCCCCAATCAATGATGGAGCATAATTTGTATTCTTTGTGGGTGAACACATACGCATTCAACGATTGTTTAACATTGGGATGAGAAATTGATGCTAGAAGACAAAAGCTACAAAAGAACACATTTGAAACCCCCTGACATGATATCCAGAGGGACAAGTCTTACTTTCTGTGTTCCCTGACACCTCCCACTGAGTGACCACTCTCTCCTGTGGTGTGGAGAACTCTACAGCTTACCATCTGTTAAGTGAAAAAGCGCCTTCTTACCAGAGTAACAGTGAGGATCAAAAGAATTTCTGGAATCACTAGGGGATCTGCATGATTAATGATGATGCCATTAGAAAAGAAGACTGGTGCTGAGGTCCCAGGACAATACTGAAAGAGAAATAAGGATACCTGAGGTGCCATGGACCAGGCAGGCTAGTTTCTGTAAGTCACTAGTTTTACAGTGTGAGTACAACCTACCCCTTTCCCTAGGAGTTAGCTGTTCCATCATGTCAAGGTCAGTATAGCTCTTTCTGTCCACAGATACACACATAAACACACAAAAAAATTGTGATGTAAACGTACTGGAAGAAATGGATTTTTTCAGTACTTTGTTAGCAACTTTGAGTCTGTCCTAATACAGTCTTAGCTGCAGTTTCCCAACTGATTCATACATCATCATGAGTGGTTTCACCTTCTTTCATATTAGAGGGATGTGGTCCTGTCATGTCTAGTGACAGAATAGCAACACTTTTGCCTCTTTTTCACAGCTCAAAACTGAGATTTTGGGTTAGGTTAGCCACTGAAGATGTTTGTGTCATGCGGTGATGCCTGCTGTCTGTGTGTGCCATACAATTGCTTTATGTAGTGATGGTCTTTGGTCAGTTCCAGGAAAAAGTTACTTACGATGAGTATAAGCATCTTTCTGTCTAAGAGTTCCTGCTGCACGACATATTTGTTTGCACCCCTGATCTTTGGTGCCTGGTAGGTAATGAGCAGACCATTCCCAACAACTCAGGGGAATGTGGAAGAGGCTGTAAAGTGGCTGTGTACAGCATTCGGTTCATATGTCTCCAGTGTTTGCTGCATGTGATGAACCCATCAGCTCCACGTCTGACCATGACGTCCTGAGGGCTGCCCTAAGGGCTGGCACTCGCTAGCATCCTTGCTGCAGGTTGACAACCAGCCACTGATTCTGACAAACTCTGTAAATTACTTGGCCCTAGAACTACTCATTGAAACACAAACAGAAGTAGTGTAAAATCTTTTATTTCTTTCCATCTAGGGAAGATTAAGAAACGTCACTCCAAGTATGCAGCAAAAGGGAATGGGAGGTAGTAAAACATTGAGGGAAATATAACTGGTGAATATTAAGAATTGCATCATGTACAATTAATAAACAGCAGTCATTGCAATGAACTTGGATTCCTCAGGAAATAGATATTTTCTAGAAGAAGGAAATAGGTGGGAGGAGATCTGTGATACGCTAAGGAGATCCTAAATGGTCATTTCACTTTCCACAGTTAGGCAGAATTTGGTCTGATCTCATGCCAGGCATGTCATCTGTCTGGTGACAGCAAGAGCACAGAAAATCTGCCTGTGACAAGAAGTCATGCATAAATGAAGGACAAAAGGGCTAGAGAACAAGTGGTGTGCCTTACCAGTTCACATACCTTGGCTGCTTACTTACTGGGTTTACAGCTGGTGTCCCACAGTGCCTATGTTCACTGTGCAGAGCCCACGTCTTCACCTCCTAAGGCCCATCCCCCATGCCAACCAACTACATTAATGCCCCCAGTCACTGGTGCTCTGACCTGTGGGACACCCTGGGTTTCCTCAAGAGATCCACACTCAGAGATCTCAGATTTCACATTTGCTTCTCCACGGCTCCTTTGTGTTTGCAGTGTGTAAGGATTAGATGGACCCTTACAACTGCCCCATTACTTTCCCATCTGACAAGCTCTGCATCTTCTGGGAGAAATCAGGTTTTCCAGAATACCTGCCAATGGTTTCTGGAGGCCTTCTCCACACGAGATAGCTCTTTTGCCATGTGCCATACATGTTTTTTGGGGTGGAACATCAAAGGTGGAGAAGCGCTGTGCAGCTCGGCAGTAGGACTTGAAGACAGGTCAAGAACATACAAGGCCATGGGGTAGTTTTGCCAGACTGTGGGCAAGCTGATTGACGCTGTTTGGCTACCAGTCACATCCACACTACTGGGGAAGTGGAATGACTTCAACATGAATCATTCCCAGCTCTTAGGTTCCTGCAGAAGGAGGCAGACTGTGCAAATCATAGTTACCCTGAATGCAAACTAATATACAATCAGTAAGAGTTAGTTGGTGACTTGGGGTCAAGTTTGAACTGGAGGCCTAAATAATACAGCAGCATATACTCAGCTGTCATGACAGCCAGCCTCTGCTGCTTCTGCTGTCTCAGTTTTCCAGGCACCCTCATCTGGATGCCACTGACCGGCTTTGCTTGGATGCCCCAGTCTTTTACCACTTCTACCATGAAAAGATACAAGGCATACGCATTATATCACAAATCTCTCTTAAAATATTCTCCATCGTATTTGAGAGCTGTCCCTTGCTGGCTATCAAAAAACCATCCTCTGGGGAAAGCACTTCTTAAAATACTATCAGCAATAACCTTACACTTTAAAGAGTAGAAATGTAAAAGAAGCAGTAAGAGAAAACCACTCATATGGGGAAAATATGCTTTAGAGAAAATGTATACAGCAAAACAGAGGAACTTGCATGCTTTTAAAGAAATCTCACTGCATATTACCTAACCATTTTTCCTCCTCATAGGTTTGCTGTCATCTCTAACATGAGGTGACTCTCTTTACACTGGCCTATTAAAATAAAATGTAACTCATGGAAGAACAGTTATTTCTCTTTAAATACTTTTGTGGGGAAAATATACAGAAAATACTTATTTTACTTCCTTGACTATGTCTAGCTATGTGGCTATTTAAAGACAGTGAAGTAGAATCGGAAGGATCTAGAAGATTATTAGCGTAACTGATAGCTCTGCGCCAGTGAATTAATACTATGAACATGCCTACAGGACATCTACCTTTCTTCTTAGTTCAGTTTTATTTTTAGACAAAATGTATTAACAATCTTTGCTCACTTTAACTTTGTTAAGCAAAACGTACTTTGTAACCTAGAAAAGGCTTCTATCTCGGGCCTTGGAGGGGTACTTTTTCTTTTGTTCCAAAGCAGAGGGAAAACTTTCACTGACGGAAGTGGCTGCGTGAATTGCGACTTTGTCAGCCATGGTCTCCTTTCATTACCAAAAAAAAAAAAAAAAAGGAAAATTTGCTGGTTTGTACTGAATTTGTGGATGTATGTTGAACTTCGTTAAGGGATCATAAAATACTGCGTGTTATGAAAAGCATTAAGGCTATGGATGCATTTGTGAGGCCCTACGGATGGTTAGTGAGGTTTGTGAAAGCAAGGATGGTGGCTAAGTGTCCAGCAGAACAGGACCGTTCATGGGAGCAGCTGCACATACTCAAACTTATGCTTTTAATATAGCAGTGAATACATGCTTACTATCGCACTGATTTGTCCTGTGAGATGGACAAGCCACCTACAATTCTTGTATGAACTCTGCCCCTACAGCACCATAGTTCCATGTTTATCTCTGGAAAAAGACCTAAATCTTGCACAACTGGCAGAGATGTTAGCCAAAAATAAACAAATTCGTGTGAGATGTGATTCAACAATCTAAGATCCTAGACAACAAGATTAACTATGTACTGTACAGTACTTCACAATTTCAAAATTGAGTACAGGAGATCATTTAATTAAAACCTATTCAACTGAAAATCCTATTTATCTGAAACAAATGTTTGTCCTATCTATAATATCAACAAACTATTCACATGAGCAACTAGCAATAAACAACAGAGAGATGCACAATGAATGTCAATTAACACAATTTGCTTTCAAATAAACTTGCAGTTTATGTATATAGCTTTAGTACTGTCCTGTGTATCCATTATAAAGGTCAATTAGCCTCAATTGCAGCTAGTCAGCTTGTTCTAAAACAAAATCAGCATACGATACTTTTTTTTTTTTTTTTTTAAATCAGCATCTCAGCACTTCATTTGCCTGGGACTGAAGAATTTCTAAATAGCTAGAAGTCTTTGCTAAAAGTTTTATGCTAGGAAATGTCAAAAAAAAAAAAAAAACTAGAGCAAGAGCATCAGATTGGTTGAAATTGGTAAGGTGTCACAGTGTGGCTGCATAAAGCTTTTTAAAATATTCATTATTCAGCATATAATCATATGGATTCTGAACAACAAAGAGCTGTGGTGTGTGTGCCTCAAAGGATGAAAATCTCCCTAAGTAAAGCTCTCAATGCATACACTAATCCAAGACTACACTAACAAATCTCTTGAAATGGAAATCCTTGCTGAAAATGGTCTGTATGCATTAAACGCTATCAAAGTGTTTTTTCCCCCTCTCCCCTTTGGCTGCAGAATGTCAGCATTTATGGTAAAAGTCAATCAGGTGCTCACTTGTTCTGCTTAATCAGGAAGAAATGGTACCACGTAGATACTGGAAGCTCTCGTCTGAAATTATACAAGCATCACTAACTCAAAGGACCATCAATGTTGTAGAAGGCAAAGGTGAGACGTCCAACATACCAGTCTCTGAAAGAGGCAAATGGTGACGCTTCCAGCAAGAACATCTGTGGTTGCACTCATGAAAATATAAGTGAGACACTAGATTTAGAGGAAGGCTAGTTTTATCTGATGGAAATAACTATATTGATCATTAAAAAAAAAAAAAAATCAAAAACAAACCGCAGCGTTGATTATTGATCATGTTACATGACCTGCTCCATTGGCCATGCCAGCCACAGCTATTGAGTCACACCAATCAGGCTGACCACAGCAACCACTGAGTCAGATGATATCCAATCTGTCTGTGTTAATGTGAAAGAAATTTGTTGACATAATAAATCACAATTCTGGCCTTACCAGACGCTTTCAGAGTCTTTTTGATGTTGATAGTACTTACAAAATAAGAGGTGTCTTCTCACTTTAGAAAAGAAAACATATAAGATTGTACAAAGACCTAGGGGGAAAAGATTGCTTTCTCAGAGCATGCTAAAAAAACTTCATTTGCAGAAGGTTAGCAGGGGCTTTGTGTCTTTTGTGTCCTTTATGAACTTTGTCTTTGCTGTGGGCAGACAGCACTCAGTGCTACAGTGCAATTTTCCTGATGCTACTGCTACTGAGGCTCATACAATATCAAAAAATATGCTAAAAATTGAGAACATAATTATAAAAGACATAAAATTGAAGGAAAACGATCTGTTTTCAAGGAAAGATTCACTTGTGTCCCTAAGGTCTATGAAACATTTCCTTACTACTGCAACCTGAGAACTACAAGGATTCTTAATGACATTAGAGCATCCAGACTCACTGCTCCTTCCTGCTTCCAAGCTCAAACCCTCCTGAAGGTGATCTTCGGTTACCATTTTATTGCTATAGCAAACTTCAAACTCCATTATACTATGCAACTTATTAGGATTAAATCAGTCAAAAGAGGAATGAGTCTTCACAAAAAAGTAAGAGTCACATCCCTGGCTGACGGGTATGTGATTTCAAAATTCAGCTACAAACATGAAAGTTATTGTTCATGATTGCTAGAGGAGTGGAAAACTTAATTTTAACTTGTTGGCAGTGCTAAAAGATGCCCTCTCGAAACTAAGTCAATGTTTGAATCTCAGCATTATGGTTTTCACACGATAGAGAGAAAACAGACGCTTGGCTGTTTAGCTAAGGATAAATGGTTGATCTGTATGGACTAGACTAGAAATCTGCTGCTCATCCTTGGATGTACTGTAAAAGTTAAAATATACAGTTATTGATCCCGGATGTGCTGAGATGCTGCAGTTCCTTCAAACGGGAGAAAAAAAAATATTCTGATTTCTCACTATTTGAAAAACCTTGCAATGAAACAGTTTGTACTCCTATCAGAACCATTTGCAAGAGGAAAGCATGCCTCATATATCATGAGATTTAGTCTGATAGAGTTATAAGAAACAGACCATCCGAATCAGCCAGCTTGGAGTAAGGTAATACCTCCTAAAAGGCATCCTGAACATCATCAGGGTCTTGTGAAACAACATTTTGATTAGCTAAGTGAAAATGAATCACAAGTGTTGGCATACAGCTATGCTATCATTTTATTCAAAGAATGATCAATTGGTAGCAGAGTGATGAAACATTAAACAGAAAGATCAATTCAAGACATTATATTCTTACAAGACTCCTAGATCCTCTACTCAAGACCTGATCGTTTCCACAAGACTTATCAGACATGGACGATAATTACAAAGATATGGTAATTGAGGGCATTAAATCAAGCATGCAAGCTAGATCTGCTGTCACAGCAAGAATTTCTTCATTGAGAACTGGCAGAGAAGGATTTTCTTCTCCCTTGACTGGCACAGCAGGATTGTCATCCAGACACTGGCACAGTAACGGGTTCCACTTTAAATCTATCCTATCTACACCCTGTTGAAGTAATTCAGTTAATTGCACGCATCAGTCTTTGGAGAAATCTTTCATACTGCTAGTTACGTCCTTGGATGAGTGTGGGAGCCACCAAGCACTGCAGCGGCACGCGGCTGCCTGCTAGATCTGGAATCGCTGTTATGAGCCAAAAGCCCACTTAAGCACTGAGGAACCAAGAAGCCACAAGATCATCCGAGCTTTTAAATACTATAAATTACACAAGAAGGGATGTGTCATAAGCATAAATGTTCAACATGGCACAAAGTACTACAGAAGAAGAAAACTAGCCAGAGCATGACTTGGCAATTTAGAGAACGTGATACTAATATTAGTTTGTGAAATTTCTTTTTTTCAGCCTTAAAAGAAGAAGGAGCAGAAGAAGAAATACTGAGTACAACTCAAAGAATTGCAAGGAAGGCCAGACAAAACATTCACCCAGACAGCTGAGACACAGCTCTTTTGTAGACTGTGCCAATATTGACTTTCACATAAAGTCCTATTTTTTTACAGAAAAGGTTAACCTTCCACAATTTACTTGCTCATGAAATATAAGGTGAACAGAGACACTGATGCAAATGATCCAGTATATTAAAAAATGCATTGAGCCAGGAAATATTCAAAGTTCTGTTATAAATTATCTTTTAAGGTCTGGGAGAGTAGACGTAGTGGCTGTGCCAAGTTGAACTAACTGGAATAGCTGGATTTAGAAGGAATTTGCTTTTGGGGCTGATCTCTAAAAGACTGAGGGGCTTCTTGACCCGCTCATACTTTAAAAATTTTGTAAAAAGGTTACGGATAGCCTATCAAGTGAACTGAGTATTAAAGTAGATATGGCCAACTGAACTTCTGTATTTCAAAGAAGCATCTTATAATAACAAGTGTTTGAGCCCTTCCTATTCCACAAAGGTTATCTCTGTCATTTATAAGGGTGGAAAGAAAGGTAAGTTGGCTTGATTAGCTTTTGATGTGAACTCAAAACACTAGGCTGTAGCGTTTCTGCTTCCTGTATTGCATTCAGACAGGAATCAGAGAAGTAAGAAAAGACCAACAGGGAAGAACAGCATTTGCACACTACCAATTTGAACAACAAAGCTTTTCCACTTCTCTCCTTGTCTCAGAACACGAGGCAGGCACGTTCACAGCCCTCTCATTTATTTTTAACTTCTATTCCACTGAGTCAGAGAATTTGAACTCTGGTAACACTGGAAGTCTGAAAGAGCAGGAGCCCATGAAGAAACTCCCCAAAACTTCCCACTGAGTGGGAAGCCCATCTGTAGGTGTCAAGTCCCACTGTAGGCCTTGACTGCATGAAGCAGTTTACGTGGGGCAGTAACACTGACAATTTTACTCTGCTGTGATACACTCATTCTTTCCTCTTTATGAAGAAATTAGGGTTGTGGAGAGAAGCTTTGTGCAGGTGATCAATTCCAGTGGATCCCCAAACTATTTCAACATTCGGGCATGTATTTTTGCAGGGAGGCAAATCTTTGCAAAGAGGAAATTGCTAACCTCCACAATCAGAGAGCTTAGAGGTGGAACGAGTGTGCACAACACAAGTACTTCCCTCTATAGGGCTGCCCCCTTGTAGATAGGATTATGAAATCGCCAACACTTGCTGAGATGAATGGAAAGGTTTTGATACAGAGTGGAATGATCTTTAAAATGAATTGTACTTATCCTCTAAATATAAGCAACTTCCTATCTGGTAACAAATGAGAGGGACAAAAAAGGTGAAAAAAAATCTTGCATAGTGTACAAGATCTGATTTAAAGAAATTGGTATGTAGCACTGAGGGACCATTCTGGTCTAGTTTACCTGCTGTGATTGATACAAAACAGGGTCAGCATTCAGACAGCAAGAGAAATACTGCAGGAAAAGGGTTTCCTCTAGCAGCTGTGTTGACCCTCGCCAACAAGAAATGCCAAAGAGATGCTGGATTTGAGAAGTTTGAGGACACCTTGCTCCTGCTTTAAGTCAGATTATTCACATCCAGCGTCCCATACAGAGGCAGTGCACTGCAAAGACAAAAGAGACAGCAGACAATGCAGTCAGCCAGGTTTGTGTTTCATGGTTCCTTGCTCAATGCATGAGGTTTTCTGCCACGCAAATTCATCAGTCAAGCACAGAGCAACCCAGACACCATGTCCTCACGTGTTCAGGTGCTCTTTACAAGCCACAGTATTTTAGCACTGTGTAGAGTAACCAAAGCTGGTTTCTGTTTCTTCTGCCAGAAAATAAATTAGCGGTAGTGATTTTTATAACCACACGTTCCCTGCCATTTCAAAGTCAGCAGGTAACTTATATGGCCAGCTCCCTAGCAAGAAAAGCACTTGTGTAGTATCTACCACACATGATCTAGCTATCTGGCATTTAATCACTCTTTTTAATTTAACTGAGAAAGACAACTCCTCTGGTATCCAGTCTCTTCAGAAGGTGACTTACTTCCTGTGCAATTTCACTGTGTGCAGTATGAAAAACAACTGTACCGTTCATCTCTTCCTGTCTCCTCAGCTTTAGCTCCAAGGTACAGAGCTCTGTACTGCTGCACATTATGCTAGGGGTCTATTAAGCAGCATACTGGTGCACCGATCTGGAAAAATGTAGCAGTCAATGATGCCGACTACATTCAGCTCGTAAATTGTGGGCATGTTCTCTGCATCGCTTTAAAGGTGCTGAGGTAAAAGAGAGAAGCTGTGCTACCTGCATGCATGAGTGATCGTCAGCACTGATGTGCATCTTCAGGCTCCTTTGCCCGCTTTGCTCTAAGGGGCACACTGGTATGGCAGGCAGAGACAAGCAGGAGAAAGAAGGGCACAGGGAAGCACCCGGCCCACACCACTCTCTGCCTGTATCCACTGCGGCTACAGCCTTGGAGATGCTGCTAAGTGCTACAATCCGGAGCAGCTCCCTGGTGGCTGCAATTTGGGCTGAAAGCCAGGCCAAGAGAGGAGAAGCCAGGGTGCCTCACTCTGCCTTGGCAAACAGACTCAGCAAAGCAGAGGCTCTGGCCCAGCGCCTCTGCTGACTGCAGGGACAGGGAGGTGGGCGGATTTGTGCCACTTGCGCTCTCCCTCCAGGTCCAAAAGTGAAACGTTTATTCAGGATTCACTCACTGAGTTTTTAATTATTTGCAGACAAATTGGTGTGTCAGCAGATAAGGTCTTGCACCTTGAAAGAAGTAATCTTCAGCAGTGCCTTCATGGCAGAGATCTCTGGGGCTGGGTCCAAGCTCAGCAAAGGCAAAGGTGGGGGTGTCTGGATTCAGCCCCTCAGTCTGTTAGACATTTAATGTCACACAGCTCTGCCTGGAAAGCATCGCTGTCCCTGCATCACATGTGTACGTTGTAAGGTACAGAGCCCATGTTTTGGTAAAGGCATCAAAGCAAAATGGCGGCAGCTGGCATTACAGTGTGACACCAGGCTTCCTGCTCCCTCCAGGAGAACTGTGGGGGTGTCAGCACCTTAACCCCCACCAGCACAGGAGCTGGGGCAGGATCTGGGGGTACATTCTTAGCTGCTGCCTGCGGTGCTTCCACAGCCAAGGCACCCACCTGCTGCAGTGCCTCGATGCCCAGAGCAGTTCCTGCCAAATCTTTCCTACTAAGTGCCCAAACAAGCATCACAAATGATGCGTAGCAAAGCATTCATAGCACAGTCATGGAAACAAAACAAAACCACTGCTTTGATAACTGTTTCTGAATTAAGATAGATATATCCTCTACTCCCTGGGTATGACTCAAAATACTAGTGCGTTCTTCCTCCTCCGACTACTATTTCTGTCACTAGCACACTGGTTGCAGCTCCCTGGTCCTCCCCAGACCTCTTCTCATCTGCTCTTTGCAGACTTCCAGAGGTGCAGTAGACTTGGGAACACAGATGGACAAGTCACAAGGCTGCACTTCTGGCAGGCTGAACAGGAGCACTTGTACAGCTGAACTTGAGCTCTTTTAAAAGCCAAACCTCCAGACAATCCAGAAGAAAGCAAACTAAAAACTGACACTGGCACTAGGCAGGTGCCTTGGATTTCCCAGCTGAAAGCCTGCTCTCTATACGGAGCATGGCACTAATCAAAGCACAACAGGATAAGGAGCATGAGGAGGTTTGTGTTAACATACATCAGCATGAAAACTTCCCTTTTGATCTGAAAAAGAGGCAAGAAACTGTGCATATTTTACTATATTAAATATTAAAATATTTGCTATATTTTACTTTTTAATGTGCTTTTTTATTTTAAATACAAAGGCCCCGGCTTGTTGATGTTTCCTGGATTTAGGACAGTTGTGCATGCCTGCTGGGGTACAAACCAGCCCAAGAGCAATGGTGGATCCTCACTAGAAATTGTTGTGTGCAGGGCTGAAGCTGCAGGTGGGCCCTCAGCAGTGCTGCCCAGGCACCACCCCATGACCTAGGCCTGCAGCAGCCATCCTTGGCTTAACACGTGGTTGCCCTTGAGCACTATTGGCGAGCTGTGTGGTGATGTGAGGAAACAGTGGTGAAATTGTCAGCTGCACACCTGCATGAGAATGAAATCCAAGCTGAAACCTCCTTGCTGAGCATAACCTGGAGAGGCTGGCAGCTGTCACTGCCTCGGGCCACTGTAGCCTTTCAGAGGAGCAGTGGTTTCCATCAGCAGCATGTGGGGAACGTGTCCCCGCCTCAGGGGCTGCCATCAGCAGCAGGCGGCAGTGGCAGAGAGAGGCGTCAGAGGACATGCGGTGGGAAGCAGTGGTGGGCCATGGCCCTGTGCAAGCGTGGAGAGGAGGGGCGTGAGGCTGCAGTACCATGTCTTATGGTGAGGAGCACCTGTGCTGCGAGGTGAGGGACCTCAGAGCCTCCTAGGCCCCTCTGTGTGGTTCTCAGCAGTGCAAGCAGGCAGGGAGGGGAGAGCCTCTCCTTTGGAATAAGGGATAATTAATAAGTTGGTACTTAATATATATTTCTTTGCTGTAAAAGTGTTGCATTAGCAAGCTTCTGTTTTCTGTGGCGTTATAAAAGATGACAAACAGGACACGAGTCAAGATCACCAAGCTTTCACAGAGGGGGTGAGAGCCATGTTCAGGAATATCTCATGTTAAACAAGCAAGATAATTATTCTGCTCTACTTAGCATTGGCTAGGCCTCATTTGGAGAATGGCATTCATTTTGGGGCATCACATTTTAAAACAGACAGAGAAATTGAAGAGAGTTCATATGAGAGCAACAAAAATGATTAAGGGGTTAGTAAATAAGACCTCTGAGAAAAGGTGGAGAGAACAGAGCCTGTTCAGTCTAGAGGAAAGAGGACTGGGGGGAAGCATTACTGTCTACAAATATGTAAAGGGTTGTTACAGAAAGGACGTAGACCAATTATTCTCATCAGAGAACAAGGACAGAACAAGAACTAATGGGTTTAAGATGCAGCAAGGGGGAATTTCGACTTAATATTAGGAAAACATTATAACTATTTGAAAAGTTAGGCAATGGAACAAGTTTTCTGAGAAGACTGCAGAATTGCCACTGCCAGTGAAATACGAGGCTGAGACCAGACACTTATCTGTCAGGGCTAGTTTAGGACTAATGAAATTCACAATCCTTCTAAAGCAAACAGGGATGTTCTGGAGTCTCTCACAGATGGATGAGCAGAAGCATCATAAATAGAAAACTATTTATTCAGAGGAAAATGAGAGGTTTGTGTATACACACACATGTGCATGAATACTGCTGAAATTCTACAGGGAATAAAAGAGTTCTTGGTAGTCACAGCCTTTATTCTTTTGTCCCAAAACACCATGCCTTCATATCAATCTTTCTCCAGTGCTATAGAAACAATGACAGGGACATCAGAAAAACTATATCTACATTTTTGGATCACAATTCTACTGTCATTTCTCCAGAGGATGATGAGCTCAGTAGGGAGCTGATTGCACACAAAGGAACATGCAACATGGAAACTAACAGACTATTGCCATGGGAGATACTGCAGGAGCTCCATCATGTTCACCCCTCTGCCTAGGTCAGATACAACTGCAAAACCAAAACCAGATCCTTCCCACTCAATGATTACTTCAACTATAAGCGAGAAATCATCAAAGGCACAAAAGGGAAAACCGCAGATGCTAATGGAAGCACTGACTCACTCCTATTGCTCCTGTGGTGTTTTAGAACTGTGGAGTCTGCACCAATAAATAGCACCTTCTTGCTATGAAAGCAGCATGAAAACACAGGGAACTAGCAGTATCTTAAACTCAAATACTTTGTTACATTTGCATTATCACTACCACTTCTGTGAAGTCCTAAACGCTTTGAAAAGCAACATAAGAAACCAATGTGCTTTAAGAGGTAAATAGCTATCAAGATGTTTGGTGAAATGTTTATAAAACACAAATTTCACCTTTTGTCATTAAAAGACCATCCAGTCCAAAACAAAAACACCCATTCCACTGGATCTTTGAAGGCTGTTCTGACTGTTTTGAAATTTTGGACTAAATAATTCAAATAATTGCAGGCAGTGCATGCACTACTTAGCCTAGAGTGTGGTTTTATGCTGAAGTTAGAAATTCATTTGAAACACACAGAAAAAACGGGGTGGAACTATTATAAACAAAGTGTTAGCCCAACCATGAAAAATTGAAAATGGCAACAGTGTAGTTAAGTTCAAGCACAATTTGCAAATACGCTGCAGTCATTTGCAAACACTCCTCTCCTTGCTGTAGGTCAGTGCTTTGCAGAGGTTATCATCACTGACCAAGCTCTTTGCAATATTTTTGAGGCTATCGCAAAGGCAAGCAAGAAGCATGTGTTGATAAAGAACTGATTTGAAATGTCAGCCTTATGGGAGAAGGTGCCAGCAGAGCTAGCTATTTTTCTTTTTTTAAACAAGTATAAGAGGATTAAAATCTTCCTGGTCAAGAAGCAAACCTTGAGGAAAAGAAGCCAAAAGTCTGACAGGTTTGCGAATCTCATAGCCATGGCAATCATTTTGCAAATGACTAAAAATAAGGAGTCGATAATCCAAAGGATGATCTCTGAAGTGAAGAGCACCAAATTACTTGAGGGAGAAAATCAATTATCTCCTATGCAGTTTCGTGGCTGCACAGCCTACAAAATGCAAATGCACAGAAGTTACCATAGTCACAGAAACCTGAATATCAAACTTAAAATTGCCACGGAATTTTACAAGAATCACCCTGCTCACAAATGGGTGCATATGGGCTTTATTGACACAGATACAGTGTTATTCTAATATTCTTCATCACAAAGGCTGACAGCCGTCTAGAGATGACAGCATCTATGAAAGAGATGCTGCACTGTGGTGAAAGCAGAATGAGGTGACTGGGTCTGGTAGGCAGCACAGAAATCAAATTACCATCAAATACCACAGGCTGATTTCTAACATCTTTTCTTTCACTGAGTGTTGTCTGACTTCATAACTGGGTCCCTGAAATTAATGGAACTGCTTGCAAGAAAAACAGTACTCAATGTGCCTCAGAGCACCAGAGCCTGACCCAAAGCACATACTCAAATGTCACCTTATATTTTAATGTATCTCAGACATGACGGGTTTTTTTAAGTTATTATTAATTTAGAAATACATTCCTTATTGGGATCAGCCCTTTTTTCCCCCCCTCTCACTAGAAGCACAAATGTCTTTAGATGAGACATCTGAGGATTTGGCCACTTGTTACTAAAAATCCCATTTCCATGCATGCATAATCCATGTTCCCTGTAGGTTTTGAGAGCAAGGAGCTTACCGTTGATGAAAAGGGACAAGTGCTGGAAACTCCAGATGGATGGAGGCCTCAAAGGGGAGGGTGCTCTGCTCCAGCATCTGTGGGTGAGCAAGGAAAGGGCTGTATGGGACAGACCTCATTTACACTACAGTTAAGTACTGGGTTTGAGCACATTGGTTAAAATATTTAACTTTCAGATTTAAGGGTCATAAAACACTATTATCCCTGTTGGGGGATAATTGGCCAAAGAACCGCATCAATTGTGCTTGGAATGAAGGGTTTCCCTAATTACAAGCACTGCCTTTATGACCACGCAAGGCCAGTATCTGAAAAGCATGAGAAAGAAATTAGATATTTAAAGGCTGGGAAAGAAATGGGTTAAAAAAAGATTCTTCTAGAACAGCTTCCTCAGGAGCAAGGGTTCTCCTCAGTTTTGATATATCACTGGTGGTTTCTAAAAACAGGACAGAATGGTGTCACCTCTGAGATGTTAGAAAAAGATGAAACTACTTGGACTCAAGCCACAGAGAGAAAGCAACCTACTGAGGGACGTGGATAAGGCCCCCCTGGCATTACTGCATGATGTGAGATAAGGAACAGACACTTCTCTTGGGGTAAGTGAGAGAGAGGGTGAACACGAGAACTACTGCGTTAAGTAGCGCTTTAGTGACTCTTTTGGTGCAGCACTGAGCTATACACGCTTGCGTATTATATGATGTATTCTAATATTGAAAATATTTACATGGAAATAAAAACTAACAGCAAGATTTAGAGGTTACACATTATAATCCATACGGATGGGAATTAACTTGCTTTGGCTCATTATTAACAAGAATTACCAGATTTGAGAAACACATTGGTCTGTCTAATACAGCGAGCAAGAAGAGCTGCCTCAGGAGGTGCAACAAAACATTAAAAGACATAAATTCTTTGAAGGCAATTGTGGCATCCATATGCCCTAGAAAAGTTTAGTCCTAACACCTATTTTGTACAAGTCAGCCAACACTGCTACTTGGAAATCATCATTCCTTATATTTACTTCTGTGCTTACTCTTATTGTCAACCCAAAAGTCCAATCTAAGGCACCCACAACATTTAGTCTTTTATAAGACAGCTCTCATCAAGAATTCAGTTCACTAGATCTTGACAAGAACTTTTTTCTTGAATAGCATAGGGAGTATATATGTATTTAAAGATAACATGGGAGTTGGTTGCCTTAGTAACAGGATATCTCAGCCACTGCGTTTAGTATTTACTCAGCACTGGAAATGTATACTGTATTGAGAAGAAATGTGGTATTTTTATTAGTCTACCCCATATTTATGCCCATCAGCAGCAAATGTATGCCGTGGAGCTTGACTTTCCATTTCTAAGCTATGTGAAACCACTGAGAAGACAGCATGTAGAAATGAAACCAGGGCACCTGGTGTAATGTACTTTTGTTGCAAGTATTGTGAGAGAAAAAACTGTTCTGAGAGTTTAAAGCACTTCACTAAAGATATTCCTTGTCTCATAATTCTATCATCTCCATCAGTAGAGTGTAAAAGCATTTATTTCCTATGGTTTCATATTCTGATGAAAAAAATCTACAGAAAATAGTTATGAAAGAGGATATTTCTATGGTGCCAGTTTCCACAACCGTATTAATGCGCAATACAAAATTAACATACTGTTAAATGCTACATTTTACCTGATGTCTGGGGGAAGAGGAAGCAAGGGAACAGTTAAAGGGCTGTTTCAAAGCTATCTGGGAGAAAATCTGGGAGAAGCAAGGAATCAGTTAAAGCCGCATCAATTAAAATGCATGAGAAATTTGAATTAAACATCCATTTAATTTTGAATCCAGCCAGGATGCCAAAAGGTTTATATCAGTATCTTAAGGGGGGCTACAAGAAAGAAGGGGACAGACTCTTTAGCAGGGTCTGTGGTGACAGGACAAGGGGAAATGGTTTCAAACTAAAAGAGGGGAGATTTAAGTTGAATTTAAGGAAAAAGTTTTTTACAGTAAGGGTGGTGAAGCACAGGAACAGGTTGCCCAGAGAGGTGGTAGAAGACCCATCCATGGAGATACTCAAGGTCAGGCTGGACCAAGCTCTGAGCACTCTGATCTAGCTGTAGATGTTCCTGTACATTGCAGGGGAGTTGGACAGATGACCTTTAAAGGTCCCTTCCAACTCTAAGGATTCTATGATTCTATTCTATGATTCTATATCCATTCTGCTGCAGACATGCCATGGGATTTTTCATTCTCCCAGCAAACGCTTAGAGGCTAAGCAGGACCTACTGCCTGCAGCTGCCCCATGCCTCCTGCCCTTGGGGCAGAGACACGTATCTAAGCAGTGAGCACTGTTCAGAAATCAAAGGTAAAACTCTCCTTCCTCTGATGGATTTTGGACCAAGTCCTAAGGACAGAATCTGCCCCTTCCCATTAACCCAGCGAGAACATGGGGTGGTGCAGGAGCCACCCAGGAGGCTGGCAGCCCCACACACCAGGGCTGAAGCTGGCCAGGCACAAGCAGCATCAGCTCACTGGCAGTCCGCTCCTGGGCACTGCCTCTCGCTCCTAGGACTACCATGCCAGTGAAAAATCCATTCCCAGGGTGCTCTCTCATTATAATTTCAGATAATGTAAAATACCTCTGTATTAATATCAATTTAATATCTGATACAGCCCCTGTCATGGTATTACAGCACACCCTTAGAGGATGATAGACTCCAGTCTAACACAGCTTTTCCTTCTCTAACGACTGCGATCTCCTATCCATTTTGCCATTCATATGGAAGAGTGCCTGCTCAGACAGAAAAGCAGAATATTATATTCACATAGAATAACTTAAATGTAAAGGCAGATTGAGACCATTTATTCTATGTTAAAAAAATAAGAGCTGGGAAATAGATATGGAAAGGCAGTGGTTAAAGTACTATCCAACAAATACAGCCTTTTTCCTTCACCATGAACAATTTTCTTCCTGATCCTGACTCTTTGAATTTTGCCTAGCTCTAAATATTGTTGCATAGATGGATTTGCAAAGGGCTGAGTTAAGTGCCAAATAATAAATGAGCTAGGCAGCCTGCTGCTGGATGCTGTGCTCCCTCAGAGGAGCAGGCAGGTGAATCAGCATGTTTGGGATGTAGGGCTCCTGAGCTCGGTGAGCTGGAAAGCTGGCGGTGGCACACAGCTCGGGCACGAGGCAGGGCGAGGAGAGCCGAGCTGGATGGAGATCAGCAGCAGGAGGAGCAGAGGTGTGGATCAGTTTCCCAGAAGCAATCCCTTCCCCGAACTGATGCGTGAAAAGGAAACTGCTTTTTTTTTCTGTTGCTTTTGCCAGTATAGGATAAGGAAAGCATCATACTTCTGTCAACAAAAAGGGAGAAAAGGAAGATAGATAATATATGCTGTTTAAAAATGGAATACAGATGCTGAGCTGATTTTCCTGACAGACTCTCCATGAACTATCTCATTAAGATTATTGTAGGCTGTAAACTAAACTGCATTTTTCTCAGGACAGACAGCCTTTTACAGGAAGAGCTCTGCTCCTAACTGTTTACCACACATTTCAGCTAAAATCTATCAATCTGAGTGAAATTAAAAAAAAATAGAGTTCTTCTGAGAACTGGAGAAAGGTTTAAGCTAGTGAAGCTTTTGCCTAATGAACTTTCCAGAAAAAAAATAAATGCGCTTTGTTTGTCTGGGTAAGATTTTAGGCCCCCACAATTCACAACTAAAATACACAAAACAGTCACACAGAAGCAGGCTAATCCACAGCTTCCTTCCTCACATACAGACATCAGTAGGAAGAAACAGAATGGCCATGAATTATCACCCTTCAGCGAGTGCAGGTAACAGTCAGTTCAGTGTTATCTTATGGAAGATCTACTGTAAGAAATTAAATTACCAAAGAGATTTAACTATTTGGCTCCTAGTCACGTACTCCTTGGAACTATCTGGACATGCCGTGTTTCCTCTAGATTCAGCAAGAATTTGTAATCCGGCCTCAAAAAGCTGCATAGTACTGTGTACATACACTGCATGAGATACAAATTCTGTTTTGCTTTAATTGAATGAAATAGCAACAAGGATGCAGATGCAGATCTTTCAGTTCCAATTATTTATTACCACTGAACTCGCAAAACCTTTCTTTGCCATTTGCTTTTGTTTTATTTTGCTGGTATACATTCTGCAGGTACTGTAGATTTGTAGCTGCCATCTAATTGCATTCTTTTTGAGCAGCGTATCGCTATATATCTATACCTACCCTACACTTTTCCTGTCATACCTACCTACTTCTGAGATGAATGCATGAAAGCTGGTTGCTGTAGCACACAGCAGAGAGAGAAGGACAGGCAGCACATTGCATTGCTCCTCGGATCCCTTTCAGTGAACTGAGGCTAAGGTACTGATGCTGCTTGATACAAACCGAATCTGGGTCTCCTTGTGAGAGAGAGGACAGCTATTGGGGGAGTAAACAGGTAAGGAGAAAAATGAAACAAGTTTGTTCTTCCTGCAGCAGAAGCTGTCAAGGTCCTTAGGAAAGGGAAAATCTGAAAGAATCAACATCTGTCAGCTCTGTTCACTTTGGGACTGACTGACAGCAAGAAATGAGCTATTATGCTGAGACTAGAAATACTTGGAGCTTGTCCAGACATATGAGGAGACGCACTCTCTGGCCCAACGATTCAGTGGAAATTAATATACTTCTCTTATATCCTTCCGAGATTGCACAATCCCTCCTCCCTCTCCTTCGCTCTACTGTTTAATTCTTATTATTGGTACTGTGGGAGCACCTAGGCGTGCTGACAGCCCCAGGTCCTTTTTCGCTGTGTGCTAAAAAGAGCAAAAATAAAGCAAAACAGACCCTCCATGCCCAACTGGACTGTTTGCACATAATCAAAAATGTTTCTTGGAATGACAACATAAACATACTGTTGCATTTTTAACACTATTTTGTATTCTGCAAAAATATTCTGAAGCTTAAGGGCTCAGTGCCCACAAATATGCTGGCACACAGATTTCACATATCTTGTGAAGTCTACTACGGCGCTGGTGTGTGCATACGCAGCAGCTGATTTTTCAAATGCGCAAAAGCATGCACTTGCATATCTGAGCGGTGGGACTGAGCCAAAAGCACGGGGATGAATTATTGGCTGTAAGAAGGTATTGATGCAGTCCAGCAGACCTATACACAGCACAATCATTCAAGAAAGAGAGAGAGCTGGCATGGGGCTTTTATTTTATTGTGATTGCACAGAGAGGCTCGTTTCTGCTTCGGTGGACAGATCATTTTCAGCAGCAAAGCACTCTTTTTCTAGAATGGCTCTAACTTTACAGTATCTGCTTCCAACAAACTTTTCTCCGGGCTAAACAGACACTTGCTCCTCACATGACAGTGTGTGGGGGAATGATGCTGAGAAAAGAAGACATGCTGTGGCTAACATCTTTGCTTGTCTTGTAAGAGTAATCTGACTAATGTCGGAATGATTCCATCAACGTTGTCAGAAAGAGGTTTAAGAACCCTGCAGGTACGTTGCAAGCCTTGGCATAGGCAAAGACTCACGCAAAGCAGACGCCAATTGACTAGAGGTGCTGGGAAGGTATGAGGCAACACTAAGGACCTTGAATCAGGCTGAGGAGCCTGAGTTTTCTTTTTGGGTGTTCTCAAAATTTCTTTCCCCATTTCAGATAGACTAGAGTGCACAAGAGGCACTGTGGGATATGCTGTCAAGTGCTATCGGTGCCGCATTTCACACTCGGAAATAAAATCAGACTGAGTTTGTATAACGCCAGATGAGCCTGCTCACATCTTAGTCATATTTGAACTACGTATCAATTACACTGAAGTATGCTGGTCATTCAGAAAATAATGCCAACTCTAGTTCCTGCAGGACAGATATGTACTAACAAGACCATTAGGAAATGCCATTACCACTTTCCCCAGGCAGTAATGTATAAATAAGGACTCTTCTGTCCCATTAGATCTTTGCTGGCCACCCTTGATACAAATCCCTTTCCTTAAAAGAATGGAAGCTTGATTTTGTGAGGAGCTCTCTCAAGTGGTGTCTGATACATCTTGTTTCAAACTGTACTCGGTCTCCGTGCTCATTGCCTGTTCTTGAGTTGTTGAGGCACTTAATTTCTATGTTGCTCCACTTCACACTGTGCAAAGAAGAACAACCTATTCTATTCTATTACCTATTGTTTCTTTTGTATACTTAGATTAGAAATAATTTAGGTCAGGGAATAACTTTTCTATGGAAATAGGTATGACATAGCATAGCTGCTCCTAGAGTACCATAATACTATTTATAAGTGTTAAATTAAATAGATCGTCTGCGTCACTGATTCACCAGAAAGGCCCAATAGTTCCTATCCCATGTACAAACTCACTGATGTACACTGGGTGATACCTTCAGGAAAACAACAGAATCACCCAAAATAAATATTCTGAGACATTAGCATCAGTACCCCACCAACAGAAAAGCAGGACTTTTCTCTCTCCAAACATATTGCAAAACCTCTTCACCTTGGCCCAGGGAGCTTAGCATTAAAGCAGCTATATTTGAGTGCATTCCTCTGTTTATCCTTCTGTTGTCATGCCTAATAGATAAAATTGACAAGTCTGACTGACATCTGTATGGATTTCATATACACACCACAACGCGAATGAGCAAACGGCCTCCTGGGAGACTGCTGGGACTCTCATTCATTATCGTTATCACTCTCATGATTCATGCAGATGATGAGACTCCCAGTTGTATTCTCCTTCCTGTGCTCCAGCTTGTGCTTTGCAGCACGTTGTTTCCACCAAACTGTCATACAAGCGATCAATTTTCCTGTCACCCCGGGAATTACTGCGGTATGGCTGTCCCTGCTTCTATACGGCACACCTGGGCAGAGCAGAAACCGAATGATGTGCTCCAGACCTCAGGATGAACCCAAGGCAAAATGCAGGCTCACTGAGCCAGGCTGCTGGTGGCTGGGGACGGAGCAGCTGATCTCACAGCAGCCGTTCAGCTCTTGGCCTTGCCACATTTGCCACGAACGGCACTGTGGTGAAGCAAAAGAGAACCTCCCAGTCACTAGGCCAGTAAATGCCTTGTCCCTTAAATAAAAGGGGTCTCTGCTTTTTTCCACAGCACAGCAAGCCGTCATCAGCGTGCAGACCAACTGAAATTCAAGTAGGGAAGTGGGAGACACATCTGTGAAAATCTCGTTTCTCTTGCAGACTGTTTTTCCTGGACTGCTTCTGGGTTACGTTATGCTGTTATCACTGCAACTGTACCCATGAAAGGGGAAGAAATAATTTCATTGTTAACCTCAAAACGATTTCACAAGGGTTCAGTGAAATTGAGATGTTAAGAGAATTAAACAAACGGCATTGAAAAATGAGACACCATTTTCATGACTTATGACTTTACAAGAATTTGGATAACGATTGCAAAAGGTTAATATGCTTTATATGAATCTGCAGGTTACTGTCAAATATAAAAAGCAATACTGCATAGCAGAGACATCTGCTGGAAGCCTGACGCCATCGTCTCACTCCTGCTTTTGGCTTTTAATCTCTGAGCAGCCCCAAAGCAACTTGCAGTGCCTCCAGCCAGAGAGCCGGTTCCTGACTAATTAAGGATTCCCTGCACACCTGCACAACAGCCAGGCAGCGGGAGCAAGAGATCTTTAAGCTATACTCAGGAATTTAAATGAAAACTTTTGCATCTCAATTGAAGGTTATACTTTTCTTCCAACTGTCTGACATTGGTCTGTCTGAAACAGGAAGGCTGGACACTGACAAAATCCTTCCCTTTCCCAGCCTGATAGAGCAGGAGAAGGTTGATGTTTTAAGTAGGTAGAGGAGCCAGCTCTCTGCATTTCTGAAATGTTGATGATATGATTGCACCAAGGCTAAGAACCCACTTTCACCTAATTTACAAACTGAACATGAGATTTCAGATTTTAGCATTGAAATAAATTGCCTCCTTTCTCAAGGAGGCACGGACTGCACCCTCCACCAGGAAAGTGGATGCAAATCCCTCTCACGCTTCTTCCTGCACAGTGGGAACTCAGTCTGATCATACAGTGTTGCTGGGATCAAACTGCGTTTTGCCCATACGCTGGCACTCTCTTTTGGGTTTGGACAGCGTTTTGGAACTGACCGAGACGATGCAGAAAGTGCTCACTGAGTCAACCTAGGAAGAGGAAGCCCCGTTCTGTACGATGGCAGAAAAGAGGATGCTTTGTAAACTCTGTTCCCTTTTCTCCAAGTGCAGGAATATAGCTGTTGTGAAGCATTCTAGAAACGAAAACAAGCTTTATTTGATTCTACTCACAACAAATGCTTGAACTGTGTTTAACACATCATAGGTCTGTGTTTTCAGCACTACTCCCCAGTGTAACAGTTTCTTTCCTGCTGATACCAGTTCCTATCTGATGGGAGATTGCTTTAAAACCAGCCTCTGCTCTTACATCCTAAGAACAATTCTCTCCCTCAAGCTACTTGTAGACATAAACATGTTTACCTCCACCTGTTAAAGCACCAGGGGAAAACACTATCCCCTTGAAGGAAATTAATCCCTCAAAACCTTTAGAAATGTTTTAGAAAGCTTACTACCAGAGCGACTAGATGCACTAATAAGCATAAATAGGCCCTTGGCCCAGACCCCCAGAGGTAGGTAGTTACATGCCAACCTTCTGCTCAGATCAGCGGCAGGTAATGTTGAGGGCCTGATGCGCAGTCACCAAGGCTTTACCAGTGCTGCAGAGCCAGCACAAACAGCCAAAGCAGCCAAGATACCAGCAAGTGTTCGGGGGCAGTTGTGGCGGTCACCGCAGGCCCTAACCTACCCCAATTCAACCACATCCAATGCAGCTAGGTTCATCACAGTGACAGGCTTTTAAAAACTGGTGTATGCATTGCTCTCCTTTGGGTGAGCGTTAAACACTACAGAATGGGCCCTGCCTGCCATTACAGGGACGCAGCTAAAACACATCATGTCAGGAACAAAAGGCCTGCCTTCCAGTGCCTGCTCCCAGCCACGCCTGTGTTCCTTTCTAGGCAGTTGGAGGGGCAGGAACCACTCACAGCCTTCCCTTCTAAATAAATAAGCCTCTCCTTCCAGACCGATGAAAAAATGGAAAAAAAAAAAAATGCTGTGTGCAAAAGCAAATTTTTCTCATGAAACTCTGAATGTTCTCTTTGGTTTCTGAACAGCCCTGAGCGCAGCATGCCCTGAGATAAGGGAAGAAAATGAAAACAGGTTTCAGCCTCCTGCGTGAGAGCTGTGTGAGGGTAAATAAAATAACGGGTTTTAATACCGCTGACACTAAGAACCTGATCCAGAATCACTCTGGTAATGTCCCACAGAAAAAAAAAAAAAGCAGGCTCACTAGGATTATTTCTGCTTATTTTGCAGATACAAGAGGGGTCAAGCATCTTTCTGTAGGTGCAAGACTATCCATGAGTGGGCCCTGATCCGTCATAAAGAAGATGTGGGAGTAAAAACAAGCACTTTTGGATCTCATTCGAGCATAGGTGCTGAAGATCAAATGTTGCCCTCAAGGGACCACAGAGAAAGTAGGGTGGATACAGGCTTTGATGGGACAAAAGCCAAAAACAAGGAGGAAGAGAGCTCCTGTAGAAGTGTCTTGTGCGACACACAATTGCTGCAGTGAGCAGAGACGATCTCCTTGGTTTGACTCCCAGGCAGGTGTCCTGCACTGTGTAATTCTGCAGGGAGCAGGCAGGCCTCCAGGGAGACAGAGTCAGGCGGAGGGAGACCTCAGCTGATCCGCTGCGTTTATGAGGCAGCTTTATTTTGAGGAAATGGAATAGAAACTGTATAGGAGCGGGCATGAGGATTCTCTCCTCCAGCATTCGCCTTATCGAGTGACCCCAATGCCTCTCAGAGTTTTAACCTCAAGGATAAAAGCAGAGCCTGGCCTGTGCTTTAGAAAGGATGAAATCTCCAAATGAGGCCTTGTCACAGTATTTTTAAAATGCATCCCTGCCTATCACGCTTCAGAAGTGTGAGATTTCAGTGGGGTCTGTACGTACTAAAGCATCTTGTGACCAACAAATATAAAAATTTCAACAAACTCTAGTTTAATCATATTCATACTTTCACTAAATCTGCTTTTTTTTTTTTTTTTTTTTTTTTTAAGTTTTTACCCCCCANTTTTTTTTTTTTTTAAGTGCTTACCATCCACCAACAGTTGCATAAAACAAAAAGTGCCAGCTGAATTATATGGGCAAAGAAATGCTGTAAACAATCACTACAAGCTCCCCTTGACTTAATTAGCTTTAGAATGGGCATTTGTACAATGGTGCCACTTAACAAGGCATGATTCAACTCCAGTGTCTGGAAAAGAAGTTACATAGACACATAAATACAAAACCAGTTCGATTATGAGTCATTACAATGGCTTAACTTCCTCTTCCTTTACTGAGGAGTTTTCACTTTCTCATGCAGACAATGACCCGCATGCCTGTAATCATGTTAACAATGAATAGAGGATGCATACGTTTACTATTAAGTTACAGTGGTGTCACTTTTTGCACACAGAAGCTTGTAAGAAGAAAGCTCCGGGGAATTATTCAGGGTTACGTAACTTCCTATCCCTTAGGAGAATCAGAGGCACTAGAGGTGGCAAGGGCAATAGATAGCGGTAGGACAAGGGGGGATGGTTTTAAACTGAAAGACGGGAGATTTAGGTTAGATGTCAGGATGAAATCCTTTACTCAGAGGGCGGTGAGGCCCTGGCACAGCTGCCCAGAGAGCTGTGGGTGCCCCATCCCTGGAGGCACTCAGGGCCAGGTTGGATGGGCCCTGGGCAGCCTGACCCAGTGGGTGGCACTGCCCACGGCAGGGGGTGGTGCTGGGGGGGGGCTTTGAGGTCCCTTCCAACTCACACCATTCCGTGATGCTGTGATTCTATGATCTCAGCCCAAGTTTTCTTCCACTACGCTACTTGTTACCAGCTATTCATTTATGAACACTTCCCATTAGGAAACATCTGACTATAAGCAACGATAGTTCCTGTAACTAAAGACCTAATGGTTTTGACGTGTTTGGATGTGGCTGTGCCCGACTGACGGCGTTTCACACCTCGCACACCACTCTCTGGCCAGCTGAGGCTCACAGGATGATGTCTCAGAGTGCCCAGGCCAGACCCACAGGGCCGCCTGCCCGCCGACCGCCACAGAGGAGGGGGGGCGTTCGGCGCGCCGGTGGCGGCGAGGCTGGGGCGGCATCGTTAAGCGCGCTGTCCCCTCCACAAGCACCCCGCCGCATGCATGCGGCCCCGCTGCACCAACGGAACTACCACTCCCAGCAAGCACCGCGAGGTGGCAGGACCAGTTCTGCGCATGCGCAAAAGGGGTGACACGCAGACTCTCTCCCTGCGTGTTCTTCCCCTCTTCTGCTGCCGAGTGAGCCTCCTCTGAGCTGATTGGCTAGTGCCCGCCGGAAAGCAGGCAGTCCCTTTGCCTGCTGGGAGCTGTAGTTTTCTCGAGCCAGACAGTCCGCAAGCGCCGGCGGGGCGGGCGGGAAGCGCTCACCACAAGTCCCAGCGTGCCGCACGGCGCGGCCCGGAAGGAGCCGTCAGCAGTCGGCACTAGCCGGTGCTGCGGCAGCCGGCGAGCAGCGATGGCCGGGCAGATGGCGGTGCTGGGTGCGTGCGGGCAGGCGGGGGCCGGGGGGGCCGGGACAGCGCTGGGGCCGGGGCGGGCGCGGCAGGACGGTCCCGCAGCCTCCGCCAGGCCCCCGGCAGCGGTGGACCGTCCTGGCCGGATGGGTTCCCTGCTCTCCGTCTGCTCGTTCCGTGTGTCGGCGCGGGGCAGGCTGCGGGCTGCGGGCGGGGGCTCTCCGGGGGCTGGGTCAGGAGGGAGCGTGCTCTCTTGGCTCTCTGGAGCTGGAGGGGACGCTGGCGTTGGGAGTCTGTCGTTTCAGCGCGGTTTCTGCACGGCCTCGCTAACTGGGTGTTGTACAAGGGCTGTTTGTAGGCAATTACTCCCAAAATATTAATTAACCTATTTTTTTGAAGTACTTTCAGTACCAAAAAAAAAATAAAAAAAATTAATACAGAGTGATGCTATTTTTATCTTAAAAAAGAAAAGAAAAATGGTTTTGTGCTCTTACTGCCTCCAACTGCAGTCTGTCCTAATGCCCCCTGCAGTAGGTTAGCAATGGATGGAGTTACGAGAGCTGCACTTGCTGTGACCTCTGAAGAAACTGAGGAATAATTTGGGAGCTGAACAGGCTTCACAGCCTGAAATAAAACTGTGTGAGGTGTAGCGTACAATGCCTTGTCACCTGCATTGACTTCTAGGCTGGAACAGCCACTGCCCTAACCCTGTGCTTCACGCCCTTTGTGTTTCAGGTTCGGCTGTCCTGGCCCTGTTATTGGCCGNCCCCTCCACAAGCGCCCCGCCGCAAGCATGCGGCCCCGCTGCACCAACGGAACTACCACTCCCAGCAAGCACCGCGAGGTGGCAGGACCAGTTCTGCGCATGCGCAAAAGGGGTGACACGCAGACTCTCTACCTGCGTGTTCTTCCCCTCTTCTGCTGCCGAGTGAGCCTCCTCTGAGCTGATTGGCTAGTGCCCGCCGGAAAGCAGGCAGTCCCTTTGCCTGCTGGGAGCTGTAGTTTNGGAGCTGGAGGGGACGCTGGCGTTGGGAGCCTGTCGTTTCAGCGCGGTTTCTGCACGGCCTCGCTAACTGGGTGTTGTACAAGGGCTGTTTGTAGGCAATTACTCCCAAAATATTAATTAACCTATTTTTTTGAAGTTGAGTCAGTACCAAAAAAAAAATAAAAAAAATTAATACAGAGTGATGCTATTTTTATCTTAAAAAAGAAAAGAAAAATGGTTTTGTGCTCTTACTGCCTCCAACTGCAGTCTGTCCTAATGCCCCCTGCAGTAGGTTAGCAATGGATGGAGTTACGAGAGCTGCACTTGCTGTGACCTCTGAAGAAACTGAGGAATAATTTGGGAGCTGAACAGGCTTCACAGCCTGAAATAAAACTGTGTGAGGTGTAGCGTACAATGCCTTGTCACCTGCATTGACTTCTAGGCTGGAACAGCCACTGCCCTAACCCTGTGCTTCACGCCCTTTGTGTTTCAGGTTCGGCTGTCCTGGCCCTGTTATTGGCCGGCTATCTCGCGCAGCAGTATTTACCGATGCCGACGCCAAAAGTCATTGGGATTGACCTCGGCACGACTTACTGCTCTGTCGGTGTCTTTCTTCCCGGAACAGGGCAGGTGAAGGTTATCGCAGATGAACACGGGCACAACAGCATCCCTAGTATAGTGTCTTTCACAGACAGAGATGTCTACGTAGGATACGATGGCCTGGAGCTGGCCGATGCCAATCCACAGAACACTATATACGATGCCAAAAGATTCATTGGGAAAATCTTCACGTCAGAAGAACTGAGGAACGAAAGTAGCAGGTATCCTTTCAAGGTGAGCAGACATCATCTTCACTCCTCTCCAAGCACTGATATCTAGAAAGCTTGAAACACGCAGTGACAACCATTTTTTTTTTGACCCTGAATCATTTGGCTAAATCTGGTATTCCTGGAAGCCATCAGACAGACCCAGAGAGGGGAAGAGGAAGCCCTGGTGGGAGTTGTGTACTTCTGCATGAGAACTGATGGTTATCTTCCAGAGGACCCTGTCCTCTACTGTGAAATGTGTTTCTAGGTAACATTCTGGCCCCTTCTCTTAAAGCATAAGGTTCAACTTGAAATTCTAACTGGGCTTTACTGAAACTTTATTTTGCTTTGAGGTATTAAAAAAAAAATGGATAGAATTCAACATCTTTTCTGTCCCAGTGCATTTTTCTAGCACCAACTTGACCAGCAGCACGTCTAGAAAGCTGCTTTTAAAATAAATAAATACATAAAAATATTGTGTTAATTTAGCCTAGTGTGGTATTTGCTGAAAAGAGACTGATTTTCAGCTGCTGGAAACAGACTTTGTACTCTTGTTAAGAGAGCTGTCCCAGTACCAACCTGTTTACTTCCTTGCAGAGCAAAGAACCTGTGGGAAGCTTTATCAATCAGTAGGGTAAACCTAGTGATTAAAAGGCATTACTTTCATCTTCGAATATGTTGGTGTGTCATGTGCCATTAAAGTTGATTATGCAGTTGTTAGGTTTTAACTTTTTTTTTTTTTTAAATGTATCTTTCCTGAGTAAAGGGAATTGCCAGTACTTTGGACATGATCCCAATGCCTTATACTTTACATAATGGTTACAATCAAGGAATAAATGTGATTCATGAAGTGGCAAAAGTACATTCATGTTTTTCCGGAATGAACGGACAACGTGTGAATCTAGCATTTGGTGGGAGCAGGGGAGAGAGAGTAAGAACAAGAGATCTTACCTACGGACTGTGTTGCTTTTCCTCCTAGATTTTCAACAACAACGGATCAGCTGAATTTTCTGTGACAACTAATGAAACCTTTCGTGTCACTCCAGAGCATATCGGCTCTCAGCTGCTACTGAAATTGAAGAGGATGGCAGAAGACCATCTCGGCATGCCCATCTCGAAGGCAGTCATCTCTGTGCCAGCAGAGTTCGATGAGAGGCAGCGGAATGCTACCGTTAAGGCTGCTAACCTTGCAGGTGTTGTCTTTTCATTCCAGTATTGTTCTATGGAGTCTTAAAATTATCTTTAGGTTTATCTTACTAGTGGTAAAGTCTAGGAAAGATCGAAAACCTTAGAATGGATTTTTTTTTTTCTTTAACAATTTTAAAAAGCAACAGAGAACTCTTGGGTACCAAGAGATGCTGCAGGCGAATGCAAACATAGGTAGCTAGAAGAATTAACTTTTACTCTAAGGAAAATGGTCTTTTTGGTAATTTCCAAATAGAGAGAACACACAGAGCGCTCTTGGACAGTAATTAAAACACAAATACAAGGATGTGAAATCTACTTAGCAAAGTGTCTCTCAAGAAAACACGTTTGAGCAGATTACGATTCGTGCCTTTGTCCTGATGCTGAAGTAGTATTACTTCAGGCTTAAATAAGGAAAAGAATTTTCTAAGCAATAATACTTGATGAACTATTTCCCTTACAGCTGATGTTTCACTTAAGGTTAGTTCAAAACAACTACCGGTAAATGTTGTTATGATGTGAGAACTAGTTTTTGGAAGTGTATGTGACTGCTGCTTTGCTCTTTTTAGGGCTAGAAATTTTGCGAGTAATCAATGAACCCACAGCTGCAGCTATGGCCTACGGACTCCACAAAGCTGATGTGTTCAATGTGCTGGTGGTAGATTTGGGTGGAGGAACTTTGGATGTGTCTCTGCTGAACAAGCAGGGAGGGATGTTCCTCACACGAGCCATGGCAGGTGAGAAAAATGCTTTACTTTTCTCAAGGAGTAGTGGGAAAGGTGTACCTCAGGTCACCCATTAGGGAGGTGACTTTAAACATACTCGTCTCACAACAAAGTGTTCTCAACTGCCTTTCATACACAGCTGGGTTTGCAATTGCTTTCACCAGTTTTAAACTAACTCAGAGTAATCAGTTGTGCTTTAATTTTCTCCAAGGCTGTTGATTTTTAGTAGTCTAAGTGTTGTGCTTATTACAAATACTTTTTTCTGAAGCTTTCTATTACCTTGGTTTGAGCTGAGAGTGTTTACCAAATCACTGCTGAGTACCTCAGAACGCCCTCGCCTTGCGTTTGGCTCCCGTGCATTTGCGTAGGGTCTGGTAACTGCACTCTGTTAACCCAGAAGTGAGTTTTTGGATACATACCCGCCAAAGTGATTCATCACCTGGCAAAGAGTTCTGGCAGCGGTGTTCAGTAAAACTGGAATGAAGGCGCTGCTGCTTTGCAGATGACCAGATTCAGACAGATCTGAGATGCTGTGCTACTTTCAGCATTGCCCTGAAAGAGCAAAGTTTGATGTGACCTGCTGCTCTGTCCAGTGAGAGTGGAACAGCAAGAAATCAGCTACTTCAGTCCAGTTTATTTGGGTGGATATCCATCAAGTGAATTCCTCTTTTCAGTCATAACCAAAAGAGGGAAGCTGTGAGAATACTATTCAACGCATGAAAACTGGCAGGCCGCTTTTAAATCTATTTGATGGAAAGCACAAACAATTATTTGCAAAGTTTTGTAAATGTGGTGCAAAAATAATCTTCCAGAAGCAATTGGGTATACAGAATACTTCTCTGAAGACTGATGTAGGATATACCTGTTAATAGAACTTGAAGCTCACTGCTTGCATTGAATCATTTTCTTCTGCTTTTTTCAGGGTATTTCCATATACTTCAGTAGCATGTAATTTTTTCGTATAAATGCATGAAACCATTGAATAACTTGACAATGTTAAAACAGTAACTCCTATAAAGCTGCACTCTGGTAGTGCTAAGAGAAAAGTCTGTTCTGGGCAGACTGAGGAATTTGAATTTTCTAGAAATTTTAGCTGGGAAAACCCTTTACTGTGAGTAGTGTCCTGCTACAGTGTAACATGCAATTCCAGGGAAAAAACATTGACAGGAGTAGATACTAAAATAGTTGCTAAATCAAAAATCTGGAAATTACTATCCATCATGTACTCTGCAGTGGATGATAATTATGTTTATTTTCCCAGTTCTGTCAGCTCTTCTATGTGCTGGTGGTCCTACTATCGTTCTAGCTCTTGAGTTCCGTCTCCCAGTGGAAGGGAAGATGCGTGCTGCTTTCTGAAGTTTCAAAGCTCGTGTGTCTGATGCACTCTGTTCTGATGTTTTAGGTAACAACAAACTTGGAGGACAGGATTTTAATCAAAGGTTGATGCAGCATTTATATGATCAGCTCAATCAAATATATGGTTCTCTGCCATCAAGAAAAGAAGAAATCCATCGCCTTAGACAGGCTGTGGAAGCAGTTAAGTTAAATTTGACTGTTCATGAGGCATCTACGTTAAGGGTGTCATTGACCATGCCAGAAAGGAAACTTACAAAGGAGCTTCCAGAAAGGGAGGTAAAGCCAAACGCTGTTCGTAAAGGCAAGCCTCCACAGACAACAACAGACCTGAAAAATCTTGGAGGTGCTTCGGATGGAGAAAATGTCAAAGTTGTGTTTGAAAGAGAAATCTCTAGGAAGCTATTTGAAATGTTGAATGAGGACCTTTTTGAGAAGATTCTTGTTCCCATAGAACAGGTGTTGAAGGAAGGCCACCTACACAAAGCAGAAGTGGACGAAATTGTGTTAGTTGGGGGCTCCACCCGGATTCCTAAAATACGCGAAGTTATTCGGGATTTCTTTGGAAAGGAGCCTAACACCTCTGTAGACCCTGATCTAGCAGTTGTAACGGGTGTAGCTATCCAAGCGGGAATTGTTGGAGGGTCCTGGCCTCTCCAAGTGAGCGCTATCGAAATTCCTAATAAGCATTTACGAAAGACTAATTTTAACTGAAGATAAACGCCTTCCCATTGCATCCATCTCTCCAAAAGCATATTCTGATGGTGCATACTTACCTGACTGTTGGTGGAGCCTACTTTTAGCCATATCATACTTTTTTTTTTTTTTTTTTTTTTACCTATTCCTGTTAGATGTTACTTTAAAGGTACAAGTGATTTGTAAAGTTCTGAAGTGTCCTGTGTTTAGATTGGATATAGGATGAAAATGCTAACGATGACACACCCACATTCTTTTGCTAAATTTTATTAGCAGATCTGAAAGAGGTGTTTGTTTAAAAATTAAATATAAAGGTAGTGTGACCAAAGCTTGGAAATAATACGGCATTGTTCTGTGGATGTTCCCACGTCAAATATGTTTTACTTTGAAGAATGTGAAGCAGTGTTAATGCACATAGCACTAGCAGTGTTGAGCTTAAACTTATTTATTAAATTGAGTCATTTGAGCATTTAAGAACCTTTCTGAAAGGCATGTTGCAGCTTGAATGAGATGTATGCATTCAGTTGATTCTTCTGCTGTTCATAACAGCATCCTGCTATTGCTGAGACCATGTGGCAACTTACTGTCTCATGTTTGAGTCAAACCGTATTAAGGAATTTGGCTCTTGCTAATGTAGAGTTCCTTCGTGTGTCCCCAAGAGCTAACTTCCTGATCTGTGCTTGATGGTTAACACACAGGTGCTGCTGTCTTACCACTTATTCATAAGTGCATATTGCCAATGTTAATACCTCTCCCCACCTTATTTGAAAACTGTAGTAATTTTATGTATCTTCAAGTGACGCCTGTATATTTTCCCTTGAATTTTACCAACGTGAATCTCAGTGTTGCACCATTACAAGTGTGTGACATCTTTCCCCTTGAGTACCTCCCAGCTCTGCTGTTTTCAGGGAGAAAGTGTGGGACAGAAGGGACCACTACCTGGATGAAATCTAGTTCCTGTAGTTTTTAGTAAATGAAAATTCATCCTACTGCTTTTTACTTTTTAGCCAGTATCTCTGTTTCAAGTTTTGTCATATCCCCACTCTAAACTAAATGTAAAATAGTGGTTGTAGATGTCATTCTGGAAAGGAAGCTGTGCCTGCAACTCAGGATTTCAGGTAATGTTTCTTTCGACTTCAGGCAAATATTTTGCCACTCGCCTACCTAGCAAATGCATGAGGAGAAAAGAATGATAAAATTAAGAAAAAAAAAAAAAAAGGGGAGGTTCTGCTTTTTTTTTTTTTCCAAAGAGTAAAAACATTATTTAAAAGGCCAGATGAATTTCTATCTGTTTAGAACTCTGTAGTGAAAACACTGAGCTAAGACTTCTCTTCATCTATCGACACAGCCTTAATCAGGTAAGCTCTAGTAATAGGTGATTTTTAAGCATTTTCTTATATGCTCCAAAAAATAATTTTGTTTGTATTAAGTGTGCCAAGGCATAAAGCGTGGGGCTGAGATCTCTAGTTTAACCTATGACCATGTTAAAGTAGGCTTATTATTCTCCTGGCCGTAGACCTGATTTATGGCACTGCCTTCTCCGTTGTGCTGATGCAGCTGTTTGCACAGCTATAGTCTAAACAAATCTTTGAAGTAATCCTATTAAAAACCTCTTAAACAATCTTAGTTTAATGCAGCCGTTCCACCAGTGTTGTTTAATTTCACAGGTTTTAAGATTCCCAAAATATTGCCAACAGATTTCATTATATTGAGTTGAAAGCCAAAGCAACTTTTTAATGACTTTTTTTCTTCCTTAATGCCTATTTGAAAGTGACCGTGTCTTTGTATCTATATGGAACTTCAAGTAAAATGTGGTAATATGTTCAAATAAAACGTTGCACTTTCATAAAAGTGAGTGCTAAGGGACTAAGGTGAATAGAACTAAAGCTCCCGATTCGAAAGGAGTCTCTTCTGTGAAGTCACGGGTGAATGCCAATATACAGTACGGTTCTCACATGCAGTTGCCTTGCAGATGTATTTGTATGTACATTCAATTCAATGTATATTCCAAAGTATTTGGAGTCATTGTGGCCTTTCTTCTGCCCTGCTGTAAATTCATCTCAAAGCGTAGTGGGATTTTTGTACGTCTTTAGGTTGGTTTTGGTTTGTCTGTTTGATGCAGGTCTTCTCACTTTACATGGTGCAATAAAATATCGTAGAATAAAACCACATTGCAGTTGAGCTAAACTATTAAAGCTTTTTGCAGTTTTGGGACAAGTTAGGCAGAAGTGTGGGAGTAACTTTAAACTGCTAAACAATGCAAATAAACAAAGTACTTTTTTTCCTTTAGCATACTCCTTCAGTCTGGAGGAGTTTAAAAATAAAATCTCCAGTTTTAATCTGGAAATTGTAAGGGAAAGGTGAGTTGTTTCTTTGTAAAATAAATCACAGAAGAGTATTTATTCATTCAAACTTCTATTCAGATTTAAGTAGAGAGGCTACTGTACACCATATCTCTTATTTATTAGTTAACTTTTCTGCATTCTGCAATCAAGTTATCTATTTTGTCTGTTACTGCTGTATTTTAGCACAAACCATCAACCTTTAAAGATGAGCAGTACTAAATGGATACTTCCAGGTATGCAGACATACTGCTTATCGGAAGTCTTTGTTTAAACAAATTGGCACATGAAGGCTGAAATCTTCCTACAAAGTGTCCTGGAAATCTTGAATATGGTTGCCTGTGGTGTTAGGTGTATGACAAATCTGTATAGTTAAAGCTTGTATTGCAAGTTGACGTTCTGGAAGCATAAGATGCCTCACCAATTGTATGTTTCTTTACGGTTTCCAAGTGCAGATAATGAAATGCGTTTTATAAATAACCTTTTAGAATGTTTTTAATAAAAGCAATTTCTGTCCTTTGGACCTGTCTTGTTTCAGTTTCCCAGGGAAGTATTTTAATACCACTGTTTCCCTATTTCTTCCCAAAATTCCTCTGGAGCTTAGAGGATGAGCTTGCAATCCTCCAGTTTGTCAAGTGGTTCCTGTGGTGTGGAGTGACAGATCTGGGCAAAGAGGCATAGAGGAGTATCAGAAACTAGGCTGGGAAGGAAAATCTCTGGCACCTGAAGCTTCAGTTTTGATTAAAAGAAGTGTGAAAAAAGATTGCAGGTGGGAAAAAGGGAAAGAGAGGAATGAATGGGAAGGATGAGGAAATCCTAGGAGGTCAGGAAACCCTGGTCAAAGGGGAAGAGGGAGCCAAGTGTTGACAATGACCTCATGCCTCTGGGAGTGGCAGCAGCTCTCACCTCTCCTATTCCTGTGTCCCTTGTCTTCTATCACTGAATCACAGGACCATGGGCAGGAGCAGACCTTCCCTGGGTTGGTCAGCAGCCGCAGGATGGACATGGGGAATGTCCACCACAGCCATGTGGTCCCTCTTTATTTCTTAAAGTGTCTGGCTTTGACATCAGACTTGTGATGGGAGTAGAGATTGCACACTCTTACTGCAAATTCTCTTTTTCTGCATCTATACACAGATGTTCTATGTGTCAAACAAACAAACAACGGTAAGTACGATTTATGTATTTTCCTATGTGACTGCTCTCCAGCCTCTGTATTGCAAGCTGCAAGGTCACTTGAGCATGCTTGCAATCCTTCCTCACCAGTCTTCCCCTTTTAACCGGTTCCTCCTTCATTTCAACCCCTTTGCTCAAGAGATCACTACTGCTGGGGCTGGCAACGTGGGGTAGAGAACCCACACAGAACAGTTATAGATCAAATAGCAATCCTGCTTGTGAAGTCCCAAAGCAGAAGTGACCATTTAATTTCAACTGTCCCTCTTGCCAACACATCCATGCCCCACGTATGTACTTTAACTAGGGCAATTAACTGATGTGGTAAATGGAGTGGTAAGTATTATTATATCATTCAGGTAACCTTAGCTTGTAGGGCAGGGGAGGGATTTTCCCCCAACTCTACGGGTCTGAGATGTGGCTTCTTTAATATTGCTATGTAATACACTAACTTCAGCCTCACTATCCACCAGAGCAAACATAAAATCTCCCCAGACCACCACTTGATAGCTAGAGGAACATAGGGCCATTGGGCCCCTTCACAGTAAGAGGCTACAGTGGCAGTGGTTTGGGGGGAGCTGCTAAACCTTCATTTCTACTGTTCTGGCATTTGCTGCCAAAGCAGCAATAGCAGAGATTTGCATTAAATTCTGCTAGCAAATAGCTGCGCTTATTCTGTGGGATTCATTCACAGTGTGATTTGGTAACACTCAATTATTTTTACGTTTTTTCAGCTGTTTGAAATAATTTTTCACTTATTAAGGAAATCACAAAGTCAAAAAGAAAATTAACTAAACCTGGCAAATTTGTTGCCCAAGTATTACTGGAGTATACAAGCAACTATGTATGTATGTCCTAAAAACCAGCATCAAGTGAGATCTGTTTGTACGTCCATACAAGAAGTTGTTTGGGGTTTTTATATATTCATAAGAATGTATTAACTAAATGAGCATAATATCCAAGCAATTTAATTAAGCACTATTTCTTAATTATAACACTGTGTGAACAGCAAGATTTTTTTAATCCATCTTTACTAGTGCAACATTTAAAATATGCCATGAAAATTACTGCTTCATTGTATTGGGCCAGTGCCAATATAATCAAAATAAGTGATTTGTATAAAATCAGAAAGTTAATTTAAGAAACGTGATCAGTATATACAGATTGTAGTAGTTATAGTAAACAGCAATGGTGTCAGGAGCTTTCAAGGAAGTTAGTTATTTTATGATGTCAGGAACACTGCATATCTTTAGAGAGTTCACTGGTATAAGGAATTCTCATGTTCATTAAGAATTCATTCATTGGTTTTCTTTATCTTGTTATACCAGCCTCTGCAACCATTTCGGAAAAAACACCTTTTCGTTGTAACAAATTATGTGGTGTATCATATTCCAGAATCCTTCCTCCATCCAGAACAAGCACTCTACAATACAAAAGCATAAAGATTACAGGAGAGAAAAAATTCAACCTTATTTTTCCAGTCCTTCTACAAATACCTACTAACTGGAACTCTTACTTAGAAGATATATCATTGGTTTCTAAAGCTAGTTATGCCTCCACTAAAAACACCTTTTGAAAATTCAGTTCGCTTAGCTGGTTAAAAAAAATTTACAGTGTAGTCCTTTTGTTCTAGAAAATTAGGTGTTCATAACAGTAGCTTATACTGCATCATAGCAGGAAAAAATGAATTAATTCTGTAATTAGAATGAAGAAACAACACAGGTTATCAGTCTTTAACACGGACACCCAAATCTTTCATGATATCGTACAGATAGTACAAAACCAGAGTAAAAACAGAGCAAAATTTCCTAGGTCTGAAAACTGACACTTTTAAATGAAGCCATTGATTTTTAAGCGGCATCTCAAAACTTACTTACCTCTCTGAATCCATGACTGTATGTAACCTGTGGGCTATAGTTAATATTGTGCAGTTGTAAAACTCTCTTCTGATGGTGGACTGCACCAGGTTATCTGTTTCCATGTCAACAGAAGCTGTTGCTTCATCGAGGACCAGGACTTTTGTCTTTCGTAGCAAAACACGGGCCAGACAGACCAGCTGTCTCTGGCCAACGCTGTTAAAAATACATTTGAGAAGGTCAGGTCAGGCGCTATGATGAAGGGCAGAACAATGTTGTTTCCCTTCTACTTAGTCCTAGACATTGGAGCAGATATTGCTGACATAAAGCTGAGACTAGTAGGGAGCCTACCTGTTCACCGTCTTCCTGAACAATGCTTTATAGCTGTAAAAAGTCTGGAGAAATATGGTCACCTCATCGTGGAAGTTTTGACTTCCCCTTGCTCAGCATACCAATAGTAGACATGGTGTGACTTTCAAACCCAGTTTTGCCCTCACCTTTGGTACTCACATTATAATGGGGAGTCTGAAGAGGCCAGATTGAATGCTAAACCACAAGGCAAAAGTTTGGATATTTCTGTATGTTACCTCTAGGTATTTCTGAAAATTATCTGTCCTAAAAACTCAAGTTAATTTTCAACATACTCCATTTAAATAATGGCTTGCCTTTCTGCTGAAAGCTTCGCTATTCGTCTTCTCAGAGTCCTTCTATTTCAAGTGTCACTTTCCTTACATACCTGTGGGGTAATGTTTGGTTTGCCTAACCATACAAACCAAACAAGATCTCTGCAGTTTTGCCTTTAAAAAAAAAAGGAGAACTTTTCTATCCAAATCTAATTAGGTGGTCTATGAAGCCGCTACCCTCTTTGCACTCATTCACACGCTTGAGCTGAAACTCATCCACTTCCTTTGCACAGGCCATAGGACCTCATACAGTTGTGACCTCAAAGAAACTCCTATTACCAGAATAATTCTACTCAGAACGGAGAATCTTTATACTGATAATTTCTGTAATAAATTATCTGAAAGGACAACACAGCTTTACAGTATCAGAAAATTACCACAACAGCACTTGTTATTTGTATACCTGAGATTTTCACCACCTTCTGAAATCTCATGAAGGAGCTTCTTTGGGAGTGACTGGACAAAGCTCTTTAAGTCACACAGTTCCAGTGCCTCCCACAGTTCATGATCAGAGTGCTTTCCAAGTGGATCCAAGTTTGACTGCAGTGTCCCAGAAAACAAGACGGGGTCCTAAATAATAGCAGAAAATTTGTTGTTTTCAAAGCAATAACATTCTATTGGAGTTTTATGTCTCTGTCTTTTGTCAGCCTGTAGACTTCAGGCTTGTAATTTCTCAAAAAAGAAAAAAAAAAAAGCCCACAGAACTGAAATGTTTTGTGTTATAAGCACATAAAAAAAGTAATCTCAAAAAACGCATCTCACCTGTGGAATAATGTTAAGGTTTCCACGTAGGTCATGGAGTCCAATAGTTGATATATCAATTCCATCTATAATTATTTTGCCTCCAGATCCCTCTAGAACTCTAAACAAGCAGCTTGTGAGTGTCGATTTACCAGCTCCTGTTCTTCCAACAATTCCAACCTGAAACAGAAAGTTTTCTGATAAAGATTATCACTGTTTGTGCTGAGTGTTGTGTATGAAAAATGATTAACAGATTCAGTTGTAACTTTCACGTCAAAACTTTAGTTTATTTCACCAATATGCATTGCTATAGGCGAATAAAACCATTTAAATCTCACTTTTGAGACACTTAAAATCACAGCTCTCCTTCCAGCCTATGCCTAATTCAGTGGGAAGCCTTTTGTTATCTCTTTCTTTTATCTATCTGAGCATTCCTCAGCTCAAAGAAATGACTCAAAACTCAGTCATGTTCAATGTTCCTTGATCCCAAACCCAATGCTGATTAGCACCAACGTAGTAGCATAGTTTTCTACATAAATATTCAGCTTAGTGGACAAGAGGTTCAACTTCAAATTTGGATCTTCCCAAAAAATGCCAAATTCAGTTGGAAAATCTGATTGGTAATGTGATTATTTTCACTTTTCTTAGAGTAAGGCTCTCCTCAGAAGTTTCACATTAGGATCACCTACTTAAGAGAGCACTTTCTCATACCAGCAGTGAACCAGCATGGAACCAAATGAGTTTACATCTTCCCTGATCTAACTCTGCTGAACTGCCTTACTCTAACACTAATGCTGCTGGGCTGCCACTCTCATGAATAGCTCCACTTGCACACGATGATTTAACGTCCTCAGTTCTCCAGTCCTGAAGGCTCAGAAAAAGGTCTAGAATGGTTTCAGCCTAATCTTAGAAATAAGCACAGCTTAGCATATAAAAAGATGGCATAAACTCTGAAAGCGTTTGAACTGTAATATTTTTTCCCTATGCATTTTTTCCCCTAATGACTGAAAGTTAAATAAAGATGTATCTCAGATTCAAAGAGGTTCTTCCCCAGTGAAAGTAGGTGGGGAGGAGTGGGGAATAAAACATTATCTCAGTTTCTGACAGAGATAAGAACTTGTACAGAGTAGGAGAAAATACTTTTCCTTATTCATCTTTTCTTCAGTATCTTATCCACTTTTTTCCTGTTCAACATAATCTTGCTATATATAGTACTGGAGTTTCTTCATATGAGATATTTTTGAAATAGAAAGTTCAGAAACAGAAGTTTATACCTCTGATTTATTTCTTACTGCATACAATACCTTCTCTTTACTCCGTGTCTGAAAAGAGATGTCATTCAGGGCTAAACCAAGATCCTTCCTGTACTGAGCTTTGTAGTTAACAAACTCTATTATTCCTCTATCAGGCCACCCCACTGGTGGCCTTTTTGATGTTATCCATGGCTCCTGGAATTAAAACCATTGTTATTTCAGTATATTCAACTAAATATGTCACAAGTCAATAAAGCAGTAGGAAAATTATATTAGTCTCTAAAAATCCCAGTAGATTTAGGATAATTCCATTGTGATGTAACGGAAGGAGAAATTCCTTTAATTGACATAGCCAACAACAACAGTCCAACCTGTTTGCTTTAAAATAAAAAAAAATCATATACAGTCATTTTAAAAGTTTAACCGTCATAGCTGCTAGTAGTTCTATCATTTGACAGGCATGGAACTGAATTTAATCTGATGCCTAATCTTCCAGGTATTTCAATTGCACATTTTATGAGAAACATTTTGTTTCACCGGGTATGAAAGAACAGAATGATGTGAACAAAGGTAAAGAAACAGAAACATGGAGAAGGGTAAAAGAAAATAGAGACATAGAAGAGGAACTTGTTTCTGAGACAGACTAAGGCCCTTGTTTATCTGGGTACTTCTTTCAGAAAAGCACAATAAGCAAGGCCAATAGCTTTGAAATAAATGCCTCTTCGGGCACGTGAGTAACAGCGAGAGATCTGGCAGGCCTCTCTTCCCTGTCTGCCACTTTGAAAATGCTCCTCTTGGTTGCACACAGTATGGAGAATTGACCTGAGCTGCAGCTGCATTAGTCTTACTACAAAATCTACTAAGAAAGATGCCAAAAAATGCACTGGTCAAAACAGAAATAAAACTGCTGCCTATAAGCATAATGAATAATCTGCATATTAATTTGAAAAATAAAAACTGTCAAAGTATGTAATAAACTATAATTTTTTACCACACATCAATATCAAATTAAATCTGTCATTCTCCATGCACACAAATTAAATATTTATTTACCATTCCAAGAAGAATGCTCACCTCTTTATCCATGTCTGCATATTCACAAACTCTTTCAATTGAAACTGCGTTGGTCTCGATTTCACATGCTTTACGCACCCAAAAATTTAGACTCTGAATTATCTGGGGAAGAAAGTTGCATTGTAGAATGCAAAAAATTTGGCTCTACCACAACACAGCTCAATGATTTCAAAAATTACCCCAAACTGAATCATTTTGTAAGCTGGATGCCTAATCACAGAATCCAAGCACTACACAAAAATTGATGGCACACCAAATGAACTACAGCTTGGATAATCACTGATCAGAATGTTCCTCTAAGCACTACTGGTGTGCTGTCATGCTGCCCGATGCCAACTGTAATTTTCACTAACATAACAGCTCCAGAGATCTGAAACCACCTCAAGACCCACAGAAAGTGCACAGTAATTGTGCAACACGTTGATAGGAAGAACATACATGGTTCATGCTGGGGGTGCATTACTGCACTACTTCCTAGATGAAGTAAGCTAGCAACACAGATGAAAAAATCTACAATGGAGACACATATCTGACCTATTGTGCCTGCCAAATTTGTTCTTCAAACACGTGGAATGCTTCTGCGGACAGAATTGGTATTGCTTTTATATAATGGAGCATGTAACAATTCTGTCACCAGATATTCCCACTTCTGTAGGAAAAAAAGTGAGCCAAAAGATTTTTTTTTTTTTTTAATTAACTGTTCTGAGATGCTGTATGTAGCTAAATAAAGGTATGGTATAAATTTGACATTGGATGAAGGTGAAACATCATGCAGTACTTGTCATTGTCATCATTGAGTATATGATGATATAAAAGAGATTATTCAGAGACAGAACAATAGAGAATGGAGCTCTTGAGAGTTGGGTGTGATGTAGATACACCAGGATAGGCCATCATCTTTTTTTCTCTCTCTCTCTCTTTTCATTTCTCCTGTCTATCTCTCATTCATTCCTCTCCCTGTCTGCCCCCTCCCTAATTTCTATTATTTAGTACCTATCAGTTGTGTTTCTGAAGGACTTTCCACTGTGATAATCTGCACGCTGCTAGGCTCCTACACGTCACACGATTAAAGAAACTCTGGATGCTTCGTCTGAGTATACCTGATGCTTAAGACTTATTTAAATTAGCAACTTATCAATACAGTTTATCTTAATACAGGACACATTCCTAATGTAGCTCTCACTTTCACTTTTTTTTTTTAAGCAAACAACGCAAAACATAAATGATTTTAATAAACTTTTAAGTAAGCATCCCCACATGATGTTCAGTAAGTGAGCAAGAACAACAAACCAAATATGAAATATATTTGAATGTGACCTGGCTTCTTATTTTTGGTTTAACATAACACTTAAAAGTAAACCATACATAGTCTGATTAACTTTATTTTTAAATATATTTTAATAATTCTTGTTTCATCTAAAATCAGAAGTGGAGAAATGTGAAGCTTCCTAGCATTAATGCAACTTAAAGGAAAACTGTTCTGTTAGTGGGATTTAGTCACTGCTGCCACTGTAAACATTCATCTACACAGTTTCATTGTACGTATTCTTCCCTTTTCATATGCAAGGTGATGGCAGCAAAAAAATTATACTATTACTTACGTTTAGAGCGTATGATATTGATAAACCCACTGTAGAAGAACTCACTGTGTTTCCAGCCAGTACTACAAACAGTGCAGCAAAGAACACCATTAAATTCCCTAGAAACTCAAGCCTGACAGATAGCCACCTGCAGTAAATAAGGCAAAGAAAAAAGTGAGTTACCTAGGGTTTTTTTTGTTTGCTTGTTTTGTTTGTTTGTTTTTAAGAATGCAATGAAGGTATTGCTAATACACAGTCTGTTTGAGGTCAGAGTCTCAACTTGCTTTACAGAAGAGGTAAGCACCACCATTCCATTTTAGAGATGGACTGGGGAGGGAATATGACATCCACAACAAGTAGCACCGCTAAGAACAAAATGCGGTCTCTCTGCTAATGGCTAATGCTCTCTTCTCTACTCATATGGCTTTCCCACTCTTCCTATCTAGAAAAGATTCAGGTACATGACTGAAAACTACAGCTGAAAATCTTCTCCATACTAATCTCTACCTGTAACAACCACACACGAGGGAGGGGAAATGCACTTATTTCCTTAAACCTGAGATTCCACTCTCGGGTCTGTAGGTATAGACCAGGTAACTCACACATGAACTACTGCAATATAAATTTGGTTGCTCATAAGCTTGTAAGAGGAGCTGTTAGCTGCAATGCAGTACACAGTCCATGCTCATGATCTATCAGCAAACTTTTGTTGATGTTGGCATTCTCATCCTAGACAGCACATGCATATTTTCTATAAACCTGCTAGATTCTGGTACACGAAGAAGAAATCATCCTAGTACTCAGACAAAATCTATGTATTCATTATAAGGGATGCTAGATAAACTGCTCTTATCCCGTTTCTCAAGTGGCTTTACTCTGACTAAAGGTAATGCATAGTTGTGGAATTCTACAAAGGTCTCGGTCAGAGGTGCAGCACAGTACCTGTTTGAGATGACGTTGTTGTAGAAGTAAACCAAGTTCTCATATACAACATCATTATTTTTTCTAATGAATCTCTCCTGGTGGCCAAATGCTCTAATTGTTGCTCCTCCTAAGATCGTCTCACTGAAGTGGGAGATCACAGGAGAATGTGACGCTCCTGCTAGCCGTCGAATTTGTCGTGAGCTCGCTATGTAGTATCGCTAATAAAACAGCACAGAAAAAACAGGGACTTCAAGCTGCTACAGTTTCTTTTACATTGTTTTAAATTATTTTACATTATTTAAAATACTTGCCATTTTTATTTCCAGTTGTTCTTAAATCTGTTAATCCTGTAAATTTTGAATATGAAGATGTTGGAAAAAAATTATATCAACATTGTAATGCTGATATAATGCAATATGTATTACTGGGAAGGTTAAAGTAAGAGAAAATTATTCCAAAATTCTCTAACAAATGTGCTATACTACAAGAGGTATGTAGCAACCAGCCAAAACTTCAATGTAAACTTTAAAATCAGAATGTCGTGTTTCTTATTCAAACGAAAATTGTCCTTTACTTCTTTAATGTAATAATGTCTGTATTCAAATTCCCTAGCAAAGACTGAATCCACACCCTCTTTTCCTTCATCTATATTCTTATTTTAACAATCTTTAAGGACTTAATTCATACTGTGCTTTGAGCATCAAGAAACAGGATGCAACATTTATTCCTTCTGAAACATTATCTTTCAGCTTCTCAGTAGCATAACTGACACTTTAGCAAAAAAAAAAATAGCACAGGTAACTAGGCATTATTCCATTTTTACGTACACTGTTTCAGGGTTACTCTTTGGCTTTCAGCTTCCTCTATTACATAAACCCCTTTTTTTTCAGGTAACATCACCAAATTTCTTAGTGGGAGCTACATCAATGTTGTGTCTCTATAAGAAAGGAAAATCTAAGGAGGAAAATATAAATTACTAAAAGTTCCCAAGCATTACAGTATATATTCAAGAACTGTTCTAATTTCCTTTTAAGAAGCTGGAACATTTTTTTCTGAAAGCAAATTAAGATGCATTCTGTACACTTCTTTTCCCCATTACAAGTAATAATTTAAGCCTGTACCCTTGGTTGTTTCGGGCATCATCTAGGAAACCTTATAAAAGCTTAATGAACTTACTTGGATAGTAAAATACAGGTATCCCAGGGGAATAACAACCACTATGAACGGTGGTGAGGCAAATGTGATAACGAGAACGGTTCCAATAACATCTAGTGTACAATTCAGCCAAGTTCGTAAGTAGTAATGAAAACGCATGTCCACTATAAATAAGTCCTGTAAAAACACACAGAAGAATCAAGGTTTTGAGTAAATTTTGCGACAGACTTCAAGAAAGTATCCTTTAAAAATGGAATCAAACTAAAATATCTTCAATAAAAATTATTAGGATCATCCCCCACCTGACTACATTCCTAATGAAATGCATTGATATAGCATTATTTTTCTAAAGGTGCAGTAGATATACTAGTTTTTAGAGTACTCATGATATGTCAGAGAACAGGCTTAAGGTACAGTGAAGTCAGAGACAGCTCTTGCTGCCTTGCTACTTGCTACTATTTAGCTTATGTAAAGCATTTCAGCCTGAAAGCAGGCCAAGAGCTCAAATCCTGACTCTTCTATATATACCCATTAATAATTCTGAAGCGTACTGAAATAGTATTAATCTCTTACTGTAAACAGTAACGCCTTTTCAAACCCTGCTTATGATACACCTCTACTAAAGAACAGAGGCTTGATAGAAACCCATCTCAACTGATCTTTTAGTGCATTACACAGCCAGCCTGGGGTCTGTTCTAAAATACACAGCCCTCAACAGTTACTGTATTTGAAGTGATCTGTAAAACATTGCAACAATCTATTTATGACAAGACTGGAAAGTATTAAAGTCATAGTAAATAACATTTGTCTCTGTGTTAAGAGGTTCCAATAAAAGTGCTACATAAAACAAAACAAAACAAAAAAAACCAACCAGAAAATAGCATTCATTGTAAGTCTATATACTCCAGAGAATGTGAATTAGATGTAATAATTGGTTTTGGCAATAACGTCTTACTCTGATATGCAAAAAAATATCACAGAGCTATTCATTTAAAAAGAAAAAGAAAAAAACAAATCAGGTTTAGGTCTGGTAAACTCATTGCACTGTGAGAGTAGCATTTGATGAATGGCCCCCTAATGATCATAAATAGGGTCTATACAACTTCTGTCAATAACATGTTTTGATAATTTTGGAAGAAAATAGATAGAGACAGTTCTGTAAGTTCTTATGCATTGAAGCTGCTTTCAGTCAATAGATATTGCATTCACTTAATTGTTATCTTTCATTTTTCACCACTACTAAATGGGATTAAATCTGCAGTCATTCAAGCTTCACATTCTTAAAACAGAAAACACTCATGAGTTTTCTACCTACCTTTGTGAATCTATTGATGATCTGACCTACTGGATTAGTTTCAAAATGCTGAAGAGGAAGGTGCAATACGTTGTCTAACAGCTGGTGGTGCAATGCCCGAGAAGCAGAAAGGGAGCCCCTGGTGAGCACATAGGCAGCACAGCAAACAAGAAGACCTTGGGAATGGATAAATGGAAAGAAAGTCTGAATGGCAGGGGAGGGAGAGGAGAAGGAAATTATTTCTGTCCCTATTTTCTACCATGATGACCAATTCAACAGTCCCACTTCATACCTTAGTTTTTACAATGTATGTATTGGCATTTTGCTGATAAATTTTACAACTTTCTAAGTATGTCCTCCATGCAATTAAGTCTCAAGCCAGCATGCCTCCCTCACTGAGATGCCAACATAACTTTCATAGGTTACACTTGGATATTCCAAGAACTCAAAGGAGTATTAAAAAGTTAAAAAACATTTTCTTCTACATTGCTGCATATCTCTTCTACCACTCCTTCCCACATTGAACAATTATATTGTGTTGCACACCATTCTGCATGTGAAACAACTAGCATTATTTCTCTAGTTATAAACATTTAGGTAGATCAAAGTTGGCAAACGGTGGGAAAATAGTCACCAGTGCTCATGCTTACCTTGCAAGAGTCCCAAAAGCCCATAAATACCAAGTTTGTGATTTTGTGACTGTTTCCATTCTGTGACATCACTAACTTTTGCTGTTTCTGCAGTCCAGGTGCTAAGCCACAGATTTTGTCCAACAGCTAGTGCATTTTGCCCTACATAAGCAGCCATGGTCAGCCACATCCATCGCCAGCTGAAGGCTTGGAGGTATTTTAGAACAACTGACATTTTCATCTAAATGATAATAAATATTATTAATAATGATAATAGGAGTTAGTCTTAAAAACAATATCATTGTTGAAGCCAATACACGTAATATAATGGAAACTGAACATATTAAATTCAGAAAAAATTTACAGAATTTATTAATCTGATAGTCTTAAATCTAGTAACTAAGGTATCTAAAATCATATTGTTAAAAGGTTTCACCTCTGACTGCATTCTACTTTTTAACCGTATGTATCCTAGGCAACCTTGCCTGTGACACTTTCCAGAGGCAGACTTCAATAATCTTAGATATGTAGATCATTAAAGAAACAAACAACTCACCACCACCACTACCAACAATAAAAGCAAAACAGGAAACCAAAAAAGCCTACGCAGTTTATTTAAAGCAAATATTACTCCCACTCATCATTGGGGTTAGAAACTTTAGAACTGCTTCTATGGGCTACTGGAGCCAAGGGAATCCGTGACAGCAGGACAGAGTTCCCATCCTCTGTGCAGAAGAATAATAATGGGGAGAAACTCAGGCCACGTGAAAGGAAGAATTGATAGTAGTACAATAGATTCTTTGATTTCCTTGCAAGAGCTGAAGAAAAATGAACTCTAGTTGGTACAAACTCTTCCGTCTTTCTTCTGGAAACTCTTTTCTTCTTCTTTTATTTATTTCCCTCTCAGGTGCCTGAGAGGCATATGTCTCTACCTTCTCGCTGGAAACACAGTTCTTCTCTACATCCTTGTTCTTATTCTAAATCACCTATAGCTTCCCAGGAAGTTTTGACCTTTTCCACATTCTATGTACGTTCTTGTTTTGTTTTGTTTTTAAAATAAGGGCTGCAGAAAGTGCCTTTCTAACACAAAACAATACTGCAGCAGTATTAACATGCAAAATTTCTAGTCTCTGCTCCAGCACATGTATTTAAACTTCCTAAAGAGGAGACAGACAGACTTTCTTCCTAACAAAAGTAAAAGCTTTTTAAATGTCTTCTTTCTGAAGCACACAAATGCGTACTAGATGTAATATGAAAATACAGCCTGCAGTAGGTAATAAAAATAGAAGAACTCAGGGTGAACACTTAAAATTTAGTAAAAAATTGTAAGATTTATTTTAAACACAGTAATTAGATGTCAGGCAGTCTTAACAAGAAAAGTGGAACTGAAAAATAATAAATTTTTTCTTATGAGTAAAAAAAATAACACGAATGCTAGAGCTTTTTTTGTTACTGATACTTACACCACCAGTGGCAACTTTTTCTTTATTATTTCTGAGTATTTTCCACTGATCTGAAGAACTGAAAAAAAGAAACACACTTTCAAATCTCCTTGTAAATCATTAGAATATAGCCACTTACAGCCAAGCATAAAAATATATTCTGTGAAATCTTACAAATTTTTCTTTCTAACAGAGATATGAACTGTCCTCAGCTGTTCTATTTTCCTATTAGAATAACTTCATGGTCAGAAGGCAAGAATAGGTATGGCCTTTACATTTCTTGTATTCTTACATTTAGATAAGACTGAGCTTGGCCTGCACTCTGCAGCTAGACATGTAACACTGCCCTTTTCTGAGGCGCTTAAGTATGCTTCAGCTTGGACCTCAGCCCATGTCTGGGCCAAGGAATAGGTCTTATTATTTGCCATATCCATTTCTACTACATCTGGAACAATGTGGATAAGCTCATGTGTCCTGCACTGTCTGCATTTGTTTGGTGGAGTCTGTTCTATTTCAGGGAGCTTTGCACCATCATCTCCTACCACTGCAGATACACCACTATAGTGCATTACAAATTGATCAGGGAGTTCATTCCATTACTTGAAAGATCAGAAATTTTCTACAGGGGAAAAACAAAGAACATAAATAACTTATTAATATAACAGGAAGTCAAACTGCTGCCAGGGCTGAAACTTGCTTTCACTCCCACCTAAAAATACTTCACACAGTGAAGCAGCCCATGAAACAGACCCCCTGAACTCATGCAGCACATTAACTGCACTTTTTTCATACAAAACTAAACCAAAAGATGAGCTCCAAATACACACTCTGCAGCCAATTGCTAAAGAGACATTCAGTCTTAACCCATTTTATATAGTGGAGGATGACAGCCTTCAGTATATGCACTTATGGTTGCCCTAGCACTGCATCAGATGTGCAATGGCTACTGCTTTTTAATACTTACTGTCCGGGCTTCAGCAATTCTCTTTGTTGCAGACTCCTCCCTACTTGGCAGTCTTCATCTGAGGAACTCACTATAATGGCAAAAAATAGAAAAACCTTTTCAGCCATTATACCATGAGTGGATGAGTGCAGAAAAAGGATCTAGAAATAAACAGGTGACAAAGTGATGAATGGGCTTACTCTAGATTATGAATCCTGTAAGTCAACCTGGTCCTGAGACAGCTGCTACACTAAACAAACGTGAGCCAGCAATGTGTCCTCACAGCTCAGAAAGCCAACCGTATCCTGAGCTGCATCAAAAGAAGTGTGGCCAGCAGGTCAAGGGAGGTGATCCTGCCCCTCCGCTCTGTGCTGGTGAGACCTCGCGTGAAGTACTGCATCCAGATGTGGAGTCCTCAGCACAGGAGAGACATGGACCTGCTGGAGCACGTCCAGAGGAGGGCCACAAAAATGATCCAAGGGATGGAACACCTCTCCTATGAGGACAGGCTGAGAGAGCTGGGGCTGTGCAGCCTTGAGAAGAGAAGGCTCTGAGGAGACCACATAGCAGCCCTTCAGTATGTAAAGAAGGGCTGTAAGAAAGAAGGGGACAGACCCTCTAGCAGGGTCTGTTGTAATACGGCAAGGGGAAATGGTTTCCAACTAGAAGGGAGATGTAGAATCAATATAAGAAAAAAGTTGTGGGTTTTTTGTTTGTTTGTTTGCTTGTCTTACAGTAAGGGTGGTGAAGCACAGGAACAGGTTGCCAGAGAGGTGATGAAAGCCCCATCCCTGGAGACATTCAGGGTCAGGCGGGATAGGGCTCTGAGCACTCTGATCTTGCTGTAGATGTCCCTGTTCATTGCAGGGGAGTAGGACCAGATGACCTCCAAAGGTCCCTTCCAACTCTAAGGATTCTCTGATTTATGACCAAATACTAGAACTACAGCAGCAAACAAATTTCCTTCCTGATGTGGAAGTTGAAAAGCATATTTAAAAAAATATATATTTTGTAACATCACTGTTTGCTTGAATGTAAGAAAGGAGCAACTCAGAATTAGCATTACTTAAACATACTGTCTAAAGCTCCAGAAAGGAAGTGGTATGGTGTACTTTTTGCTACAGTGTCTTCACTGAAACATAGAAGCCTACAGTCTCTCTGGAACTCTGTTCTTACTTAGCTAGAATATTATTTTGTAACTCCCTACAAATATTAAGATTAGTGTTTATCAAGATTAGTGTTTATCTCAAAATATTCTTCCATATTAGCTGAAAAACTGAGCTTGCTATTCTTTGTGTGTTAACAAAACAAAACAATGCAATTTTCAGGAATGGATATTTTGTTGTCTTTTTCACAATTGTTGTAATTTAAGTCAACAGATCTGTAAAGACACAGTTATGATCTTTACACCCATCTGTCTTGCTGGATGTACTTCTGTTGTATAGTTTTATATCACAAAACACTGCATGCTGTTTCTCCTCCTTGTTACTTTGGTTCCCCTTACTTGTCTTTACACATTCTTCATGACTAATTCATGTTTCCTCACACCATCATCCCCATAGCCAACCTAAGACTGCCTCCCACTGCCTTTTGCAAATTTGCTGTTCTGTTTTTCCTCTCCTCCCCATGAAAACCCTGCAAATACTTGGGAGTGGTTTTAGTATAGGGTCTGAATTAACACGCTCACCAGATCGTGCTGCATACTACCAGCTCAAATTAGAGTTGCTAAGCTAACTGGAAAGCAGCATTCTAAACATCTGCAAGCACTTATTTGTTATAGCACTCTTCTGTGTTATATGGAGAGATGTCTTCTCTCAAAATATCTTAAATATTCACAATTAATTTCCTTCTAAAGTACCTGATGAAAGGAAGTCAAACAAGCAGCAATGTAGATGTACCTATTTCTCTCTCATAGCTCTATAAAGAGCACATATTGAACAACAAGGGTACAAAACTGAGTCTGAAACCAGGCAAATGGTTTGTAAGTATGCTTTTCAAGGTCTTACGTGATTTTTGTTTGTTTACACTGTCTACTTGTTAGCTGAAGTATCTCTTTAAGGAGTGCAAAAGTCTCCATTTATTTTTCTCCTACAAATGGACAACGTTTGCTTATGCCTTCTGCCTCGACTACAGCAGTCTAAGGTGAAAGAGATGGGAAGCATCCAATATAAAGTCATTGACACTTGAAGACAAATTTGAAATTCCATTAGTTATTTATTGAGTAATAGAACCTTAACAGAATTTTAGAAGGTAATTTTACAAGGTCGTTAATCAGTATGTTAAAGTAGAAAATAGCTGCATAAGGCAGTTTAATCATACATCCTTTCATTGAAAGAATAAGCCATTTGATCTCAGGGCACTGAAGCCTAAATTCTATTTTAGTTTATAACCAATGATTTTATATCAAAACCTATATGGGAATGCTCTACATTTTCCAGAAATTATTCATTTCATTATAAAGGGAAAGGAAGGGGAAGAGGAAAATTTTGGGAAGACTGAATGGAAAGTACTGAATAAATACTGTATACAAATTTTCTCACCTTCGTTTGAGGTTGTCTTATCACTTGTGTTCTCTGCACTGAAGACTTCAATAAGCTCAACAAAATTAGCTCTCTTTGAAATGAGTTCTGGGTAGGTCCCCATTTCACTTATTTTTCCTTCTTCCATTACTATTATAAGATCAGCACGAGGCAGGAGTGTTAAGTTGTGTGTCACCAAAACACGAGTCTGAAATACAGTGTTTTTCATTTCATCATATAAAAGCAAAGTATTAAAAGTAGGCATTTTATTAAGGTAGCTGTTAGATTTTTCTGGGATTTTGCTTATTTGCCTACTTCATTATTACTGCTGTCATTTGTTGCCTACTTTACATTTCTCCTTAAATTGATGAATGCAACGTGTAACTGTTTATGCTTATAGCTATTTGATATTTCTTCTCCTTACATGATTATTAATGTGTATCTTACATTCTCAGGAACGGTTTAGATCAGATCATAAAGAGAAAAGGTAGACACTACAGCTGTCAACATACTATATGTAGTTTGACAGTCTGCTAAACCTGCCTAGAAGTCTACTGTTAATAACATTCTTCTGCCAGATAGAAACATATATACCTCATAATATGTAAAGAATTCATGATAAGGAGTAAGTATTCCATAACGACACAGGCATTTTGCAGGCATGAGACTGCATCAGCAGGAGTAATCTGCACTAATTCGTAACACTGATAATAGAATATTTTACCAGCCATCTCACCTTGCCACATTAACAGTTCTTACACAGAAGAACTTATTCCCTCTGGTCCCAATTTCTCTTATGGAATTTCTTCAGTCAACAAGTCCTACTTTCTATAACCTACACTGGCTATAGCTTATTTATGGCAGCAAGGCATCAAGAGCAACCACAAAGGGCTCCTCCCTGCCTTGTATATGCACATCACTACACTCCTCGACAGCTGCCAGCAAAGGGGAAATGACCAAATACCATGTAACTCAAAGTTTCAGGTCAGGCCAGCTCTCAATCTTTTTTTCAGTCTGTGCTGTGGCCACCTGATGGGCTTCAGAACTGTAGATTCAGCTGTGCTTTTTATTTATTCCCTTTATTCAAAATAATTTACAACACATTAGGTAAGAGATGAACTTCAGCAGAATGACAGACTTTCACTGTGTCAGTTGCATTGTACAAAGCAGTTAATCCCTAATTTGAGAAACAGCCTCCCTACTTTACCTTGTTTTTTAAGAGACCTGAAGGCCCAATGACCTTCTCAAAAAGGTGTTTCCCAACATGTACATCAACAGCAGAGAGGGGGTCATCCAGAAGATACAAGTCAGCATTGCTGTACACAGCTCTAGCAAGACTCACTCTCTGTTTCTGCCCTCCACTTATATTGACACCCTAAAAAAAGAAAGCCAAAAGAATCCACATTTTAACACAAAATACTACAGAAGACCAGTGTATCACAGTCAATTTAATCATTATTTTTTTCAGAAAACTAAGGTAAATTTTATAACACATATAGAAGTAGAAAAGTTAAAAGTTGGATTTCAAGTAACTAGAGCAAAGTTTCCCCTTTGTTGATTAACTTATCATCCCAAAGTGGGCAAATGCAATGTACTATGAGAAATTAACTATGATTTATAGGAATACAGGCATTATTTACAGTATACAGGGAATCCTTGGGAAAAAAAACAGGGCTGACTCAAACACCTGTGTAGAAAAGAGCCATTTAAAAAATTAGCAAGAACTTCTGTTCAAGTTCTGAAATAAGTTCAAAGCTAAGTAAGGAGTTGGACTAGATGTACTTGTTTTAGCACTGAACAGTCATCTGTGTAAATTATCAAATGGATCATAGTTAAAAATATAAAGGCATAACTTGAATTATTAAATTGTTTCTGACACGTCAAATTCTCACCCTTTCTCCAATCTCTGTTTGATCTCCTTTGGGTAACTGTTCCAAATCTGGCAGCAAAGCGCAAGAATCTAAAACAAGCTCGTAGTATGATCTATTTAGATCTGTGCCAAAGAGAATATTCTCCTGTAAACTGCCATTTTGAATCCAAGCCTGCTGAGCAACGTAAGCCACTGAACCCTAAATAAAGAGAATCAGAAACACTTTTTACTTGGGCTTTCTGAAGAGCGAAAATAGAATTTTAAAATATGTTTGCCATTCTAGCTTTATCTCAAAGTAACTAGACATTACTTCCATAACTCGAACATTATTAAAGCTTTAAAATATTTTACTAAGGTAATAAAAACAATCTGTTGAATATTCCTGTACAACAGCTTGACTATAATTACTATAAGAGCACATACTTTGAATAAACCTGACAGAGCTGGGGCATATTTTGAGCAAAGTCTTTCAGGAAAAGATCTCAGTGACAAACAGGGACATCCATTTTGAGATACGATTTATGCACAGCAAATGTCTTTGTAATTTATACATATATATATAAATATGTCAAAATACAGTTTGACTACGTTTATCTAAATTGCTGTGGAACATCAGACAGAAGAAATTAAGATCAATGAATAGGAATGATCACTGGAAATGCTCCTAGATCTTTTCTTACATAATGTGTACGTCCTGTGAAAATCTATGAATTTTACAAGTTAATAGTAGAGATAACTCTCCTGGGGTATAAGTCTTCCTTATTAGATTCTACACAACTGATCTTTTTCCCATTAATTAGTACACTCAGATTCAAAACACCACAACTTCAAGAACACCATACAAACATTCAGAACACCACAACTTCAACTCTCCCCTCAGTGAAAGGACACTGTATTACATTTTCACAGAAGGAAAGTAAAAATCCATTCTGCACTGATTTTCAAGGTTGAGAGATGTTTTGGTGTTGTCACATCCACTTGCAACCAGATTAACTGATACACTGACATTTATTGGCTAAAACACTGTACATGGAAAAATATCACTCTAGTTTGATATCAGCGGTTAACTTCCTGCTTATCTGTAATGCATAAAAACGTTCCCTAAACTCCTTTTTGTGATGGGGACTTTATTGCTCTGCATAACTACAAGATGAGTTAAACTACAGGATCTCCTCTCATTGGGAAACCAGCACCTTAACTCTACATGTGGTTAAAGCTACAATTTTTGCTCTGTATCTACATACTGTATCTTCTCTATACACATGTAATTCCAAGTGAGATGATTGTCCTCTGCATGAGTTTATCAAAGGCCAAGTTCATATAGCTGTTCACATCCAGCAACCACCTGATGTTTAGGCTCAATGCATGACTTAAACACAAGCTTTGCCCTGTACTACATATATTATAAAAGATTGGAATAGCTTTGCAATCACTTAGGTTGAAGCCAATTAAAAACAGTTACACAGTTAAAGTGTCACCATGTTATTTTTCTTTGAAGATTAGAGATTCAAATAAGCAAGCAGTGAAGTTTCCCTTGCCAGTATTTTTACAATCATCAATAGCTGAAAAGTAAAAGCAATTTTGCTTATTTTAATTACAGGTGAGTGGGTCAGGGTAGGGGTGTGGAGGGACAGACAGACAATCTTACTCTTCTCTGAACTGTTCCTTCAAGTTTCTCCATTTCTCCAAGAAGAGCAGAAAGAAAAGATGATTTTCCAGATCCAACCTGTCCCACAACAGCAACTAAAGAGCCTTCAGGAATGCTGACACTCAGGCTGGAAATATTGAGGAAGAAATTAGTTACCTCTAACTAATTACTGCGTCATGTAATTACTGCGTCATATTTGGGTTGTGGTCACTGCAAGAAAGAAACACTATTTTACCCTCAGAACAAGAAACTAATGCATCAGTTTGCATGTCTTTTGAGATGCAATAATGACTTTGAGAATAAATTTACTTGTCTGCAGATTAAGAGGTTGCGCTTTCACCAAGTCACAATACAATCAAATGGCAGAATGTGTAACCAGTAAGTGGACTTATTCTTCTCAGGCCTGCAGCTGACATTTCATCTTACTCTGGCAATGAACTGCTAGATTTCTCATGTAGCACCTACTACAGACAATGTGTGAAAAATGCCTGAATATAAAAAGGCTGCCCTTCATCTTCTGCATATTTTGCTGCCAAAGGAAGAGTAATCTGATCTCATACAACTTTGCATACAAGGAGAGCCACCTGCTCAATCTGTACTCCACGCTGTCTGGATCTAAGCACGTTCTAATTTGAACGCCCTATGCTAAGATAAGCAATGTTCCTTCAGATTGGAGTCTGAAGCACAAATGAGGTTGAGAAAGACTGTACACAGAGACCACAACAGACTTTAATGAAGTCTGCTGACGGTAGTTTTTGCCTGAATACTGCACTTCAGGCTATGACGCCTGACATGCAGACACTCAATGCCATGTCATGGGAAGTGATCCCCTCTAACTGTGAGATTAATATGGTAAACAGCACGGTGAGAGGGTTAGACGGGGGAGGCTGTAACCTCTCCAGCTGCCCTAGTAAAGTTTAGCAGAACTTATTAAATAGGGTCTGCATTCCACTATAGAGCACTCCATTTTCTTACTAACACTCCATTTAATTCATTGTGTAGTAGTTTAAACATAGCTGAATTTACATCTGAGAAATAATACATTAAGAAATTACAAACAAAATGAAGGGTGTTTTCAGGCAAGATAAACCATTGTAAGAAAAAGCAAACTCTTTGCTTGTCTCCTCTTTCCAAAGGAAATTAGAGAAATCTCCCTTGTGCAAACTGAGGGGTGAAACAGTGAGAGCATTATGTTGGGGAACCATATGCTACATGGCTTCTCTTGGAGCATGTGAGAGATCAGGTCAGATTTGACTTTTCAGAGCACACTTGATTACATGGGATACTCTGGAAATAATAATACATGCTCTTTCTGGCATCTTCATCATGAATCAGTCTTAATCAGTATACACTAATCCTGAACAAAATCTTTATAGATTTCACATTTAGCTAAAAGAGCTCATCAAAATAATAAAGAAAGATCTTACTTTTTTAGGATTGGTAGGCCGTTTTTCTCCCAGCGGAAAGATGCACCAATAAACTGAACAGCATGATCTATCGTAGTAAACAAAAAAAGAACGGAGTTGCTAATCCACCCCCTCAGTTGAAGTTCTTAATGATCATCCATATAAACTAATGTCCAATTAAAAATGAGTAACTACTGCCTACTTCCACTGTAGTTTGTATCGACATCCTCAGGGTTAAGATCCTCAGCATACAGAAAATCCTCTAAACGGCTCAGAGAAACTCTGGTCTGCAAGAAGAACATAAATTATATAGAGTATGCACAACATGCCTGTGATACCTGAATTCTTAAATAAAACATTAAAATACTTTAGACAATATGGAAAGACATCTTCCTTGTTTTAATTAAAGATATTCAAAAAAGGGTATTCAGGTATTTAAAAATTATTTTGTTTAAAGTACTAAACAATCTAAAGACATAAGCAAGCATCTCTTTTTTTTTTTTTTTTTTTATTTTTGGTCCCTGAGAATATAATTATAAAATAACAGAGTAGGCTTGACATATCAATGTTAGAAGACACAATTAATCATCCTTGAATGGCTGGTTCTTCCAACTCAATTAGATTGTCTTCAAAAACCTACGGTGAAATAATTTTTATGAAGAACCAGCGCACAGTAACTATGTCCATAAACCAATGAAGATGAAAAAGACAGCATTTTACTGTGGCTGTATCATGAGCTGTCTGTGACAGTACTGCAACAAAGTAAGATGAACTTACACTTTTGCTAATTTTTAAGCTAATGTAACTAAACCTTAGGAAAATACAAGTTTTTGACCTTACAGAATGCTGACCATAAATGAAATTGAACCTGGATGAGTAGCTGCTCACATTGGTTCCCATCCTTACAAAAAACTGAGTTGTATAAAAGCTGTGACAGCGTACGTTCATGAGAAGCTTATGTAACATGAGCCAAATATATATGAGCTCACATAATATAAACAGCTCATATAATATACGCTAAAGATAGAGCCTTAAAAGCTAACAGTTTCCACCTCATATGATATCCCTACTGGTATACCATTAGGGCTGAAAGTTGCTGATGGAATGCCCTCAGCAGCTTTACAACCCTTTTATTCTCCGCTCCTTTCAGTGGTGGCTGGAGAAAATCATTACTGTAGAGTCCACAATGGGCCTCCCCCACTTGGTACCAAGGGCTCCAGCATAAAACAATGGCTGAGTTATTTAAACAGGTACAGCCTGAATTGATCACACTTTTCTCTTCACTGGACTGTGAAGAAGAGAAGTTGAGAGAGTAGGAGCAGAGGTTGAGTCTCACCCACTCAAGGAAGAAAAGCCAGAAATGGAAAGCTCAGTCACAATCAGCTGTGCTATCCCATTATCACTCCAGTTAGGTTTGTAAGGCACCCTTTAAACAGCCTTCATGCTTCCCCTGCCATAAAATAGCATGCAATTTCATCTTAACAAAACATAACTTTAGATAATTAAATGACTTAATTATTCATAGATATAGATGAAGCATGACAGAAAATCAAGAGCAGAGTAAACACCATCCTTTTACAGCATTTACTCATAGTATGTTTACCTGGGCTACAGCAGAGATCACAGATGGTAAATCAAACAAAGGCAGTCGCAAAATGTTAAATAAAGAAATAGATGTAAAAACTTTAGTTGCTGTTAAAACGTTCTCCTTGTCCAGATAAAAGAAGACTCCAAATGTAGCCAATGAAACCTTTTAAATAAAAAAGGAAAAGAAGCAAGTTCACATTGTAACTAAAATTTATGCACATGCAATATTTTGTTTGCATTTGAAAGAGGTGGAATTCCATTTCTATTCACATCCAAACAGGGACTCTGCATCTGCTGCAACAGGAAATTAAAGCATGGCTGCAATGTTGAGTGCAGAAGTACTATAATTTTAACAAGTAAAATATCTGCCTACTGCGGCTAACCCAACAGGATGGGCATGAAGCCATATGAGATAACTTTCCTACCTCAGGAACTGATTTCTTCATTTTGAAAACACTCAAATGAGGTTTCAGCAAATTCAATTTTTTTTTTTTGGTTGTTGCTATGGTACTGGTCATAAAGTAGAAGCATTTACTGCAGATTTTTTTTCCCCCCAAAAATGTACTCTGTAGTCATCAGAGAATATGCTGAGCTCCTACACAACAGATATTCAAATCTTAAGAATCATCCAGAAAAACCTCAAGTTAAGAACCTGTCCTATGGGGTCTCTTGTGCCTTTTCTTGAGCTTAGGAGGAGTCTTAAACTAAACTAGGAGCCTTAAACTAAAAGGAGTCATACAAAATTCCTAAATAATGGTTGATAATTTCAGTACACTTAATTTGAACTTTGTGAATTTTTCTTATCCACTGCTTCAAATATTTCAGTTATCACCGTTAACAGACTGGATGGCCTTAATCCTCCCTCTCACTATCCCCAAGGAATATTCCTCCTCACCTGTTACATATTGCAAGTTAAGCACTAGAAGATTTCAGTTAGTGTAACTGAACTTGAGTGGTCATTTATCTCTAATGAAGGTTCCATTTTGATCCAATGGAGTTTAACAGAAAGATTCAAAGATCTGAAGACACAAAATGCCTTCCTGATACAATTCCAATGAAACAAGGTTGGCATGAATTTGGCTCATATATATATATATATATTACATTTATTTAGCCGGTTAGCATTTGAGAAGGGATTGCTAAAGATTTCAGATTGAAAACACTTTCTAAAAATTTATAACAGAAGGAGTATAAAGAAGATAGTTGATTTATATGCAATAGAAACAGTACAATTAAAACAGCAAAATCAGATTTGGGAGATGTGGATTTGATTTCTCACTTTTAAGCAGAGGTCTCTAAAAGCTTAGTCGATCCATGATCTGTTTGTCTCATTCCTCTACCATCATATACATAATATTAGAATCTGTGAATTCAGATAGAGTGTGTTGATAATATTTTTGAGATAGCGTGAGGCAATGTTTTTGAGTCATTCAGCTACTAAAGCAACTGGCAGCATGAGAAATAGCTCTGCATGAATTAATATTTTGATAAAACAAACCATAAAAGGAATACACGTCAACGTCAGCATGGAGTAAGTCGTCAGATACCCAGATGACTTCAAAACATCCACTTCACGTTCTCTAATGTCCATGACCTTACTTTGATATGAAGGTTCCCATGCATAAAGTTTGAGGATCTATTTGAACAAAGCAAAAAAGCAGTGATCATGCTTCACAAAATCAGCTTTAGCTCTAAATGTCATTTTCAAATATTCAGTAACACCAAACCGTAACAACTTTAATGTTTTATAAATAAAAGTTAGATCCGAGATAACTCAAAATTTGGTTGTTTGTATGAAAGATATGCTTTAGTGTCTCTTAATTCTATGTATTTCAATATATTCCTTATGTATCATAAATGATGAATTGGTTTATTTCTGAACAATATAAATAACAAATACAAGTAGCCTACTTTAAAAAGCATTTTCCCTATACAACAAAATTTCACTCTGCTAATGTTTTTCAGACATCTACTGACACATTGTGCATTCTAATAAAAACGTGATAGTAAAATTAATGCATAATGGGTAGCAAGCCTTTCAAATCAAATAAAACCAGTAAATATTTTTCTAAAACACTTTAAGTACATTATGTTCAAATGTTTTCTTTTTAAACTTCCATCATTATCAGTGAAATATTACTCAAAGAACCCTAGTGTTTTTAAGTAACTTGCTTTCAATATTCAAAACCTAACAAAACAAAATCAAATCAAANGAAATCCCACACCTTATTAGTCGTGGCCTTACCTTTATTCCATGTAACATTTCACTTAGTAGCTTGACTCGCTGATCTGAATATCTCATTTGGCTTTTCTGATTAAAAGACAGAAATGTTTCAATTTTTCAGTAAAAAGGAACATAAAGTAAAATGTGCAGTATTTTTATTCAATAAATACATTTTATGCTATTTTTGCCTGAAAAACACACTAGCACTGCAGTTATATAATTTTTAAATATCTTTGTAGCCATACTGTTCATTATATATGATAAAGGATTATTAAGTGCATTATAGTAACATTTTTCTCCTAAAATATCTTTAGGAGCACATTTTATTTTATTTTTAAACTTTCTATCTTTTTTTCCCCCCTCTGCTATCATTATTTTCTTCATGTTGAATTAAAATCATCGCATCACAGCGCCATAGATTGGTCGGAGCTGGAAGGGACCTTAATGCCCACCCAGTTCCAAACCCCTGCTGTGGGCAGTGCCACCCACCAGATCAGGCTGCCCAGGGCCCATCCAACCTGGCCTTGAGCACCTCCTAGCATGGGGCATCCATAACTTCTCTGGGCAGCCTGCTCCAGTGCCTCACCACTCTCTGAGTAAAGAACTAACATCTAATCTAAATCTCTCCTCTTTTAGTTTAAAACCTCCTTGTCCTATCACTGCACTCCCGGATAAAAAGTCTATGGATCCACGGTACAGTCTTCACTGCATGTTGCTTTATCAAAGGCAAAAATAAGACAGAGACAGGTGTTTGTCTTGATAGCAACACAACACTTAGCTTTGTAGTACTTTTCCCAGTGGACCTCACTGGAATTGTCAGTCATAACAACAAGCAATGCAGAGAACTGTAGCATCACAGAAGCAGAAAAGAAATAGGAACACCTCCGTGTGAATTCTCATAATCTCAGGAGAATGTGCTAAGTTTGAGAGAGCTGCGTAGCTGGAAAAATAGAGGTGAAAGAGGGCCACGATACTATAAAATCCCTTTTTTAATAGAATCATATAATGTAATATGAAAAAACATAACCATTTCCTATACTGACTCATACAGTGATTGTTACTACTACAAAATTATTGTTTTAATATAATGAAAATTTACGTATGCAATCCAAATACTAATTTATCTGCCAAATGCATGGCTTTCTTAATAAAGTTATGCTCCCCCTCTCTCAGTAAAAAACAGCTGCAGCTTTGGGTTGCTTGTGGTTTTAACTTTGACATACCAATAGTAATTCTATACATGCATAATTTAACAACCTCTCCCCCACTTCATTCCTGCATTATGACAACTAAACATCTCCTTATTGTGCCTGTTTAAATGTCTCACCTTCAGTCTTTTTACTTTGGCTGCAATGAGCGCATTTATAGGTATAACCAAAAGAAGCACTGCTACACCGGCTAGGACTGAGGGGCCAAGTTCTTTCCAGAGAAAGAGGACAGCCATGATGATTTGAAACGGTGCTGACCACAACAGGTTGATGTTCACCGTTAGCTCCATGAGTTGCTGAGCATCTGCTGACATCAGGTTAACCATTTCCCCAGTCGTATACTTTCGTCGTGAGGAATTTGCTAAAGTTAAGGCCTGCAACCAGAAAATAAAGAGGGTAAAAGTTGGAAAAAAAAAAAATCAACAACTTTTATAGATTTATCTTCCCAGGAGAAGCTAGAAGAAGCTAGAAGAAAAGGACAATGAACAGAACTCAGTGAAACAGACTTGTAACTCCTTATGGTAAATAAACAGGGCACCACAGCACAGAGAAGGTTCAGAAGCCTCAGCTTTGGGCTGGTGCAGGAGCCAAGAACAGCAGGCTTCACAGCAAGGACAGATGTAATCCCAGCGTGGCAGGCTGACACCACCTGTCCAGGTGTTTGGTGATGGATACACAGACAGACCACACACACACATTCACAGTCTCTCTAAGGGCCTCGTATTTTTCCACTGTATCACCTGCAATTCCTGCACATCAGACAGTGCGGCAGCAACTCACTCCACCATTACTTTGCACCATCCCAGGTGCAAAGCACAACCTGATCAGGCATTCACTAATTGACTCTACTCAGAGAGTGGACTAAGTTGTCTCTCTGCCCTGTAGCTGTGGAAACTCTCCAAAAGACATGCCCACCCCAACTGCAGTCTCATACTATTCCCCTGTTTGCAACCTGACGCAGTGACATACCCTCATATGTGACATGAGAGAACCATAGAATCATCAAGGTTGGAAAAGACATCCAAGATCGTCCAGTCCAACCACCCACCAACCACCTAGAATATTCACTAAACCACACCCTTCAGTTCCACATCCGGACATATCTTGAACAGCTCCAGGGACGGTGACTCAACTAACTCCCTGGGCAGCATCTTCTAGTACCTGACCACTCTCTCAGAGAAGTTTTTCCTAATATCCAGCCTGAACCTCTCCTGGCGCAATCTGAGGCCGTTCCCTCTAGTCCTATTCCTCTATTTTTCTGAGTTAGAGCTAACAAGTGAAGTACTGTATACTGGTTCAGAAAACACCTGGGAAGCCTTTGCCAAAAGATTTGTTTGAATCTCTTTGAGAGAAAGAGACTGTATTTTAAATTGACAAAGAAGACTAATTTATTTCAGATTTCGATTATGTCGTCTTCCTTGTTCACAGTCAAATACTGCAGTATAAATACCAATATGTTGTGTTCATAATAAAGTAAATGAAAGGTGTGGCACTGATAAACCAGCTTCATCTCATATGCTACTTATTAACAGTATAATAAACCTTTTTGATGTTTTGTAGGTCACACACAGCTACTTTCAATATTACATTATTAGCACCTGCATCTCTCCTAGCTAGTAACCATGCCACCCATGGAGTATTTTATTAAAGGTGAGATAAATAACACATAGATTTCCAAAGCAGTTAACCTACTGCTTATTCAAAACAACTGAAAATCAATTTCACTAAAATCAGGGGGAAAATTTCAGCCTCTACAGGAGACAAAGTGGCAAACCTCAGTTTCTTATATTCACTACTGCCTTGCAATCAAAACAGCGATAACATACGCCCTTGCTTTTTCCCTGGATATCCAGCCGAAATTGTTTTCCCACCTCATTATGTAAATTTGGGGATAATCCTAGAATTGTTTGGGACCCTTAAAGATTGTCTAGTCCACCCCTCTGCCACGGGCAGTGACATCTTTCACTAGATCAGGTTGCTCAAAGCCCTGTTCAACCCAACACTGAACACTTCCAGTGACGGGTCACAGACAACTCCCCCAGGCAACCTGTTCCAGTATCTCACCATTGTCTTTGTAAAAAATTGCTTCCTTATACCCAGTCAAAATCTAATCAAAATAGGAAGGGTTCAGTTTCTACATTATCTCCCCAATATTATCTCTGTACAGGTGGCTGACAAAAATATTTAACTGCAGGATTAGAGCCTTATAGTAGAAACACTGTTGAAATCCCAAGTTCTTATACATAAACAATTGTCAAAAGATAAATTCAATCGGTTAGCCTGCCACCAGTTTAGTATATCTGGGTTTTTGATCATACTGGTAGACACATTATCTTTAAACACTGACTGCTTATTTTAAATTTTTGCTTTGAAAGAAAAGCAGAATGCATTATTACCTTTTTGTATATCAGGCCGACAACAGCAGTCTTGATTTTGACTGCAGTAAGCATGTTGTTACGCTGGTATAACTGATGCAGGACAGTTTGTGAGAGAACTACAAAAAACAGGGCAATAGCATAGCCATATCCACTTCCATATGAACTATGGTGATTTTCACTTAAAGTTATAATTGATCTGAAAATGAAGCAAAATAAATTTATAATTTTGTGCATACAGTCATCATCCAACAATAGAAAGTTCAATAAACCAACATACTGGCAACTTGAAATCAAGACCATTTTTCATCCAGGTATGGTGGAAGGTCATGAAGAAATATAATGTTAAAAATGATAGTCTTGTCTGTGTTTCTAGGGTGACAAATTAAAAAACAATTCTCAAATACTACTTTAAAAATGAATCAGCTATTGGTGACTTCACAGACAATGCAGTACAAATAACGAATGGCACAAAAGAAAAATAAAAAAGCATTTTAATTAGTTGTTTGTAGTCACAAAGGCTGCTAATACCTACCACAAAAGGGAGAAAGAGAAAAAAATCTGAAGGAAAATTAATTGTTAATTTGATATTAGTAAAAGATTATCTTAAATAACCAGCAACTGTGATATCTTCAAACAGCTCTTATGGTCAACAGTTCTGCTTAGTATCCCGGGATACAACACAATTACACTGATACAGCATACAATAATTGCGTTCATAACCACTTTTCTTTATAAAAACACATTTGGCAAATTCTTAACACCTCTGTGCTAAGCACAATATCTAAAGATTATTTCCATCCACCTTATGGTAAAAACATTACAGCAGAGTTGCCACTGTTTTCCCTGAAAAGTTGAAATTGTAGGTATTGCTGTATACTTAAATGTTTTGCTGAAAAACAGATCCAAAAACTATTGACAAAAAGCAGAAAAGTTAAATGTTTGTACTACTTTTTTTTAATATATATATCTGATTTTATATTTGAGTATATTCAATACTGTGGAAGTGAGCTGCGATTGCTTTTGTCTCAGTGTTTCAATCAAGAAATTCCTGATCTCTTTGAGCTTTTCCTCATCAGATCATCTACAGACAATCACTGGGAAGACAATAACAACAACAACAACAAAACAACAAGCAACCAATCCACCCAATCTTTACACATCTAAGCTGTTTGGTTTTGATATTGGTAACCCTTCAGCTTTACTATTACTATTATTCTCTGAACATAAGGTGAAACACATTAAAAACTTACTTCATTATTTGTGGACTCATGAAAGCCAGAATGTCAGCTGCAGCTTTTAGAAATGCAACTTTAATCAATAAAAATTTAAATGTTTGCCATAGTGGCAAAATCAAAGATGGTTTATGGAAACTTGCTGTCTTCAATAGCGTTCTTCCAATGTAAGAAGCCTGCAAGATTACAAAAATATGTACAGAATTAAGAGAATAATCACCTCTACCACACCTACAAATATAAAATAGGTAATATTGAAGTGTCCATTTAAAATCATTACTGTACTTATGTTCTGAAGAGGCACATTTCCTAGAGCCAGGACAGAATAAACGCTTTGGGGTAAGAAATGAAGTCTGGTTTTATTTAGTCTGGTGAGAAATCTTTTAAGAATGGATAAAGATTGTTTCTAGGGATGCCCAGAAACCCTAGAAAATAATTTTATCCTCAAATAATTATCACAGGTCAAAAAATCTGTATCAGAAAGTCAGAGGAAAGTTACAACAAACACTGAAACACATTATCATTTATAGCAGTTTTATAATAACTTTATGTTTAAGGTTGAATGCCTTTTCTATTTTATTCAAAATATTTTTAGTTGTTGAGTAACTAATTTTTCAGTTTGAATTCACCTCATAAACAATTGCAAATATTCCTGGTAGGGCTCAAAAAAAAAATTAGCTGCTTTTAATTATTACAATAATGAAGGACGGGATATTTTTTATAGATTACTTGGAGGATATCATATCTGAATTAATAATTATCCTTAATGAAAAATGCTTTTGAATGCTTCAGTAGAAAGCGTTCTGATGGATATATCAGCAGTAGAAGAGACAAATCTACAAGTAGATGTAAAACACTGAAGAGATGCAGTAAAGCCAGACTCTGCAGGAGCAGCCCTCTTCTCAGTTAATCAAAAATAAAAGTTACACTCTTACAGGATTTACAGGTAGAACTTCCTCCTGTGAACTTCCTAGCACTGTGGAACACCGACTGTATTTAACTTCAACAAGAAAATAATCACTGACTGAAAAGGTCAAGCTTTTATATAAAAATCACACACAAAAACTCCAGCAAAACAAACAAGATATTCGTAAGACTCAATATTGATAAAATTAAAGAAAATTGAAACTTGTTTCGTGTGTCCTCCAACTCAGAGCACCCACTGGTAAACAAGCTGATAATGGGCTTCCCTGGTTGTAAAGACAGCAACTGAGAGGCTTCAGAGAAAAATTTATCAGACAGATCAAAAATGATGGCACTTAACCACCAAAGCAAAAGTCAGGGTAGTTTCCTCACCACTGGACATGTTAAAATGTAACTAATATTTTTCTAAGAGATACACTTGAGTCTAAACAATCAAGAAAAATTCTAGAGACACTAGAGACCACTGGTTGCATCACAGAACCCAATACTGAGCGGCCTTTGCAATCTACAGAAAGTAATCGGTGTAACAAAAAATAGGATTTTAGGAAATTATCTCTAGATGCTAGTCTCCTTAAATTTAGAAAAGGATTTTGCCTATTTTCAGAACTATCATTACTGTCAATCCCGCAGCAGACTTCTGGATTTCTTTTCTCCATTGCTTTTCGAAGTTAGGACCCACGCTGTATGGTGAATCACTCTCATTCAGCTCAAACAGATCTTCTCTCTCCAATGGCTTTTTATAGCCTATAGATATTAGTCTAAAGAAAAAAAAAAAGCAATGAAATTAGACAGCATTAAGTGCAGCAAACTAAACATTCCAAAATAATAACTCAGAAAGTCAATGATATAATTTAGGGTATGTAAGTACAATCTATATTCAAAATAATATACGTAATCCTGATCACTGAAATTCACCTGAAGTAAGAAGAGCCCAAACACATTGTCACACCTGAACAGAAAATTCTGAGAAAACTGTTCCTCCAAGTCTGCCTACAGGTAAATACAGTATCTCATGAACAAACTTGCGTAGCATCACTACACCGTTACTATTACAACTGGGAATTAAATATCTTTTTTTGTTAATAAATAAATAAATCACCAGACCGCATTATGTCATAACTTATCTTTAACCAAGGTAACAACCTTGAACTACTGGGTTTCAGCACAAGTATGATGTAAGTTTCCTTACAGCAGATCTTCATGTGTTAAAATTTAGTTTCAGCAAAGTGCTTTTATTCATTTATTTGGTAAAAAAAAAGAAGTGAAATTGTTCTTAAAAGTGGCACAATAAAGCTGGCAAGTATGTTGAACCTACAGGAACTGTAGATGACAGTTCCAAACCATCTCAATGCTAAAACCCACTGGATTTACCAAACGCCCTTCACACTGCAATCTCCAGATTGTTTGAAATCTAAGGAAACATGACATAGCCTTATGGGTTTACTACGTAACAATTAATTTCAGAATTCTTAATTTAGATTGCAAGCACTAAAGCTGATTTTCTATTTAACAATTTATTGTTCATGTTTGCTTCTGTTTGGGAGGAAGGACCATACCTAATATTCACACTATTAGTTTGATTGCATCCAGCTAGCTATTTCATAATGAAGCAAGCTCTAACTGAGCACTACTAGAATCATATTTCCCTCCTCCTCTTCTTTTGTTAAACATCGTGAAGGTGGTTAAAAACCACAAGAGATACTCCAGCTTGGACACTTTGGTTAACATTGTGACACAACAAACAAATAAATATCATATGATGCTGCACTCAGCATACTACATATTTTAGTATGGTATAGAAATGGTAAGGACTGATAAAAATCACAGCTACTTTGAAAATAATGGCTGAACTCTTAAACCTGTTGAAGTTACCAGTCTCAATGCTTGAAACAATCTGGTTCGCTTCCCCCCCCCCTCCTCTTAGTTTATTTAAGTGCAGATACCATCTTCAGTTTTTAAAGCAAAAAACACTTATTATACTTTTTTTTTTTCAATTTAAAGTTTTTATATGGGTCTGGCTCAAATGATTTTTAAAGAAATAAGAAAAATGTTACAAATGAGCGATAGTGACAAGATGTAACACATGAGATCATCTGAACTACCATCACAAATATTAAGTGACAGGAAGCTGCATGACTAGATATGATTGAACTTTCAGTTCCTATTTTTGAGCGGAAAAATTCCCGAGAAGCAGAGGGACTCCACTGGTGTTTTTGAGCAGGTGCTTTACAGTAATGATGTTTGGCCTGGCATGAAAGAGAGAGGAAAACAAGTATGAAGTTGACTACTTTGTAAATGGTACTGAAATGTACCACTGAATATTTGTTCCTGGAGATCTCTCACTATGTCAAGCATAAAGAAAGCGGGTTTTTTGTTTGTTTGTTTGTTTGTTTTTTTGTCTATTGCCACATTTTACAAAATGCAAATAACAAATAAAAAAAGGATAGCCTAAGTTGGCTGTTTAAATCCTGTTGTCTAAAAGTAGTTTCTGTTGTAAAAAGAACACTGTGCTTGATTCCAACTGTTAAAAAAAATCATGTTTACAATAATGCTACTAGATAACGTGCAAAATGACTACCAACATGCATAAACAGTATTCTATAAAATATTCGAATATGATCCCTAGTAATTGCAAACTTTGGTTTTTATACAAAAAGCTAACAGCGATCTCAGGCTGCAGATCAAGCCTGAATGATGCTGTGAATGTGTGTGCTCTGCAACTGAGAGAGCATCAGTGAAAAACTGAGAAGCTACTTACTACATTCTCACCTGCTAAACCAGGAATACGTTAATTTACTAAAGCAAGAAACATTTTCTTCAGGGCTGAATTTCTGTTTAAAGAAGAAAAAAAGAAAAAAAAGGGTAAAAATTATTGTTACTTGAAAGGCTAAAAGAACTTGTTCCCCCTTATTATTCCTTAATAGAAGACAATTTACTGTAAGCTATAATGCCTGTACTTCACTTTTTTTCCCCCCACCCTAACACAAGACACAAAGAATGACTGATCTGCAGTTTCGTGACTTACCAACTTCCATGACTGTGAGAGGGTCACTAACCACCACCCTAGCACGATTTTGCACATATATTCTGCAGCATTACACCAACAGTAAAGCACGCCCAATACAAGCAAGCTTTCCCTAAACTTTGACAGTTAAAATCTTGTGTTTTTCCCCTCCATTTGAAAACCTGGCTACTGGAAGTGATAGCTGCCAGTACCTGACGAACAGCAACCTCCTCTCAGACCTTGAGAGAAGTACCTGTGACATGCACGGTGCAGGTGAAGGAGGGCCACCAGCATTACCTACTGCTGCCATTTCGCACCCCACTGCGGTAAGCGCAGTGCAGGATGCAAGGAGGAGCTCTCCCGCCTCTCCTGAGGAATCTGCACCCACACTCAGGATGGACCCCAGCACCCCTGGGGCGCTGGCTCAGGAGCTGCGTCACCTTAACACAGTTTCCACAGGAGATGCAGTTACAGCTCTTTGCGGCAGGTGGTGTAAAGAAACCACCTATCGGAACTGTGCGCTGCTGGTGCTCTCAGGTCCTCTATTATTTTCCACGATTTTTCTTGTACTTTCAGTGAAAAAGACAGACGATTAAATGACGGTCTCAGACACAAGCACAGGAGAAAAACGTGCTCGCTCCCTTTGCACGAGGCGCGTCTCCTCGTGCCCCTGCCCGCCCCTCGCTGCCAGACAGAGCAGCTGCCGCAGCCCCTCGTGCTCACTGAGCCACAGACCGCTGACGCCCACATCCCGCAGCACCGCGTGTTCCCAGCGCCATCCCCCGCTGCTGGGGAGCGCTGCCGAGCCCCGGGTGGGAGCGTCTCCTGCTCAGACCTCCCTCCTGTTTCTATCGCTGCAGAAGTTCCCACTTTCTCACGAACGAAAAAACTGAGAAGAAATACTGAGCAAAGCCCTGGCCTAAACATTATTCCATCTTTATAATCCCAAAGGGTAACTGCCAGGGCACGGAACCATGGCACGGCTCAGGCTGGAAGGGCCGGCAAAGACCATCCACCGCCAGCCCCCAAAGCGCAACGGCCCCATGAGCTGCGCGGTTCGACGGGACGAGGCCCCACCGCCCTCACAGCCCCCC